>JAUESO010000617.1:5475000-5915000 GCA_030914385.1 Drosophila antonietae
AACAACGCGCGCATCGCGACAACAATTCGATTTGAAAAACTGAATTTTACTGTAGACTATAATACCTCATAATGACTAGAACTAACCATCTTCCTCTCTCTCTCTCTCTCTCTCTCTCTCTCTCACTTTCAGAAATGGCTCTTCTACTGCCGGCCGCACTCACGCGGAATCATCGAGCCAACGACAGCAGCGACAGTCGCCACAATTCGCATTCGCACTATCGCGACTCCCACAAACACAATCGGGATCATGAGTGAGTATCGAAAGGAAGAAACTATCTATGGAAGGGAACACTTTAACCTAAATTCAAAGAATTCAAAGCGCAATAGACGTCAATGATCATATCTCTATATCTTCATGTATTCATATATTCGTTTCGTGTACGTCTGTATCTGTATTTGTAGCTCACCTTGCTTAACTCCTCTTGAGATCTCTCATTCGCTTCGGAGCTAAATTCTTCCAGGTGAAAAATTCAATTCAGGTATTGAGCGTGAAATGATTTTCGGCGACTTGAAGCCTTCTTTTACGCTTGATTTTGTTTAATCTCGCTTCGCGACTCTAGGCGAAAGGTGTGCGCCAAATCGTTTTCCAAAGCCGCTTTTATGGCATTAGGTTAACGGGAGAAACTGGAGAGGAAAAATGAGAAAGTTCTGTATTAATCCCAAATTTGTTGCTAGCTGTTCAGCTTTTTTATGACGCGCGCGGCATGCAAACAACAATTTCATCTTGTAATGGGAGAGGAGAGATAGAGAGAGAGAGAGAGTCAGAGAGAACATCAGCATAAGCGTCTGCAATAAAAATCCATCATAAAAGGCGCATAAAAATTGTTCAGTATAAAAATCTCCGCCTTGATTTGACGCGCTGTTAATTTTCGTCCCCACGAGCATTTGCCTTGCTTTGTTTTTCTCCTCCTCCTCCTCCTCCTGCTGCTGCTCCTCCTGCTCCATCTGCTACTATGTGTTCTTCTTCTCCATCCTATTTGCTCGTTCGAGTTGGAAATGGAAATGTTTATGATTCATGCCATTCAGCCACACAGACAGGTTGGCCGGCAATCCTTGAGGCTAGCCTTGTCTTTGATGGCTTCTTCAACTGTCCGTGGGACAGGCGGCCGAACTAGATGCATGTCTGACTTGGAGATACCCTATAGATACTCTGTGCTTTAGCCAGCACGACTTTTCTTACCCATACTCAATGTATTTTGGAATATTCACTGCCAATAGATACCCTGTAATTTTAGACTACTACTACTACTACTATTCAAGTTTACCTTGCAGGCATAGCCAAAATCGGTTAGTCTTTTGTAATGTCTCAAGTTAATTAAAAAGCTGAAGTTTAAGTTTAAGACATTCACAACTCAGAGATACCCTGTAAATGTAGCAATCCTTGATTATGTCTCGCATTCTCTCACATGCTCTTTCATTTCTCAGAAAGCATCTTAAACCTATACGTTTGTAAGCTACAACTGACAGATACCCTATAAATTGCTATACCACTCAAGCCATTCATTATAAACTCAGATTTCATGTCTCTATATACACTTCCTGTCTCTTTCTCTCTCTCTCTCTCTCTCTCACTCTCGTTGACTCCTCCTCAATTGAGCAAGCAATGTGGCCAGGGAGGCGTGTCTTGCGTGCCTTGCCCACTGCCCACTTCAAATAAGCAAACAGACATCAATCACGTTCCGCATACGCCACGTTGTCCGTTCTACGCCTCCTGCTGATGCTGCTGCTGCTACTGCTGCTGCCTGTTGCGGTCTGCGCTGGCTTTTCTGCTCGGCTCTTATCTATTGGCTCTCTTATGTTTGAGTGCTTCTCGCTGCTCATCAAAAGGCGTTTATTATGCTGCGCTTTACTTTTGTTTGCGAAATTAAATTAAATCCGCAATTTATTATTTTTTTATGTCTTTTCCATTTGCTTTCAATTCGAATCTATTTTCAGAAATTGAGCAGAAAGGAAATGGCACATCGTTGCCACATTGTAGAGCAATCGATAATCTAAGCTTCATGGATAAACACATAAAATCGATTACTACGTATATCGATAATGTATCATGACAAAATACACACTACGCAAAGAGCGATACATACTTTTCGATAACACCAACATCTGCATTTACCATTTAACAAACTCTTCGCTATTCTAATTATTATTAATAAGACGTTCATATGCTTCCCACATGGTCAGTTACGGTCTTCTAATCTCGTCCACAACACAGCCAATTGTGATTCGAATTTTGCAATAACGTATTCAAATTCCATATTCGATCAATCAATTCGCACGGGCCAAATGATTCAATTCGGGTTCGATAATTGATTTCGTTTCGTGTCTTGTTTGTGTTCGAGTGGCAAAAGCTTTTCACGTCAGTCACATAAGCATGATGATGTGTGAATGAATTCCTGAATATTTATTGCGCACGACGATAACAAATCCGAAATCGCAATCGAATTCGAAATCATATTCATATTCACGCGAACCGCGCACAACACAATCATTCAAACTGAATCCAAGCTCCATCTCGCTCTCGTGCGTCTTGGCTCTCTCTTTCTCGGGGGGCTCGGGGGGCTCTCTCTCCTCTCTCATCTCTCTCCTCTCTGTGTGGTGTCGCAACACCATTCACTTGTCCAATGATTTGTTAACTACGACAAACTTTTATTGCCCCTCGCTGGCTGATAGAAGGAGCTTGATGTTGCTCCACAAAGGGACCAGGACACAGCCTGAGGCCCGAGGACAGAGTACAAGGACAAAGGACGACGCCTCAAATTATGATTATGCGCTCAACTGGGCGATCCGCAACAAACAGCAACAACAATGGAACTTGGACAAAGAACTAAATAAATAAATTACGCAATAACAAAACAAAAACCAAATAAAAACGCGAAGAAAGAAAGAAGAAGAAGCGAAAAAGAACGCAAATATCCAAAATAACAAGCAAAAAACCTTCAGCGTTGACAAAAGGCGAAGAGCAAATGCTCTAATTTAGATGAGAGATAATTATTAAGTATTAGAGTGAAACTCTAGCTTTGAATATATGTTGCTAATCATAAGATCATACTGAATCGTTGGATTTAAAGATACATAGAGCTGCACAGATTTAGCTTAATCAAAATATGATGGGTCACTATCGGCTAAGCATAAGCATGAGCAACGAAATCTGGCAAAGAACTTGAATGAAAAGAGTGCTACAGTGGGATATGCACGACCAACAGATACTTCAAGATCTTCCAAGATAGACGATGGATGAGTTGAATCAAAGATTTCTTTTGAGAGAATACAATGAAGATATACACACAAGTTGGACGCATTTCAGATCTAACTGCAGCTGCTGCCAGTGAGAAGAATAGCCCCCAGCTCAAGTCAATATGAATGAATGAGCTCAGCTTCAGTATAGACTTCAATTATGAGCCAGTTCAGCTCACACGCAGTTGCAAGCATTCCAATCGAACTTCAATCTTCTCTCAGTCTATGCACATTCTCTAAGTGTCACATGTTCCTTTACAAATGCACTATACCCTCTCTCTCTCTCTCTCTCTCTTGATAGGGTATACAAATAATAATTCGCCACAATTTCATTTACATAATGACAGTGCGAAGCGATTGCCGCAAAAAGAAATTACAAAAGAACGAAACGGTAATATACACGCACACTCTCACGCACCCAATGCTACGGGGTTGCACAGAGAGTATGAACCTTTATGGCCACGCCGCCGCCAACCCCCCCCCCCCTCCGCCGCTCTTCGGTCGGCCCCCTCAACAACGCCTCCTTCTTCACAGCCGGCTAGCGTCGTCCACACCCCCGCATCGAATTCACACTTTGTTTTCTGGTTTTTTGTAATGTGATAAATTTACAGGGCATCAGGGAAATCTGCAGTCGACAGGCCTTTTAAAATGTATAATAGAAACAGACAGGGTCCGCATGGCCAGCGGCACTCCATCTCCAACTCCAGCTCCAGTTCCAGCTCCAGTTCCAATTACAATTACAGTTACAGACTCGGGGAAGGAAACAACATAAAGATGAGGTGAACGACTTTTAGTTGCAGTTCCAATTCGATGTCTAGTTGTAGTTCCACAGCTAGATTTGCTTTATACTTAAAACTAAAGACCATGCCTGCAGTTCCAGTTCCAGCTCCAGTTCATGTTATACTTTCACGTTCTAGCTTTCTAGATCTAGAATTAGTTCAAGCTGAAGTCACAGTACTTGATCTAAATTCAAATCTCAGACCAACTCTAGTTAAAATCACACTACTAGTTCCAGTTTCGTTTCCAGTTCCATTCCTAGTCCCATTTCTAATTATAATATCATATTAAGTGCATACGCACTTCACGGCTTCAGCTCTGATTCCTGGTTCCTGTTCCCGTTCAAGTTCCATTTTCTATTCCAGATCTCACAGTATTAGTTCCAATGCTAGTTTCATAGTTTATCTTTAAGTCATTGCTAATGCTGCAGTTGCAGTTTCAGTTCCGCTCTAGTTCCCATTCCAGCTCCAGTTCCATTTAATATTCCCCACTGCTTCACCTGGTTTCGGGTGCGTGGCAACAATAAAACGTTTTAAGCGAAAAATCCCCATGAGGATTAGCTTGAACCGCATAAATTTGCAGGCGAACAGCAAGCGAATGAGACAAAGAGAGAGAGAGAAGGAGAGAGAGGGATGCAGAGGGGGGCGTGGAGAGAGACAAGTTGATTGCCTGCCTTTAAGTCAGCTGAAAATTGAAGACAATGATGCTGCGAATTGACAGATTTTATGATACACCCAAACAGACAGACAGATATATATACCTGTATATATGTATATACACACGTATGTATATATTGTATATATGTATGTGTATGCTAATTTGCATACCAGGTGAGTCCACGCCCTCCCCCAAACAGTTGAATAAAAGCCATAAAAATGCGTAAAAGCTGCTACTTTATTTTCATTAAACAAACACAGCTGCCCACGTTTTATGCCCAGTTGATCTGTGTGTGTGTGTGCGTGTGTGTGTGTGTGTGTGTGTGTGTGCCTGTGCTTTTGCATACTTTTCAAGGGGCGCACTCCAAAGTCTGCCTTTCAAATTGAATTATGCACTTAATGCGAAGGACAAGGCGCAGCGCACAGAGAATAGAATGAGAGAAACAGAGGACGAGAGAGAGAGTGAGTGGGAAATGGAGAGGGAGAGGGAGAGCATACTTGCGCTGAGCTAGGGTTAGTGTAAACGCAGCTTAATGCGTTTTAGAGACCACACAAAATGGACGAGAATCAACTTTCTAATTAGTTCCTAATGCTGTTGACAAAGTTAATTACATGAGAAAATAAATAATATATGAATAGATCGGTATATAAAAAACTATGTTTATCAGATGAGCTGCTTTTCATAAAATATAATTGAAAAGTCGATATGAATAGATATGAGAAGAGAAATCTGAGGCTAGGAAAGTTCAGCTTTGAATCCGAGCTTGGATTTGTCATTTATCTCATAGCTAATAGCGAGAAGAAGAAACAGCAGAGTAGACTAAGCAAACTACCCACGAGACACACGCTCTAAAGGGTATTATGAACTGAAATCTGTCTCCCAATTCTGTGATAGTTCCATTCGAGCCGAGTTAATAAAGTCTATGCACAGCTTAAGCTCAGACTCTCAGCATAGCTGCGGGTAGCTGCCTGAGTCGCGACAGCAAGAAATACAAATGCTTATCCTACTCTATATAGAGTATATATAGAGTATATACCCTACATAATTCAAAGTTAAGCTGTATAAAGTCTAAGCTTATGAATTAAAGTCTTCATGTCTCTCGTCCAGCTCAAAGGCTCTATACCCCCTCTCTCTCTCTTTCTCTCTCTCTCTTCAATCTGTTTTCCTTTTTATATGACTGAGATATGGCATATCCTTTATAGGCCATAACTCGAAGAAATTGCCATTCATGGTCTATTTGCAGTTCTAATTTTAGCTGGCAGCCCAAGCGGCCAGCTAAACGTTGTCAGTATCAATTATCGCACATACATACATGCATATACATATATTTGTATGCATATTTTATTTGCCAAGCCAAGTGAAAGGACATTGAACTGACTGGTAGGCGGCAGAGAGAGAGAGAGAGAGAGAGAGAGAGAGAGGAAAGGGAGAACGAGGACAGCTGCAAGCTGAGCCATTTGCATTGCTCAGTCGCTTGAAAGTGTGCAACAAGATTTGCGCGCGCTGCTCAATCATCATTAAAACTTCCAAGCGACGACAAAGCACAAGAAAAAGAAGAAGAAGAAGAAGAAGAAAGGGCAGCCAACCGGGCAGGCAAGCATGCCAAAGGACACACAGGAAAGCAGCTAAGCGAAAGCAAAGTCCAGCAAAGTCGTCGCCTCCGCCTCCGCCTCAGCCCTCGCTCTCGCCCACGCCTCCATCTGCATGTGGCCATTCAGACGGCCCACTCAAGCGCCGCAAAGTGTTTCCTTTGCCAGGACGCGAGTCCAGTGCCAAGTCTCCGGCCAGGACTCGAGGGTCCAGTTCAATCCCACGGCTGCGATGGACAATGCTCCTGCCTGTTGCCTGTTGCGCCGCCATTGACTAAAATCCAAATTGAGATGTCGCCGCGTCGTTTTTCGTTTCCGGTTTTTGTGTGCGGCTGCAGGAAACACAAGAGATAGAGAAAGAGAGAGAGAGAGAGAGAAAGAGAGAGAGAGAGAGAGAGAGAGGGAATCACCGCAAGCTGCGAACCAACTTTGTCAAGCAATTATTTTTAGCAGCTGGAGTAGAGCCAGACTGAGAGCAGGCGAACAATAGAGAGAGGGTATAGAAATGGGGTATATTAGCTTGGAGGGAAGGCATGCAATACACCCAAAAGAGAGAGGAGAAGAGGAGAGCAGAAGAAACAAGTGCATAGAAGAAATGAGAAGGAGAGCAGAGAGCTGAGCTAAAGATATCTGACAGTCGTTCAAGCCTCACATTGAAAATTGTTTTTTATTTGTGTTTGCCTTTCATATAAACGGGGGCAAATACTTTTTTAAGTGCCTGTGTTACACTCGCTGCTGTTGTCGCTCGCCTGCCATTGACAGTTGTCGCCGAGTCCTTTGAAGTGGCAAAATATTTGACAAGAAAAATGACTTTTTTCCTTAGCATATGGAATGGAACGGAGGCAATTCATGTAGCTGAAGCCAATTGCCAGAGTGTCGACATTTGACTTGGCTAAACACACTCACACACACACACACACACACCCCTTCCCTTCCCCTACCACTCTCACACACACACACTCAGGAGCCGCTGCCTCTAGGACCTCTCACACTGTGCTTTCACCCTTCGATTTGGCGCTCTTTCAACTTGTTGCTCGACGCATTGCCCATGCAAATGCTTTGAATAACTTTCATTTGATATAAAGCTATAACTGCTTATTGTTCATATTACAAGGAATTGCCATATGAAGGAAAATGTTTGATCTAAATTGAGTTGGAGCACAGCTAAATAGCAGTCAGTCTAAGCTAACTATGCTAAGGATTTCTAAGGAAAGGCTTCTCTTCCCGCCATACACTCCATATAAAGCTTCTCCCTGACATTCCTTTTGCTGTTCTCTTTCGTCATAATATAATTATAACTGTTATCTAAGGACCTCTTACATGATATATTTCTTTGAAAAGAAAAATTGAAATTTCCTTAAGAAAATGCCTAAAAAATGTATTCATCAAGTTCAAGTCCGGAAAAGTCTTTTTATTTCTTATGCTCGGCTTCGACCACTCAATGCTCTTGGAGCCCCGCCCCCGCCTCCGCAGCGCCGCCCCTTGCCACTTGAGTTTAATTATGTTCTGCTGCTGAAGAGTCCTGTGCCATTGCCTTGTTTATTTTTATTGCTTCTGTGCGGCGACGACAACGACGACGACGACGACGTCAAGTTTTTATTTACATGCATTTTCTTACGTGTTTTTTGTTTTTCCTTTTGCTTCTTTTTGGTTTTTTCAATTTACCTTTATGGGGCCAGCTGGATGGCGGCTGCGGATGGGGCGGACCGACGACAGGACATTGCGTCGCCTAGCTGTGGGCCAAGTTAATTAAGTGCTCAGCTCCAGTAGAGCCGACGTCGGCATGAATTATATTTCTATCAGAGCGGCATTTGCTTTGGGTTTGATTTCAATTGCTTTTCGTTTGTCCTATGTACCCTGTACTCATTTGAAATGTGGCTAAATTGGTTGATGGCAGAGGCAACAAGAGCAAGAGATGCTAAGCGAATGCCCTTTTAGTTAGCAGAGATCTAGAATATTTCCATTGGTTTGATTTAGTTACTCTCTCAAGGGCACTCTTCCATATTTTAGCATAACTCGAGTGCTTCTTCAGGTGCTAGAGTTATCAAAGGAACATTTCCTCTTTTTGGCAACCCAAATTTCTTGACTCTTTCAGTATAGCTCGAGTGTTATAAGAAATCAACTTGAATAACCTGAAGGGTACTTGTCCTGTAGGAACAATGTGCTATGCAGCTGCAGTTCAACTAAAAATACATTAAAATTTGGTTCTCTTCACGTCACTTTGCCCACCAGAGGAGAGCATGCATCAGCAACCACTCAGCTCTAAGTGTATCTTTCCGTTGTTCAATCGTTTTTGCATTTTCCCTCTTTTTTTGTCAGTTTCACGATTTTGATTTCCGTGGCGTCAATTGTGAATTCGACTGCCTGGCTAATTTGACGATTTGCTAATTGAGCCCTCGAGGCTAAGTGGACAAATATCCGCCCAACCGATTTGACGCCGAGCCATGAGAGCAGCAACAGCAGCAGCGGCAACAGCGGCAGCGGCAGCATTTGAGGGCACATTTGAATTTCCGACGCAATTTCCGATGTCAACACCTTGACAGCTGTCAAACACACACACACGCACTCACACACACGCACTCACGCACACACACACATTTAAACACACACCCAACGCCACTTGACAGTTGACTCTTACCTTTTCTCTCTCTTTTCGTTTGCTATCTCTGTCTCTTTTCATCTCCCTGTCTCAGTGTTTTTGTAGCGCTGCGTTTTTTGCGTAACGGAAACGGAAATTGTTAGGCTTAATAGACAGTTCGAATTTCCGGTTGACTAGCGACGCCTTTGAACTGTATAACCTATCTATGTCCCTCTCTCTCTCTCACATAGTCTTTCTCTCTCTCTTTTTTTTTCTTTTGCCTACGCACAACTGCACAATAATCATTATTCTGTAAGTCCTTTTGTGCGCTTCTTCCCCCACTCGCTTTCTCTGTCTCTCTCTCTCTCTCTCTCTCTGGCTGTTGCCTTTACTGATTATTTCCATGTCAAAGTTCATTGTAATGTTAAATACAGCTAATGCCTGTCAATCGTTGAAAAATTCAATTGGAAAATGTTTTAATTTAAATGTAATCACATAGAAGAAGAGGGTTCGGGAGCTATTAAAAGGCACAAAGACATAAACAGAACATGACTAAATGGCAGAGGCCTTGTGCGTTGGGCATTATATTGGTCTATCGATATTGCTAATCAATCAATCTGTATCATTTCTTGCAGATATTGCGTAGAGTTCGAGGTCATCAAGGCATCGAAAGCATGCCACAAGCTGCCGCCCTATAACCTGATGCTGGAAGGTAAGTGATTCGCTAGATGTGTATCTCTCGTATGCCTTATGGACAATGTGCTGCTGCAGGTGATCGCATAACTGTGCGTTGTGACCTCGAGGCGCTGGTACAGGACAAGGATGCTGAGGCTGGAGTTGGCAAAGCGAGCAACAGAGGCGCCTCAACAACAACTACAACAACTCATAAGACTCTAATGGCACAGCCATATCTAACAGACGAGGGCGAGGAGAACAGCAGCAACAGCAACAGCAATAGCAATGACAACGAGGATGATAACGAGGACGAGCAGGAGCAGGAGCAGGAGCACGAGCAGGAGGAGGAGGAGGAGGACACTGAGGAGGATGATGCACAAAACATGCTCGAGTCCGAGGCGGATAGCGAGGCGGAAACGGAAACGGAAGCGGAAGCGGCCAGCCGCGAGAGCTATGGCTACAAGCACCAGCGGCCATCATCGCATCATCCACGCGCCGCAACGTCCAAGCGCAGCGCCAATGCTGCAGCGCCCATGTTGCCGCCGGCGCTGCAGCAACAGCAGCAACAGTTGCTGTTTAACTATCACTGCCGCGGCGAGGGGCTGTCGGGCCGTACGACGCGTTGGAGCGCGTTGCCGGCGCCGTCATGTCGTGGCAAGTGGCTGCGCTTGACCATCGGCCCACCCAAGAAATGCAACCATGCGCAATTCATATTCGTCTAAGCAGCTGCTACAGCAAGAGCAGTATTCGCAGCCATCCAATGACATGATTGGATAAATATTACCATTTTTTTTTTAACTGATCGAGGACGTCAATATATATGTGTAGGGTATACGCGTAGTATGTATGTAGCGAGTTCATCAGCCCCAAAACACAATCCCAATGCCCATACCTAACCCCATAATTCCCATTGGGTAATTGGCATACAAAGATAACGGCCTGCATACTCCCTACTCTCTTTACCTGCGCCATATTTGCAAGAACAACAAACGATTGTCTACACTCTTCTCTTGCACTGCTTTTGTTCTAGCTGCATTTAATCAAAGAATATGCAAAGTCTTCTCTCTCTTTCTCTCTCTCTCTTTTCGATCGCAGCAGTGTCAGCAATTGGTCAGCAGCCATCAACGCTCGCTTCCCCAAATTTGATTACATTAACTATTGCTCAATGTTGTTGCGAACGGCACATTACGTTTCGAAAATCGCAATAGTTTTTTTTTATTTTTAATAATTAATATTATTTACCATTTAATTAAAAACAAAAAACCTCACCAAATGTAATTCGTGCATAACTTCAAAAATAATTTATTAAGACGTTTACATACAATGACGGTAAGAAAGAGTATTTGTGTTTCGACAAACAAATTTTCTAATTGCTGCGTCGCAATAAAGAACAAGCAACACTTGCTGTAGCTGTCCCTTTTCTTCGCATGGCGCTTGCCGTGACTCGTGGAGGACCAAAACGAAGAACCGTTATCAGTGAGCAGTTCAGCTCTTTTGTTGATTTGCTTTGCTATGGCAAATGGCGTTCAGTATTTGCATTTGATCTTGACTTTGCAAAGAGAATGTAAGTAACGGCAGTTTCGAATTTTGCTGCATTGCCCAAATACCCAATGGGACTATACCTTACAGTTGCTGCAGGCACGACAGAGAAGAGGTGACAACACGAGTGCACCGTTTGTCTCTTTTCTTTATATTCATATCATATACAAGCATCATATCGCACGGCAGCTGACCATAGCACCCATCCCCAACCCCACCCTTCACTCACGCACACAATGACAGAAGAACTCGCATATAAGTGTTTAAACTATAAGACAGTTAATTAAGAATTGAAATACAGTGAATGTGTACTTTTTTTTTTGTCTCCACATGCTCCCTATCTCTTTCTCTCTTTCAATAGATCAAGCATAATCGATAGCTGAACAAATAATATATATAATGAAGAAAAAAAAAACGACGTTTTCGGATTACCGAATATAAATATCCTTGCAGCCAATTACTTTAACGAGTCAGCCTTGTGGAATCTATAATAAAGTAGTTTCAGTTCCATTATAGTAGTCTGATCGAAATCACAGCTATTTCGCTTACTTTTCAAAATGCCTGCAAGGGTATGAAGCGTAAGAGTACAGTAGAAACAGCTTGTATGCGAAACTTTTCCTACTGTACCCCAAGTTGTAAATAGATCACCTAGACTCTGGTGTCTGGGAAAATTCAGCGGCAACTGAACAACAACTGATCGATAAGTCGTCACCAAGAACGAGAGATATAACTAACTAATAATACGATATACACCAATAAATATAATTATATTAGAAAGCAACTCCCATGATCTACCGATATATACATACATATATAGATGTACTGTCACTAGAGATACTACAAAGCACGGGCAAAGGCAAACTGCGTGATTCGAATTCAATCTTGGTCTGATCAGAAGAGGACAAATTCGAGTTCCGCTGCCCACTATGCTATACTAAATACCATAATATTTAAATTAAAAAAAGAAAGGAAAAAAAAAATAAATTCTAGACAGTGCAGTTAGAGCTTGTCGAAAGAAAGTCAATGTTTTCTCTAAAACCCTAAAACTCCACTTCCAGCTTGACTTGAGCGCTATGAAAACTTCCCAATAATACGAATAACATACATGCAGACATAAATGTGAAAAATTGTAGTGCATGTGACTCTGTCGGACTAGATATACATACATATGTATTACATAATATTACTTCAACACTGACCCATGTACGAGTTTATCATGCCTAATCATTAGCTTGCATCAACAACTACAAACTACAACATCAATTTACACTGGCCTACAAAGCTGACAATGTCAATTTGAAGTGCTGCAAACATTTATCAGGATTGATATAGCTGTATATGTCATATTGAGATTGATGCTGGAAACAGCTACATATATAGAGTCAGATTCAGTTTCACATTATCGCCCATATATCATCCTGGCGATAAGGCAAGAACTGAAATGTTTGCAACAGTTTAAAATTGATTCTAAAACACGCACACACACACACACACACACACACACACACACTCACACACATAGAGAGATATATATCAAAGAGAACCGAAGAAAACAAAATTAAGAACAATTTCCAAAAAAAAAATACAAATTAATAAAATAAACTTTAAGGCACATACGAAAAAGAACAAGAAATCAACAAAAACTTGAAAATGAATATTCTAATAATATATATAAATATATATATATATATAATGAAAATAATAATGATCAAATTGCGCATTCACAATAAAAGGAACAAAAAACAAAATTATTTTAAAAAACAAAAAGAAAAACAAAATTAAATTCGAAGCAGCGAATGGGCCCAGGCAGATGAATAAACAAATTTGTTTGACTGGTTTCGGAATTGAGGCGGCATGGGCGAGGGGCGGGGCAGCAACATTCTCTTGGGGCGTTGCAGCGCACAGCTGATCTTGGATCGTTACCGTTTGACCCAATTGCGCAGGTGCGCAGACAGGTGAGCGAGCTGTGAGCAAATGCCAGTTGCCGGTTTCTCTCACAGAAGAAGAGAGCGAGAGAGTGAGTGTGTGAGAGAGAGAGAGAGAGAGAGTTTGTAAGTTGAAGCTTTCAATTTCGGACTAGTCAAAGTCAAAGCTGAAATTGATTAGTCGCTAAGCAGACGCAAGCCAAGACGGACGTGGAAGACGAATTGGCCTAAGATTCGGAAAAGGAACATACTACCGTTAGCATATATATATATACATATTGATAGATAGTGTGTGGTGCGTACAATATTCGTATTACGATGATTCATCATGAAATCAGTCTGGCTGTCAGTCAGTCTGTCTGCCAAGTCTCGCTTGGTCTTTAGACCTAACTGTTCTTATTGTTGTTGTTGTTGTTGCTGTTGTTGGCAGCGAAGAAAGTTGTTTTGGAACATGTTAATTGTCTTTGGTGCGGCAACTGTTTATAGCAGTTCACTCTGTGCAACTCAAGCGGAATTTCTTTTTCTTTCATCTAAATGAAACGAATGAAGTTTGTTCTGAAAGCAGCTAAAGATAAAGTTCAAGTCAGATCAAAGAGAAAATGTCGTTTCGGAGTTGCTTGGCAGTGAATCCAACAACAACAACAACAATAAAGAAAGGTCAGCATGGGTGCACATACAAGGCTATACAGGAATATATAAGTATATATATCTATATAAGATATGCGTCGACAACTCATAGCGTATGCATTCGGAGTAAGTTCGGAATAAACTAATATTCAGATATGGGCATTTGAAGTAAGTTCTTTTTTATTGAATTCGAAGATATTTGTGAATTCGGAGTACTCGAATTAACTTGGAGGTAAATTCGGAGTAAGTTCCGAATTAAATTTTGTAATCAATGCATTTGGCTGAATTTCTACAAATAATGGCAAGACTAAAACACTGTTGTATTTCGGAGTAAGAGTTGAGTAAATAGGACAACAACTTTAGAGTATATGTAAGAGAAGTAATTGGAATTTAAAAAAATTAGATTTATTTCGGAGTCAAGGTATATTTGATATTTCGAATGGAACTCTAAGTTAAATGTAGCTCAATCTATTTGTAGTCGATTGGAATAAACAAGGCAACGGATTCGGAGTATATTCGGAGTGAATTCGGCTTGTGAACAAAAGCAAAGTGTATTAAGAACATATCGCATGTGAAAAGAGTTCAGCATCGAACTTTCCCGAATGACCTCGATTAGGACTGATCGCAGCTATTCACAAATGCCCGAGTCGGAAGGATCGCCGCTGGCGCTGCTGCTGCTGCTGATGGCAAACAGCATGGGCGGCGGTGAGGCGCTGCGGCGCAACTTTGATGCACGCCAGACGAGCCTCAACTCGAACATTCCGCTGTGGAAGCAACGCGTAAGTAGAGCCAAGGCGCACAGCCTCTCAACTAGACTAAAGCAGCAGATCCATTGGCACAGGCCTGCGAGAAGTCGCCCAAGTACCAGATGAACTCGCACTACAGCTGCGACGAGAAGGGGGACGTGAAGTGCCTGCCCGGCTGGCAGGGCGATCTCTGCCAGGTGCCAATGTGCCGACGTGGCTGTGATCCGATGAATGGTAAGGAAAAGAGCTGAGAACGAGAGTCGATTCGATCTCAAGTTTTGTTTGCCCCCCCCAGGCTATTGCCAACGGCCAGGCGAGTGCCGCTGCCGCATCGGCTACAGCGGCGAGCACTGCGACAAGTGCATCCCGCTGCCTGGCTGCCAGCACGGGACCTGCAAGAAGCCCTTCGAGTGTGTCTGCAAGCCCGGCTGGGATGGACTCTTCTGCACAGAGCGTAAGTCCCACTGATCCAGGTAACAGGCTCCAGCTTCATTACTCGACTTCATCTTCACTTGCAGCCAGCTGCCGCAGCGGCTGCCACAGCACGCGTGGCTACTGCGAGGCGCCCGGCGAGTGCCGCTGCCGCATCGGCTGGGGGGGTCGCACCTGCAGCGACTGTGCCACAATGCCTGGCTGCCAGCACGGCACCTGCAACAAGCCGCTCGAGTGCAACTGCGAGCCCGGCTACACGGGCCTGCTTTGCCAGACAGGTGGGTAGTAGATACACAGTGGAGATCCACTCTAAGATACTCATCATTCTTCTCTTGCCAACATCTTCCAGCGCTGTGCGCCGCGGACTGCAGCAAGCAACACGGCTACTGCCGTAAGCCAGGAGAGTGTCGGTAAGCTGAACTCAATTTGCTAATAATTTAATTAAGAATAAACTCAGCCATTATCAAAATGAATTCATTCACAATTGATTTTTGGCCACGAATTTTGATTTGCATACGCTCCATAATGGCGTCGAGTAGATAACGGCTGTGATTGCGTTCTCTCTCGAGACTCTCTGCGAGTCATAGCAAACCACATGCAAAAGAAAGGGACAGGTAGTGTAACTACTTTCATTGCGATCCCAATTCAGTAGCTGCATGTCTATTAATAGCTCATTGCTTAAGGCTGGCTGGCTGTAAACGAAAACCGTTATCGAATAGAAGAAGAGCGTTAGAGCAATGCAATTGGCTGGGGCGATTTGCATGCAGAGTAGTTTGCAATGATGGCTGCATTGCCGCCATGCTTATATTCCAATCAGAAAATAACTTTAATTTCTTTGCACCAGCTGCAAGGTGGGCTGGACTGGCCCACAGTGCGACAAGTGTTTCCCGTATCCTGGCTGCGTGAACGGCGACTGCGATGCACCCTGGGAATGCAACTGTCGTCCCGGCTGGGGCGGCATGCTCTGCGACGAAAGTAAGTGTAATTCATATTCGATATTGGTTACCAACTATATTCTTTGTGGCACAGAGTTGAGCTACTGCTTGGACAACCCAAACCCATGCGAAAATGATGGCAAATGCATTTCGCTGAGCCGCGAGGATGGCAGCTATCGCTGCCAGTGCCGACAGGGCTATCTGGGCAAGAACTGCGAGATACTCGATGAGTTTCTGTTGACCTCGGTGGCTCCGCCGCGCATTACACCGCCGCCAAACAAGCTCGACATGGAACTGGAGCTGGTCGCAGCTGTGCCTGATGATGGCAGCAAACTAGAGCAGCCAACAGCAACAACAACAGGCAAACCAACGACAACAAGGAGCACAACAATGTTGCCAGACATTGGATTAAACGAGACCACAGCAACGACAGCAAGAACAACGACAACGACAACGACAACGACAGCGGCAACGGCAACGACATTGGGACTGGGCACACGTGTTGCCAACCACAATGCGTCTAATGAAGCGTTAAGCTATGGCTATGCAGCTGCTGATGAGGCGACAACAACGAGGCGTCCCACAGCAACAACAACGGCAGCAACACCAACGCCAACAGCAAGTATGACACTAAACGAAGCTGGCAACAATGCAACAAGTGCGTCACAGTTCAGCGCACACAAGCAACAGCAGGCGGCGGCAGCGCAGGAGGACGATGAGGAGGATGACGAAGATGATGAGGAGGACGAGGAAGAGGAGGAGGATGAGGATGAGGATGATGGCGATTACGATGAGGAGGACGATGACAACGATCAGATTATACCAAATATTATTTGAGAAATATTCTTTTTTTTCCATAGATATATCTATATATGTTGCACATTATATATACATGTATATATATGTTACATATTTCGCACGTATTTAGCTAATAAATTATTTATTTTATTATTAAATGCCAAAACGATCTTTAGCAATGAGTCAAACTCTACATATGCATGTCGGCTCGAACTGAATGGAACAAATGTACTTTTACAGTTAGAGCAGCAATCCTTTAAGGCTGCTCTCTATGTGTTCCAATATGCATTAGCGCCATCTATTGTACATTCCAAGCACATATTTCTCAAGCTCTAGTCACAGATCCTCCCCAAATATATTCTGTAACGGATGCCTAAAGAAAAGACATTTGGATATATTTTATAGATATGGTTTATATTGAATTTCATTTATTAAATTAAACAATGAATTTCGCTTAACAAATTGTCAAAAAAAAATCGATTTATATATATTTATTTATATAAATTTAAGATTCTTAAGTTTAGCAATTGAAAAAATGATGCTGGAAATACAAAAAATAGGGGGGAAATAGCAGGAAAAGTAGGGAAAATACTTGAACTGTGATTCCACATTGTTGCTTATGATTAAGACACAAATTGTTCAGATATGCAGGGAAATAGATAATGGAATATGGCTAGGATATATCCTGCTCCCATATATGTATGCATATATATAAAGATATAGATATAGATATAGGTAAAGATGTAGCCATGGGCATAAGGCAGACTTAACAATGATAAAAAAAAAAAAATGTGGACTTTAATAATAATCGAGATATATTTAGAGATATATTGATGTCTCTTTATATCTGTATATTCTGTATATTCGTAATATTCGTTGCGTTCTAGTTGAGCTCCCGCTTGTCGCGCTGACTGATCTGTGCCATGGTTATATATTGACGCACCAGCCGTGAGATCTCGTGCGCCTGCTCCGTTTGCACTCGGATAACACGCTGCTGCATCAAGTTGCCAACCTTCATGTCCAGAAAGAGGGCGCCATCCTCCGAGCGAACCTGCAAAGTGGACAGCGCGAGAGAGAGAGAGAGATGGGGAGAGTATATAGTTATAGCTATACTTGATGTATATATTCAGTCGAATGCTTACCTTGCGCGTCGATATGACCTCCATGAAGCTCCAGTGCTGCAGGGTCTCGTGTGTGTTTGGATCCAAGAATAGCACTCCGCGTCTATTCAAGGCCAATATCAGATCTCGCCACATGGGACTGTGGTTGTCCTCGACATGGGGCCCCGCCTCCTCGGCCCAGATGCGTTTCACCGCGAAGAAACTGCTGCCGAACAGCGGCCAGGTGGCGAGCACATTCAGAAATTGGGCCTTCACCTGGCCCGGGCTGAGATTGGCGACTTGCGGCCATGCGGACTGCACCAGGCCGACCCATTGGGCCGGACGAATTTCACGTATGCCCAACGCTGGCTTGGGCAACAGAAATTTGATCTCCTTCATGGCCGGCACATGGCTCAGGTCGGCGGCGCGATGGAGCAGCGCAGCGATGCGCGCCATGTCGCGCACCATCTCCGGCATGGGCACTCCGTTGCCGGGCAGCTCCAGCAGGAGGCCCTCGAGATAGTCGGGCGCCACCTGATTGAAGAGCACCTCCACATAGAGCGGCATTGGCGCCGGCTCGCGCTTCAGCGCAAAGTGCCAGACGCTGCGACAAAATATCAAATAGAATGGCTGACCGGACTTGAGCAGCTCGGTGGTCACATCCAATATGTATTCGTCGGCGGCCAGGGGCATGGTGAAGGCGTCGCCTTGCACGATGCAGTACAGCGAGAACTCCTGCTGCTCGGCCTCCGACTCAACGCCCAGCAGAGCGCATAGCTCGGCAATGACATCGGCCACCACAGTGGAGCAGCGGGTGTTGACCACACGCTCGGCTCCTCCGGGCAGGCGATAGATTTGTCGGCGCGCCGAGCGTCCGGCCGAGACGGCTGTCACCTCCTCCACGCTGGGCACGTTTTTGCGACCGCCACAGCGAGCCGTTTTGCGCAGATTCGTTAGGCAGACGGCGGCGGTGCCATGGCACGACCGACGCCGATCGGAGGCGGCAGATGTCAAGTGTTCCATCAGATACGGGCGCAGTGCGTCCGAGCAGCCAAAGTAGGCGGCCAAGATACTGAGCAAGCGCCACGCACGCTGCGAGCTGTCCGGGCAGGGCGAGCGATTCGCTGTCGTCTGCTTCATCAGCTGGCAGTAGACCTCGTCACGCAGTGCCAAATACTTGTGGCAATGCTGAAAAGAGAGAAAGATTAATTAAACTGCACTGATTAGTAGTCTCAGTTCATCTGGCTTACCATCAGAACAGTGTAGACACATTTCACCTCGGTGAGCTCTGGATCGAGCGGTATGTCGCCGCAGTAGCGCAATATGCAATCGAAGCACTCCAGCGCCAGTGGCGCCAAATCGTTGGGCAGACGCAGCAGGGGCAGGCGTATGGCGTGGCCTTGCCACTTGACCAGCTCCGCATAGGAGCGATTCGCGGCCGACGATGATTGATGACGCTCATGATGACGATCGACATCACGTAATTGACTGTGGGATGAGAGGGAGGGCAAGCCGCGTAAGTAATTGGTTAATATCATATTCAAAATGGAGTTTCAGCTATCAACCATATCAACTTCATGCTGCGCCATCTTTGCAAGCACACAACATGCTAGCATAGCAGCCATTTGCCTGCTACTTCAACTACAATAACGGCACTTCTATGTCTTCTTCGTAATAGTTGTTGTTGTCATCAACCCAATTACTTCATGCTTGCCATTTGCTGAGACTCCTTACTCGTCTGTTGTGTTTCTTCTCGCTTACAGTTTCAGTATGCCATTAGAGTACCCTTACTCAAAAAGCGGCCATATTAGCTTAGCTAACAATTTGATTACAAGAGTTAAACTTTGAATATTATTTAAACACAGTGTACATTTAAGTTAAGTGGATATTAAGTTTAATGCTCAGGGCACAACAACTTCAAAGTACTTTCTAGCACACATCATATATGAAATCGACAAAAAGGGTATCTATGTTTCGACATGCCTAATAGTAGGAAAATTGTCTAGCTACCTGCGAGCAATAAAACAGCTGCACTATCTGTCTCATTTCTTTGCATGTTATGCGCCATGTCTCGGAATAAGAGGATCAAAAGAGAGGACGCAAGCGACGCCGTTATATGTGTTTGCAGTTATTGCTTTGCAATTGCTTTTGTTTTGCTATTATTTTCATTGTAAATGGATTTGAGTTTTTGCATTTGAATTTGACTTTGACTTTGTAAAGCAATTTTAGGCATGGAAGATATTGCAACGGTAATCAATGCGTGCAGAAGTAGCCTAATACGGAGTGCTGTACGCAAGACAGAGAAAGAGCACCTGCTGTCTCTGTGCTTTACCATGACTCGATGAGGATCAAAGGAGAGGACGATAATCAAATAGTTATCTATGCGCACTGCTATTACTGCGTTGTTATTACTTTCTACGGTGAATGGGGTGTTTTCTGACAAAACAAGCTTTGCTATAAATAAATATTACGATAATCAAAAATGGCCGCACTTACTCGTTGCGGAAGTGCTGCATGGCGAACTGCAGCAGCGAGTACTTGGTAACGGATGGAGGCGTGCCGCTGCCATTGAGCTCGTCCTGCAGCATATAGTTGCCATCTAAATCATGATGCGATGCCTGCTGCAAATGTTGCTGCTGTTGCTGCTGCTGTTGTTGTTGCTGTTGCTGCTGCTGCTGATGTTGCTGCTGCTGCTGTTGCTGGTGGCCATTGGTCAGCGAATTGGGCTGCTGGCCAGCATTCGACTTGCGTGCCGAGTGCAAATAGCTTTGCTGTTTCATGAACCGCTGCTGATCCGCCAGCTGCTGCTGCTGTTGTTGTTGCTGTTGTTGGTGCTCCTCAACGGCATCGTCCAGCTGCTGCTGCTGCTGCTGTTGATGGTGCAGCTCCACTTGCTGTTGCTGCTGCTCATCCTGACCATTGGAGTGGGCGTGGTCGTTGCGGCCAGCCTGTCGGGCCTCCAGACGCTCTAGGGGCACGTTCAGCGTCTGCGCAGCGGCGCGAGCGCCCGACGACAAAGTCGACGCCTTTGACTGTGACTGTGGAAGAAGAAGCAGAAGCAATAGATAAATATGAGAAGTGCAACAATGAATGCAATTTCTTAATTTACTGCGCCGCTGTCTAAAGTCAAGTCAGCAGCGGCTTGTGAAAGTTGCTGGGCGCCTTTTTGGCCAACGAAACACTTGACCAGCTAACCGGTCGCCCAGCCAAGCGCCAAGCGCCAAGCGCCAAGCGCCAACAGCCAAGCCGGTTTGAATGATGCAGTAAAAATATATAATATCATATATTTGTTAGTACACAGTGAAAGCTCGCTAGACCGAACACACATATCAAATGTGCAAACAAGTTTTGGGCATATTAGCTTTGAGCCAGGCCAAAAAAATGCTTAATCGTAAGCGATAAGAACTTGTCGAATATTGATTCTATATACGTTCTATTAACTGTGCAACAATAGAGTTTTCACTGTAAGTGCATAGGTAACACACTGCAGAGATATTCTCTGTCATCAAAATGAGATCAGAATTGATTAATTTGTATTCGAAATGCATTCAAACATCAAGTGTTCATCAATAGAGCTTTCACTGTACTGTATACACAATTAGCTGCGTTTTGTTTTTGTTAATTATTGCAATTTTTATTTATTTAATTTTTTTTGGCAACGAAAGTGCGCTTTTTCACTTTTATTGCTAAATGCATTTGCTTTCCTTTCCATTCCACATAACACCCACACACTAAATAACCAAAGATCCCCCGCGAACCGCCTCTGCCACGCCTCCGTCTTGCATTTGAAGACACCCAGCGGCTAAAGAAAATGCATTGCACACGCTCAAAAGCGCATAAGCAACAACAACAACAACAACAACAAGAGCAAACAAACCAAATTGGAGGTGAGTAAAAGTTGTTGTTGCTGTTGTTGTTTGTTGTTTATGAAAGCGGAAATCTTTCACCGATCAATCATGAAGTTTGGCTCAGTCAAACAGTAATTAATTATACAATTTCAATTTCAGTTGCGAATTTTCAACACTGATAAGCAACAAGTGACCATGGAGCACAGGGGAGAGGAGAGGAAAGCTGTTGCTTAAGCATCAAGTGACCATAGAGGACATGTGCATATATGAATGAGCAAGCAGAAGACATAGGAGTTGGAGTAGCACATGAAGTGACCATGGAGCAGAAGAGCGCACTCTGAGCAGGAGTAGAGCAAATCAACTGAGCAAAGGGAGAGCTAAGCGTCAAGCTTGAGAAAAGGAAATAAGAGGAAGCGAAGAAGAGGAGAGTTGAATGAGAGGACAAGAGCAGGAAAGGAGCAGAGAACGAGCTGAAGAGAAAATACAGAAAGAATGAGAAAAGGGAATAATAAATGAGATAAAAGTACAAGAGAAGAATAGAGACTGACTCCAATAGAGAAAATATACATACATAGATGATGCTGCAGACAGACAGACCAGAAAAAGAGAGAAAAGTGTAGCGAGAGACAAGTTATTGGAGGCTGCTTTGACAGAGGACAGATGAGAGATGAGAGACGGACATGCCAGACATTGAGTGCAACTGCGAATGCTTTTTACAGTTTCCCGTGGGTTTTTATCGCTGTGCCAAATACTAAAGCAGAAGCTGACAGACGAGAGCAGTCAATAAAAAACAGCAGCAAAAACCGAAGTTAAACAAACAAATGGATCACAAACGAGACGCACAAATAGAGGCTGGATCTAGTTTATATATATATATATATATATATAATATATGTGTACACATATATTGCAACACATACTGTTCCCATATTTAGAACCGGGCACGCAACTGGGTCACATGACTATTGCGTTCGAAGGGGTCGCTCGGCTGGGCGTGGCTCTGCTCCAGTTGCTGCCAAATGCGAATTCAATTCACTAGAAAACTGAGCGAGTGCGGAAAGCCACACAAAGCCCAACAAGAGAAAAACAAAACTTGTACAGTACGAGGAAAAACTCTTTAAAAACTTTTATTTGAAATATGAAGGGAATGGGTAGAAAGGGAAAAAGAAAGAGACGAATAGGATAGGACAGAACAAGAAGGGGAGAGAAAGACAGAAGAGTATAGAGAAGAAGAAAAGGTAAAGAGAAGAAAGAAGAATTGGAAGAGAAGAAAACGAGAAGGGATGACAATTGGAGAGGAGAGGAGAAGAGAAAAGGAAGACGAGATCGTATGTGCAGATAAATAGAAAGGAATATGAAAGGAACAGATGAACAAGAATGAAAAGAATAGACAAAGAGTAGCAGATATGAAGATTGGGTTACCTGGAAAGGCAAGAAGAGAAGAGCGGAGAGAGCACAGAGGAAGCGAGGGGTGAGGCTAAGCAAACTTTCTTTTTGGCATTTACTGTTTAAAACGTAATTTTTTATTTGTATTTTGCTCGAGTTAATTAAAAAAATACAAAAAAAAAATAATAATAATAAAAAAACAATTTGAAATTAATGCGCAACAGCTGTGGCAAAAGTTGTTATAGAAGAAGGGGAAGAAGAAGACAAAGAGGTAGACAAAGAAGAAGAGGCACCGCTGGAGTATCTTTAAGATGCAATTAAACTCCATTTACCATACGTAGAACAAAAGAAGCGACCCGACCCGTCCGACAATAATCAGAGAAAGAAACAAGCAGAAGAGAAATGACGACGCACGAAATGTAATTAAATTATTGAAATCAAATTACAGTTAAATAATAAGCAGCAGCAACATCTGCTGCTGTTGCTACTACAACTGCTGCTGCTGCTGCTGCTGCTGCTGCTGCTGCTGCTTCTTCTTCTACTACACGTTTCGAGTGGCACGTAAAAGTATCTCGGCATCTGGTAAATGTATCTCTGGTATCTGGTATCTGTGTATCTTTGTGGGTCAACGGTTTATTTCTGTAGTTTCTGTTTCGTATGTAGTTTAACGAGTGCTCAAGTTCTAGGCTTTAGCTCTGTTTTTGGCACTTAAACAACCCCTCGATTCGAAGCGTAGCATCCGATGCGCTTCAGATGCCACCAGATGATCCCAGAAAACAGAACACAGTTGGCATTGCAGAAGAAAGTCGACGCTATAAGCGATATACGATAATAATTATGCTAAACACGATTAAACTAAACAAATGATCGATAACAAGAAAACTATGTTGAATAGTCAGCAAAAACTATAATCATATATTGATAGTATTAGCCATAGAGAATACATTTACCTCCCCCAACTATCGATATATATCGGTATGTAATAAAATATATATATATATTTTGATATATCTACATCTGCACAAACTTGTATAAAAAGAGAACCTCAATAGTTTATGTTACTTCCAGCTTTACTTTCAGTTCCATCAAGCACACCCATAGTTCAACTGGGCCCAATACGAAAGTGAACACATATACATCAACCGATATACATATATATATATATACATATCGATAACACGTCTGTATAGATGAAACCTAATTTGTAATTGTATTACTCGAAAAACGTTTTGAAGCCCAGCAGCTGCACTAATTCAAACTGCGACAGCTACAAAGAGTCGTCGCAGTTTGTTGTATAATCGGCACCTTTGAACGGGCAGATCTCAAAAGAGAAGATGAATATGAAGATGCTGTGGCTGTGACTGTGGCTGTGGCTGTAAGTCAGATGATGTAAGCTTGTGGTTCAGTCGAGTCGCCGGCCCTCTGTTTGCTAATAATGCGATTATGAGCTGATTAACTTAACCGTTAGCCCCGACACTCGCCGCCAAACTGTAAAGAGCTCTCTCTTCTCTTCTGTGCGAGCTTTCCTCAGCAGTAACAATTTCATTTGTGTTTATGAAACGACATTGTGAATAAAATTGGGAGAGTGTAACCTATCAGAGATGTGACGTGATTTTGGATCTGCTAAACTCTGCTTGGTTGATCACATGAATCATGAATCAATCCTAACTGTTCAATAGCTTTCGAGACACATGACAGATGATATAGATATAAATTAGCGGAGTATGTTATGCGAGGGCAGTCATCATGCAAAGAGATATCATATAACTATCTAACGCACAACAAATCGATCAATCCACCCATTGATTTATTCGTCTACCTTTTTTTCTATCTATAGCCGCTTCGACACCAACTCTGTAAGCTAAAGGATTTCTAGCCTGGAATCAAAGACCTCTCTGCCTACCTCATTGGAGTTCATGGTCTCGAAACGTGCCAGAATTTCCTTGACTGATATTTTAGATTCTGTTGGCTCCTCCAATATCGTTTCCATGCGACTGACCCGAGCCGCTGCTGGCATTGCTGACGCGTCGCGTCTTATTACCCAGCATGGGCAATGGAACGGGTATGGGAATGGGCAAGCTGATGGCGCTGGCTAATGCCATTGCTGTAGCATCATTAGGATTATGCGCCTCCTGCTGTTGCTGCTGTTGCTGCTCCTCTATCTGCTGCCGTTCCTCCTCCTCCTCTTCCTCTCCATTGTGGTTTCCATTGTTATTGTTGTTGTTGTTGTCTCTTTGGTTAAGCCGCAGCTTGTAGTTGAGCTGCTCCTCGAAGCAGCACTCCTCGCACAAGCTGCCATTGGCGCTGATCGACGAGGCTGCACCACTGCAGCACTTGTAGACGATGTCCTCCTCAACGCTCCACGCGTTATCATAATCTAAGCCACCGCCGACCCCACTGGCCGCACCACCACCACCAGCAGCCGCCGCAGCATTCGAATTTGGCCATCTCCAGACAGCACTGCTCGTTGATCTCGCGAATGCTCTCGTTGGTCAACTGATCGAGATCGCTACGACGGTGCAGCTGCAGTTGCAGCTGCTGGTGGTGCACCTGAGCCGCTGTGGTGCCCGTGATGTGTGCGATTTCAGCATCATCTGAATCAGTGTAGAGCAACTGCTCCTCCTCACAGCTATCCTGATCAGTTAGATTGTTGAGGGAATCCAGCGAAGCGCATTTCTCCGCTTCACAGCCATCCTGTGGCACCACAGCCTCCTGCTGCTTCTGCTTATGCTGCTGTTGCTGTTGCTGTTGCAGCAGCTTGAAATTGTTCGCTTTATCGTGGTGCATTTTGTGTATAAGCGACTCCACTTTGTTCACAATGCTGCTGAACTTGTGCGGCACGCTGCCACCCGCATTGCTGCCGCTGCCGCGCCGCTGCCGCTGCTGATTGATTCATGTGTCCTCGTATCACAGGATTTGCTGCTTCTAACGCTGTGCGACATGTTGCATGGATTTCCAGTTGTTGTTGTCGTCTTTCGTTTGGCTTTTCGTTTGTCCGAAATTCCGAGGCGGCGGCGCGTGCCAGTGAAAGTTGTTAAGCCATAGAGCACAACTGGCCAAACTACTGCACGATCATCATGAATGTTTCACTATATTGTTTACACACGCACCGAGAGAAGGAGAGATAGAGAGAGAGAGAGAGAGACACTCACTCGCGTTGTCTGTTGATTTCGCGTATTTACGCTGCGTATACGTGATTTTCAGTCACTTTTTTAGCCACTTTTTTAATTTAGCTGCTTTTCTGTTTGCAGTTTTTCAATTTTCGTGCCAGACCTGAATTTAATTTGATTTTTAATGTGCCTTTTGTCAGGCTAGTGTTTTTGCTGCCACCTGACACCTGTCGAGAAGCCATCAAAAATTTATTCGAGCCGCGAACAAAAAATCAACAACGAAAAACGTTTGCAATTATGGCAACAATTGCAACAGGACGCTCACAGCAGTTCCTTGAACTCTCTATGCACCAAGCAAACGAGTTTACATTAAGCTACTTCGAATGTTTACATTCATATGCATGATAAATATATCTATATCATATGTTGATCAAGATCAAAGAGACATTGTTCAAGAAAGAGAGTAACTAAGATGATTGCATAGATATCAAAGATGAGCTCGCAACAAACATATGTATAAATACGTTTCTAGTATCCTCAGCTAAGACAAGAATCAGATTAATTATATAGAGCTGATATTTCAAAGTTTCTAAGCTTCCAGGAAACTATCACGAGCTATTTGTATTATTCTTTAATATATATATTTTTATGTAATGAAGATATTTAAATTTAGTTACTTAATCATTGTCAATACTATATATGAAATTAAAATGCAAATTGGAGTACGGGGCTAGAGTATGAAAGATCTGATATATTTTTTGTATATATGATATCCTAATATATGTCTGTCTCAATAACTCTATATGAGAGTATTCCATATGCCTAGTTGTCTCTAGATTTATGCTTCTGAAGTCATTAAGGTCGATTCTTATCGATATTGGGCAAATGATAGCATATATGATAAATGATAGCATATATATCGATAATTCGATATAGATAAATTGTGTTCATATCATAGCAAGAGTTGTTCTATTCCCTTTACTCAGCAATAAATTGTTAAAAAGAACTCTGTTCATAATTCGATTTATAGATCTACAGTAGTATTGATTGTGCTCAGTAAAGTTAGCAGATCTGATTATGCAGCTGCAAGATATTGTCAAGAGAATATTGCTAATAACTTGAAACTGATTCGAGTCAGAATTTGAAAGCGTCGTCAGGTCATGTTTATGGCCGAAATACAAGGAAGCTGAATTCAAGTCATAAAATCTGTCAAACTTAATACAAAGGCATAAAAACGGAAGACTTTTCGGCATTGGAACGTGACGATAAGGCATACAATAGACTTCGCAATGACAAAAAGCCGAAGAGCAATCTATTGTGCAGTTCGGCCGGCCAATGGCTAAGCTACAGATTCATGTGATGTCAACTGCGTGAGGACATGCTAATGATCTACATACATCTATACATATACGCTACAGAGAGCCGACTAAAATAATCTGCTCGATCTTCAAGCTCAAGTCGCAATGTTCAGCCACACTAGACTAATCAAACTGAAGCAGAAAAGATCAAAGATCAACAATGATCAGCTTGAAAATCCTGTTGATCGCATTTCATCGAAATAACATTATGACTTTGACTCATTCTTCAACTTTATTCTCGTTGATAATTTAATGTGTCAAACCTTCAATCAGCTAAAATCTATATGATATTTATAACAACATATATATTCAACATGGAAAACGATGCTTAGACGACGGAAAGAGGAAGCTTCACAGCTATAAAATTTAGTTATATATCCAATCCTTCACTTTCAATATATTTATGTAAATAAGTGTAGATAATCCTTATATATATCTCTGAAATGTCACACGAATGTCACTCTCAAATCTTTGTAGGCTTGGGCATCGAACCGTTTTCTTTATTGGGTCAGGCACACAGAACGGCTAAGACACGATATGAAACACACTCAAAACAAAAACTTGGTCAACAGAAAAAAAAAAGATAACAGCAAATAAATCTTTATGAATCTGAAGAATTCGAATATCGACGAGCGTCTTTTTCTTTTCTTTCTGTCTTTTTTGCTTGAAGAAGCGCGCCGCGTGATGCCGTTAACGAACGCAACTGAAAACTGGGCAGAAACTGGTCAAAAGACCGACTTGACCAATACAGTCAGCCAGAAAAAGAGAGCACCAGACAGGCAGAGAGGGAGAGAGTACCAAAGAGAGAGAGAGAGGCAGAGAGTAAAAAGTGCAGCAGGGCCAAGCGGAGCGTAAAACTCCAAAAGAGAGAGAAAAGGAGAGCGCAAAGACTCCAAACGAGTAGTGCAACAGCCAAAAGGTGTCTGAGTGTGTGTGCGAGTGTGTGTGTGTGAGTGTGTGTGTGTGAGTGTGTGTGTGTGAGTGTGTGTGCGGCTAACTGTTTTTTATTCGGCCAGCCGTCTTGAGCAGGTTTTGGAGCTAGCACCAAGTTTGGCGTTCGACTAGTTTTCACGCATAAAACTGAATTAAATTAAAATAACTTAAAGCGCGCTGCATTCAAAGAAAAGCAGAAAAAGCTGATCAAATTGAATGCGTATGAGTGAAATGTGAGCGAGCATTGAGGCAGTCAGTCAGAGCTCTTATATGGTCACACTGTCAAGAGAGAGAGAGAGAGAGAGAGTGAGATAAAGACTGACGTTCAGTGATTGATGATTGCAAATGTGATATATTCGAACGAATATCAGACAGTCGGTCAAAGAGAATATCACGTATATGGTCACACTGCGAGAGAGAGAGAGAGAGAGAGAGAGACTGATCTACTGATAAACGAATACGAATACGATTACTAATGTGAAATGTGAAATGTGAAATGCGAGTGCGAACGAGTATTGAGACAGTCAGTCAACGAGTATAGCACGTATATGGCCACCCTGAAAGACAGACGGAGAGACAGCTGGAACAGAGGGACAGACGCAGCAAACTCAGTGAGCTTGAAGCACGCGTGTAAAAATGCGAAAAAAAAAAACACAGAGTTGAGAAGGCCAAAAGGCGGCGAAGAAGAAAGAGGGGCAGAAGAAGCAACAACAAAAAAGTAGGAGTGTCAGTGGGGGAAGGGAGTAGCTGAAAGACATAAAGAGAAATTACAAATACATACATACATGTATATACGTATATACATGAATATAGAGCAAAATGAAGGTCGTCCAAAATGCTCAGAGAGAGAGTGAGAGAAGAGAGAGAGCAGAAGGTGCGATGGGAGAGGAGAAAATAGATATTTGTATATACGATATATATGGAATGGGTATAGGTAGGTAGGAATCTATAATGTGAGTGACGCCTAAAGGGCATCATAAGTAAAATGAACAAGAGATGAACTCTAGGCACACACCTAAAAAGCTATATCAGAAACAGCTTTCAAGTGTCAAATAGAATACGTTAGAGAGGAATATAAAAAGGGAAATATTCGATCTCAATTACCGAAACTCTATCCCCTGTCCAAGCCAAGCCAACTCTCAAACAAACAGCTTAAAGCTTTTACGCTGGCTTTCGCTTAAATATCAATCGATTAAAGCTAACGGCGAAAAGCTTTCAACAACTGACTATGCAAAGTGCAAAGAATTCAAATTGAGCTGCATAAAGCGACTAGCAGATACCCTACAAATGATGCAATCGTTCCTTCGTTGCTAAGTTTACAAAATTTTCTTTTAGCTCAGCAGCTCATTGAGGAATCGATCTAGTCAGTTGTTAATATGTAGGAGTCGATTGCAGGAGATAATGAACAGCTAGAGAACTCAATGCAGCTTGCTGTCTTGCTGTAAGTAATTGAAGAGTAGTCAAAGTTCGCTCAGATCAACACCTTGTCGGTTGCAAGCGCATGCAGCAAACCAATATACCCCATTCAATGCGTACTCTAATAGATATATAGGATGTGTGTGGTGAGGCTTACCTTGCGGAACTCCTGCACAAAGGATGTGATCATCGTTTGGATGGCCGCAGCCCGAGTCGCATGCAGCGCCAGATGCTTTCCATTGCGCAGATTGAGCTGCAGGGCGGCTGGGCGTGGCAGAGTGACAGCATTCTGGATTTCGGCAAACGATATAGCCTGGACGACAATCAAGTAGTCGGCATCACGTCTGGCCAAGTAGAGGCCGCTGTGGGAGACGCCCATTATGGAGACATCCGGATAGAGTGGAGCACCCTGGACAGCAAAGAGTCGAGCAAAGTATAGCGGCCAGTCCCGGGCCATGTCCACCAGATGGCGCTTGACCAAGGCGCGCACCTGCTGCCCACGCGCCGCGAGGGTGTCCACGCTCACGCCATGCCCGTGCAGCATGTTCAGAGCCGCGTTCTTCTCCTGGGGCGTGATGCGCAGGCAGGGCGTCACGCCGAACACGTCGCTCAGCACCTGAGCGAACAGCAGATCCAAGGCGACGGGCGGACCGATCGGCTCGTGCGGCTGGAAGACTTCCTTGCGCACGCGCAGCTTCCATGGCACCCGGTTGTAGGTGAGACACGCGCTGACCGTGGCATTCGCTGTGCTGGGCGTCGGCGTCACTGCCGCGGGCGGCGGCGGCACTGGAGCGGGCACCACAACAGCCGGCAAGCTAGAGTCCAGTGACTCCTCACGCGCCGAGCTGGCCGAACTCTTGCGCTTCCGCTCGTGCTCGTATTTCTGGGCCATGTGCGTCCTGAAGGTGGCGGGCGTTGAGGCAAGCGACTCGCGCTCGCGCTCGCGCTCGCGTTCACGCTCCCTTTCTCTGAGCTTGGCTCCGGTGTTGTCCATGCTGGCTTGAATGACTCTTGGCGGCGCTGGCTGGTAGACCTTGTGGCTCTCCTTCTCGCGCTCCACCTGCCGCAGCTCGTAGAGCCGTTCGCGCTCGCGTTCCCGCTTCTCGCGCTCCTTTTCACTGCCGCTGCCCGAGGCTGGACCCTCCACCTCAGCACGATCCCACACCGATTCCGAGTAGTCTTCGCGATCCCTCGAACGACTGCGACTGCGGGAACGTTCACGCTCGCTCTGCAGCTCCTGCTCCCAGGCGGCGTGCGACGACGACGACAACTGCTGCTGCTGGTGATGATGCTGTTGGTGCTGCATCTGCAACTGCTGCTGCTGCATCTGCTGCTGTTGCTGCTGCTGCATGGGCTGCCGCACTGCACCAAACGTGTCGCGCTCCTGGCGCTGTATGAAGGCCGGCACATGCTCCTTGCGATAGTCGGGCTCGGGCTCGTTGAGCTCCACGGGCGGACTCTGCGGAGCTGGCGGCGGTGCGGGCGGCGCCATGCTAGGTGGCCTTATGGGCGGTGGTGGCGCAGGCACAGTCGGCGCCGGCGGCAGCAGCACGCCCGGCCAGGCATTGGGTGGAACTGGCACTGGCATCGGAGGCGGCGACAGTTTGCCCTCCATGCGCTCGATTTGAGTGCGCACCGTGGGCAAAGCCTCGCTTGAACTGGAGCCCGCATTGGCGCTAGCGAAGAGTCCGCCCAGCTGCTGTTGCAGCATCAGCTTGCGTGTGTCCTCCAGCTTGGCTGGGGCCCGCTGCTCCGACTTGTTCGAGACAGTCGAGCGCACCGAGTGACCCGCCGTAACCTGCTCCAAGCGCTGCCGCATCTCCGAGCTCAGCTTCAGCTTGCCCACGCTGCCTGGTGGCGGACGATCGGCGCCTATTTCGAAGCTCTTCTTCGCTAGCTTCGTGGCTGTAATTGTGGTTGTGGTCGTTATAGCCGCAGTGGTTTGATTCATTTGCATTTGCTGATGCTGATGCTGATGCGGATGCTGATGCTGATGTTGATGCTGCACAACATCCTGGACATCACGCCCGTTGCTCTCCAGCCGTATGCTGCTCCGCATCAGTTGAGGTGTTGGACTCTTGCTAGACTCGATCTCGAACTCCTCCCATTCGATGGCTGTGTGCTGCTGCGCTTGGGGCGTTGTCTTCCTTTGTTGCTGACGCAGCTTGAAGGCGAAGAAGTCCTCCTCGGTTTGGAACTGTGGTTCGCCCTGTGGCGGCGGCCAGCGCCACTTGCCAATGCGCACAGTTTTCGCTCGGCCATACGGATCCAGGAAGTGCCGCGTTTCCGATGGATCCTTGGCCTCCAGCGGTGGCGGCATTGGCGGCGGTGGAGGTGGTGCCGGTGGCTGCATGCCAGATGTTGCCTCCAAGACCAGGCTGCTCGATCTGGTGCTTGTCATCAGCGTCGTTGTCTTCAGCCGCAACGGCGGCGGCGAGATGGGTGCAGCTGGCGGCGAGCCACTGCCATTGGTGACGTTGGAATTAGCATTGGAGCTCGCATTGTTCGTGGCATTAGCTGCCTGCTGGCTGAGCAGCGTTTGCAGCGCCTGGTTCTGGGCGAGCAGCTGCTGCTGGATCTGCAGGTTCTGAGCCATGGCTGACTGGAGGAAGGCGCGCTGCACCTGCTGCTGGTAGAGCGAGGCGGCTGGCACTGCGTCCGGCTCACCGCCAGGCAGCTGCATCAGCTGATGTATCAGGGGATCTGCAGCGCCTGCTGGGCTATGCTCCGTGCTGCCCCCGCCCTTGATGCTGGCCACCAGCTGCTCCTGGGAGGCGAGTGTACCCAAGGACTCGTCGAGAGAGACGTCCAAGAAACCCGACAGATCCTGCTTGCATTCCTTGCCTTCAGATGGATCCTCATTCTGTTTAGCCTTATTACTGCCTCCCTTGATGCATGCCACCAGCTGCTGCTGAGAGGCAAGTGTGTCTAGGCCATTGTCCAAGGACAGGTCTATAAACCCGTCCAAATCGGGAGAGTCCTGCCTGCTTGCCTGATTGTCCTCCGACAAATCCTCTGTATTATTCAAAAAGAGCAGCTCATCTATAAACTCCTCCAGCTCCTCCTGATCGTGCTGGATCTCTGATTGCTCGTGTGAATTATTCAAAAAGAGCAGCTCGTCTATAAACTCCTCCAGTTCAGCTTGATTGTGCTTAGCTCCATTGGCATCCGATTGAGCTTCACGCTCTGATTTCTTACTGCTTCCTCCTGTGATGTACGCCTCCTGCTGCTGCGGTGAGCCAAGTCTATTCAGCGTCCTATCCAGTGGCAGCACCTCATCCGTGCAGTTCTCAGCACGCCGACCGCCACGTATGCTGGCGGCGAGGGAGCGAGCATCGGAAAGCTCATCCAGTGAGCCGTCGAGCACTGGACTGAATAAATCATCCAGAAATTGATCCACATCGGAGGCCTGCGAGGGCACGCGCACGCGTCGCACGTGGGAGGCCAACGAGGGCGCCTCACTGGTGTCCGACATGGCCGAGGAGCGAGTCGCATACTCCGACTTGTCCATGTTATACTTGCTGGAGTGGGCCGATCCATGGGAAGCGGCGTGTGAGCGACGTCCGGCATGTTGAGACTTTTGATAGCGCGGCGCAGACTCTTTGCCCATGGGCGCCAAGCGCTCCGCGGAATGATAGCGATCATTGAGTCGACTCTCCGAGAGACCCAGGGCCAAGGTGTGCAACGGCGACTCCTGTGAGTCGCTGTCGGGCAGCGGCAGCTGCTGGCTGCCCATGTCGGAGGCGAGCAAATCATCCAGGGACTTTGAGCGCGACTTGGACTGAGCGCCCGGCAGCAAATGCGGCGTAATTGGCTCCTCAGTCCGCTCGAAGTATCGTTCGTTCAGTGCAGAGCTGCGCGAGAGCAATTCCCGGCTGCTGCGACGTTGCGGCTGAGCAGGATCCTCCTGCTCCCTCTGCTGCTCTCGCTTGGCCGCTGTGGTGGGTGGCGCGGGCGGTGGCACGCCGGGCCTCTTCACGGCCTCCGGCAACGAAGTGCGCGCGAATTTTGCACCGGAACGCAGCAAGTCGCTGCGCGGAGCTGGGAAAGCAGGACACAGCTCCTTCTCGGCAATCAGGTCCATGACATAGTCCAAGCCACAGCTATCCGTCAGCTGCTGGCCATCATCGAGGACCAAGGTCCAGCCTCGACTAGCTACCCCCAAGGTGGAGACAGCCAGCGCAGCAGCCTCCTCGCAGCTAGTCCAGGAGTCAACAGCGACCGTCTGGGTGGCCTCGTCGGGCAGTGTCAAGGGCAAGGCCATATCGCAACCACGCGACAAGGCGCGCCACTCCAGCCATGCGGGTACAAAGCTGCGACAGGCAGCAGCGCCCGAGGAGCTGCTCTGCTGGCGCAACAGCTGTCGCTGCAGCATCTGACGGTCATTAGCTGGCGCTTCGTCCGTAACAAACTTGAGCAAGTACTTGCTGAAGGCTGGGCTCGGCTGGAAGCAGCACAGGCACTGGCCGAGCAGCTGCCAGAGGCGAGCCGATTGAGGCGACTCAGCGCCATGCAGCTGATTGCAGAGCTGCACGAGAATCTCGTCGCGCAGGCCACGTGAGCTGAGCGCCTTGTGGACAATATAGTCCGAGAGCAGCTTCTCCTTGGCACCCTCGCCCTCCAGCGCCTTGTCGCTGCTCCAGCGCAAGATGAGCTTGAAGACAGCCAATGCATCCTGGAAGTCCTGATCCCGCGAAGCGGCACGCGTCAACAGAGGCGCCGTAATCGGCTCCCTGCGCGGCTGTAGCCTCAACCCATTGCAATAGACGCTGCTGAACTTGCCGAAGCTAAACTGAGCCAAGTCCGACGGCAGCTGGGCATTGGCTGCCGGAGGACCGGGCACAGTGCCGAGTACCTTGACCAGGTGACGATCGCTATGGGGCGGCGTCCAGCCCTGCAGCTTCGAGTAGATAAAGGCCAGTTCGGCGGGTATGTCCAGATAGCTCAACTGGCTGCGCTCCAGATTCGCCTGCTTGGCTTCGCGTGCCTCGCGCGCTCGCTGAGCAGCCTCACGCGCCTCCTGCCGACGGCGATGGTCGGAGCGCAGCTGTTGCACATGGCGTCTCGCCTGCTTGCCGCGCCACAAACGCTGAGCGGTGAGTGCTCCGTGACGCAACTGTTCGTAGCGCTGCTGCTGCCGCTGGCCACGCCAGCGCGCCTGCAGTCGCGTCGCTGCCTGTTGTCGCCGTGCCAGCTGGCGGCGCACCAGCATGCCGCGCACATGTCGCTGGATGTGGACGGCTGCTTGCCGCAGACGTTCCGTGCGTCCGCTCTCTAGGGCGCGATGCAGTGCCTCGCGTAGAAAGACGCGCGTGGCGCCCAGCTGGTAGTCGGGACCCTCCACACCGGTGCGTGGCATCGCCTCCAGCAGCATGCGGCAGAGCTCGCGGTAGGGCGTGCCGCGAGCCAAGGGAGTGCCGAGCAGATGTCGATAACGCTCCACAAAGTGCTGGAAGCGCAGGCGCACCGGGTAGCCACGTTGCCTGATCTGGATGGTGTCGAGCATGCCGAGGTAGCGCAGCTGCTGCAGCACGCAGGGCATGTCCATGCGCAGCGGCTGCTTCTCCTGATTCGGCTTGATGCAGCGCACGAACCACGGATGACAACGACCCATCGACTGCAGCAGCTGTTGCAGTGAGTCCGCGAACCGGGCCGCAACAGTCGGCGTGCGCGGCTTCATGGTGACAAAGCGTCCGTTGCTGCCCTTGGGCAGGGTCTTGCCAGCGTCGCGCTGGGCACGCAGCTGCTTGGTTAGCTCACTGACCAGGGGCAGGCGACTCGTCGCCAAGAGCTCCAGTACATCGCTGCGCAGAGCATCGCGATTCTTGTCCAAAAAGCCATCCACACAGTACCACACCTGTCCGGCGTAATGCGTGACCCCGAACTCCTGCGCGCCGATCCGCGGGCGGGCATAGAGCTCGCTGAGCGCGTGATTGTAATGGCATTTCTCGAGGAAACTCAGGTCGGTGGCACGCGGAAAATTCGACTCGTCGTCGAGCAGATGGCAGATGCCGACGGGCTTCTTGGCCAGCAGGTGAATGACCGGCAAATTGTCATCCCAGGCGAGTGGCGTCCACTCCAGACGCTCCCTGGCATATTCGGCCTGCTCGAGCTTGAAGACATGCTTGTTGAAGTACAGCTGGAGGTTCTCATTGGCATAGTTAATGCACAGCTGCTCGAAGCTATTCTCGGCCAGATCCTCGAAGCCAAAGATGTCGAGTATGCTAATGCGATGGGCGTCGTGGGTGCCGCCCTTCTGCACGATCGAGTTGATGCGCGACACCAGCCAATTGAAGAGGCCCGCATAGAGGGCTTTGGCAAAGGCATCTCTGGCATCCAAGGCCTGGTCGATGCCCAGCGGGGTATGCAGGCGCTCGGCACGCGCCTCCGTTGTACGACTCGTCAAGGCACGGTGCATGCCCTCGGCGCTGATGTGCAGCAAATGGGCAGCCCATTTGATTTCGGCATCGGAGCCAATCTCGACGCCCTCCTGGCCATGTCGCAGCTGCCGGCGATGGAAGTAGACGTTGCCCAAATGGAGCACTGCCGCAAGAACTCGGACAATGCCCTCGCGCTCGCCCTCAGTTACGCCGAGCACCTGCATCGCACTGAGCAGCGAGGCCCAGTCGACACGGCCGCTCGCACAGTCCGTAGCGCCCTGGTTCAGATAGAAGTACTTGTCCGCCTCGAGCAGGCCGTACTTGGCGCGCTCCGTTTCACTCAGTCCGCCTAGCATTTCATAGAAGACGTGATAGTTGCGCTCGCCGGGCGCTTGGGTCACAATGCGCGACTTCTCCAACAAGTATTGCGTTATCTTGGCGCCCACGATTGCGCCGCTCTTGAAGTAGACCTCGAGGTATTTGCCGAATCTCGAGCTGTTGTCGTTGCGCGCTGTGCGCGCATTGCCGAAGGCTTCCAGCAGCGGTGCCGCCTCCAGAATTTGCTCTGTGATCACAGCCGAGGCGCTGCCACCACCGGGCACCACAGCGGCCAGGTATTGCATGACCAGCTTCGTGGATTCCGTCTTGCCCGAGCCGGATTCGCCAGAGATGACCACCACTTGGGGCGAGGGTAGCGCTGCATGCGCTGCGGCGCCTATTGCGAATAAATGTGGGGGTAAAGCGCCAAGCGGACGTCCAGCATACTGCTTGGCCACCTCCAGGCCATAGGCATCGGGAAACATCTTGTACGGATTGACGGCTATGAGTATGCTGCCGGCAAACGTGTAGATCAGTCCCTTATCGTAGCGCAGTCGCAGATTCCAGAGCAGCGATGCCTCATGCAGGTCGTCCAGCATCGTCATATCCTCAACACCGCTGCTGCCCAAGTCCTGGCGAGCTCGCAGACTGCCCTCGCCTGGCTGCAGGGCAAACGTTTGTGCCTATAGGTGGAAAGAGTTTGAATTAGTTTGAATTCAATTGAACTTGCACTTGGATTGTGTATTTGCAAGATATTAAGCTATTAGATGTGAGGGAAGTGTAAGGGAAATCTAAGGTTGGGGATAAAAGAGGATTAGGTAATCCAGGATTTTATATAATGGGTTTCGATAAAAGACTTTAGATAGGTCAGTTAGGCCTGCCATTTGCAGAGGAATTTCACTAAAGCTGTCGAATCGTAGCTGCAGATTGTAAAACATCTTTGATGACTTTAATAGTCAAGTGAACATCGAAGCATTAAAAAGCTCATATAAAATGCCTGAAGTGCATTTGGATAAACCTCATTGATGTCTTCTCTCTTGTGTCGTCGCATCGTCAACTTTAATTTATAAGCTGATAAGCGTGGCCAAGCTAAAGCCTCGAATGGCATTCGACAAGCCGCTATTGAAGCTAAGAAGTTAAGTAAAAATGCATGAGAGCCAGAAGAAGAAGACAAAAACTCGTAAGGTGTGTCAGTGGGCCTAATTGGATTTTTGTTAGCGGATCGGAATTAGATTCGGATTTTAGTCTTTAGACTTAGGCTCTCACATGGCGGGCCATCACATCGCTGCAGAGTGTGGAGAGGCGCTTCACCACCTGCGGATAGCGGCACTTGAGGCGACGCTGTCGGCGCAACAGCAACTGTTGCTGCTGCAGCGGAGATTGCTGGGCGAACACCTCATCCAGATCCTCGAGGCTGGCCGGACGCTGGCGTCGCAGCACGTGAGGCGAAAGCAGAGCCAGCGATGGCGACTGAGCCGGACTCGGTGTTACGGAACCGCAGCCGCTGCCTCGTTGCCATGGCTCCAAGTGGAAGCGTACGATGCGCATCTATCGGCTATCGACAATTGACTATCGAATATCAACTATCGAATAACGAGAACCGAGAACCGAGAACCGAGAACCGAGAACAACAACAACAAGAAAGAGACACGTTGTTGGCCGCCGTCTCGAATGCAACTGAAAGGAGTCAAGAGCCAAGCGGCGAGACTTCGCTACAGTTTTTCCCCCCAAACCAAGCGCCTCGGCCCGCCTCCTCTCCGACTACCCATTCCTAAACGGTGTTTTTATTTGTTTGCTTTTTCTGAAAGCCAATCAATTGAAACAAGTTTTGTTTTTTTGTATCTTCTATTTCGAAAGATGAGACGCCTCCTGACCAACTGGCAGCCAGTTTTGGGGAGAGAACAACGGAACAGGCTAAAAACCTGTCGCATGTCGTTAGCTCTGATCTCAATTCCATTAAGAGAAGAACTCTCTCTCTACCTAACCCCCACTCCTCTCTCTTTCTTTCTCTCTCTCTCTCTCTCTTTCTGTCTTCTTCTCTTGTGCTGAGCAGCACTTTCTCCAAGAGCCAAAGCAGAACCAGTTAAACTCTTTAATTCTTTGTCGCACACATGCGCTGCAACGTGCAACATGTGCAGCATTTCGATTATTGTTATCGATAATGCTATCAGTTAAGTAAAATAAATGAATAATCGAAGCAAAGCCTCAACGAACTATGCCACCAATTGAGTCATAATGGTAGACTAGAACTAATAAAAAATACTTTGGTTAGATTTCGATATGTTTAAATCGATTTCTAAATAGTTCTTATTATGATCACACTTATTTCTCCAATATTTATTTTTCTATTTAGACTTTAACTAGACTTTGTTTATATAGACTTTTGATTAATCGATTATTAAATATTGCATCGGTTATCGATTATGTGTGCTCAATTTGTCAACAAGTTACAACTTAATTGTTGCATTATATTGATTACGTTCATTATTTATAGTACACATTAATCACATATTAATCAATTCTCATTTAAATAACATTATTCGAGTAGTCATCAGCTGTTCAGTTCTTCATGAGTATTTCAAGATTTGCATCTGAGCTTAGCTCACACAATTACTCTATTTGGGCTTCAAGGCGCTTGCAGAGCTCAGCTAATTGCAGTTCTCGCTCAGGCAGGGGCTAATTTGCTGTCGCTGTCGCTGTTGCTGTTGATGTTGCTGTAACCTAGCTGAAATGCTTCTTTCGTATTCTTCGGGGCTAACAAGTTGTCTGACTACGAACAGGATATACTGAATGCTGAATGCTAGGTGTGTGTGAGTCCATGCGTGTGACAAACTAAAGTATGCGAGCCAGTTTGGGGATGCATGTTCATAGTAGGAAAATATGAGTATATTGGCTTTACAAGAGATCGATCTATTAATCTGTGTTGCTTTCCCGAATAACAAAACAAACTAACTTTACGATAAAAAACTAAAATCAATAATATCAAAAGGATCGATAATTATCGATAAAGAAACCAAAAGCTTTTCATGCTAAAACTGATCAATATTAATCGATATCATTAGATTAGAAAAAGAATAGAAAAAAGATCATAAAGGGCAAAGACTTACTGACATTTTGCTACAGTTATATGTACATATATCATTCGTACTTGAACCGAATCTGTTAAGTGGGCAATTGGGCAATTGTGTATACCCGACTTGCTATATGCTGACTTATTATTCTTGAACTCTTGGCTGCCAACGGCGACTGCAGCTCCGACTTTGAGTGCAATTGCAACGGCATCGCTAACCGTTAGCAGCTATTAGCCTCAGTCGCAGCATCAGTCGCAGCTTCAGTTGCACCAGCATCAGTTGCAGCCTCTGGCTGACAGACGCTCGACGCTCGATGCTCGACGCTCTCTCGGACAGTCAGAGTTAATTGCAAAGGAAAAAGGAAACGTAGCCGGCAGTCGCTGCCGGCTGCTTAGCAATTAGAGAGAGCCAACACTGCAGACGCACTGCATTGAGCTGAGAGTTGCATACGAAACACTTCCGTTTGGCAGGCACCAACCAAATTGGCAACTGGCCGGCGCTCGAGTTCCCAATGGCCAAAAGACCATTTGCCAAGCCATGAATTCCGAGTGCCGCCAAAAGCAAAGTTCATTTCATATTTTTCAACGCGCTGACAGGTGAAAATAGTGAAAAGCAGTCGTAAAACTGAAGGGGAGGGCCCTTAAACAAGTGCATGAATGCACGACTAGCAGATGCCCTGTAAACAGAATATTCAGCAAACTTCTGGTACAAAGAAGCCAAGAGATATTTCAGATATGTTATAGGTAGAATCTAGCGCTATTCCTCATCCATATCCCTTACAGACGTGAAGCTTAACATTTCACAAACACAATCCACTCGTCTACTCACCTTGCCCTTGATCATGGCCTGAACGACGATCACCTGGGCGGCGCGATGCACTTCTTGAATCTCGCCTGGTATTGGATGTCCGACGCCCGGATCGAACCAGACCAGATCCCCCTCGGCCCAGTCCATGGTTCAGTCAGCTTTGGATCGATGCGATATATATCTCACTCTCTATATATATGCGCGATCAGCCGATGAGCGTGCAGCTGCTGCCTTTTCCAAGCCAATTATTTACCAATTATGAATATCTGGCGTTTTTGCTTTACTTTTCAGCTTCAACTTCGCCTTCTTCGGTTCGGCTGCGGGAGGGAAAAAAACGGGAGATGGCAAAATCTTCAAGCCGCGGGCTGATACATTGCTGTAAAAGTAGAAATTAAGAAAAACATTTGATTAAAAAACATTTCACACACAGCAAACAACGAAATACGAACAACAAAAAAGTGACACAAAAAATTCACGTAATTATTTCACCTCTCTATAAAATGTCTTATCAGAGTGTTGTCCCCTCTACCCCCTTTTCGACCACATCGACAAGTGATTGTCATTGTCAGTCGAGAGATGTGTGCGTGTGTATACACACACACACACACACACACACACTGTTGCACAGGCGACAAAGTTGTCAACGTTTAGTTGAAGCTGCGATCCAAAGGCCTCATTGAATGAAAGTAAATTTTTTCTTTCTTTCTTTCTGCTTTGCCTTTTCTTATATTCATTTTCATTTCAATTTCCATTTTTCCACATTTTATATATATACATATATGAAGTGCAATCGAATGTAACCAAGAAAATCATGAATTTTTTGAGAGCATTTGTTCAAAACAAAAGTTTAGTTGTATGGGAAGATTAATAAATAAATATATTACTAAGATATCGCATTCATAAATATTTGATGCAGATATATCTGGGACTTGAGCAAAGTTGTACAAGTAAAGAGAAGGGATATCCAAGGGAAAAAGTATAGCTAGATAGTTCCAGCACATTGCGCAACTGCTCTTACATAAGAAATCTTTTTGTAGTGAAATTCCAAATGATCAAATCGAATCGACCAGTTCACAGTTCCAGTTCCAATTCACAGTTCCAGTGGTGCCACATGCAAATGACTGCGTTACCTGATGCTGAAGTGCTGCTGCGTCTAAATCAACTGTGACTTGAATTGTTCAAGGTTTTCGTACTTGGGATCGGAATCGTTTAAGCCGATTTAACGCTGCCCTGCTCTCGCTCCAGCTCTTTAACTCAACTGACTAATGAGCAGCTGGCTCATCTCCACATCCCAACAGATCAAGATGAATTCATATATATCCATAAAATATCCATTTGTTTGGCTCCATTTATATGGCTAACTTTCAACAAAGATTTCAAATTCATAAGCTTTAAGAATTCGCTTTCACCTTCCGTTTAGAATTTGACCCGAATTTTGCGATGCAAATTGAATATGATAAAAAAATAATAATGAGAATGTTGCAGACGTGCTCAAACGACTGCGTAACGCTCGTTCACAGCACGAGTTTAACTAAATTCATATATTCAAATGTGCCACGCCCTAAACTGAAATGTTATATAAATTTCAGATATTTATAATGCAAATGTAGAGTTTTCTAATTCGAAAAATTCGCCACGCCCCCAAGTGGCATTGCTTGACATTTCCATCTGCTGCTTAGATATGTGAGTAAATATAAATATATTCTGGAAAATTTCAAGGAAAAGTGTTGGGATGGACGAACAAATGAAAGGATGGAGAGAGAAGGGAAAGAACAGAGAATAAATACGAACAAATGGAAATGCAGATGTGAAGAGACTGACGGATCGCTAAGACAGACTGGAATCCAGTTGAACTAAATCCAGAGAAGCAGCAGGATGAGCAAAAAAACCAATATGCTCTCTTTGTGCACTTTGTGTGCGAGCATTGGAAATTGTTTAGAGCGAAATTCATAAATAATACAATAAACAAAACTTAAAAGAGAAAAAATGCTGGTCAAGAATTTTAAACAGTTTGCTGCTTGATTAACTGAGCTGAGACAAACTTTCACCTGTTTAGCGGCAAAAGGCTTTAACATAAATATGGTATAAAATGCTGTTGCTGTTGCTGTTGCTGGTTGTTGTTTGTCATTTGTTGTTGTTGTTGTCATTTGTTATTTGTTGTAATGCATGCACGCACTGAATTTGGCTTTGGGGATTTGGGTTTGGTTTGGTTTTGGTTTCTGCTTATTCGATTTTTGGCCAACAAATTCGTGCTAAATGGCTAAACAAGTGTTTACGCATGTATAAGGGAACGAGAGAGAGCGAGAGCGAGGGGGAGAGGGAGAGAGGGAGAGTGTGAGAGCTGATAGTATAGACGACTCGTTTGTAAGCATCGCAAGTCGAAGTACTTTTTTGTTCGCTGGCACAGCTGCCACTCATTCATGCATTCATTCAACCAGTTCGTCACTCAGTCAGTCAGTGAGTCAATTCAAGCACACACACACACACACACATGCTCTCCCTCTCCCTCTCCCTCTCCCTCTCTCTCTCTCTCTCTTTCTGTCGCTCTCTTTTGGGCAAATAACAAAATGCTGTTGGCTTGGCAACCGAGGCGAGTTCGACCGCATTCCAATGCTAAGACGTCGCTGTCGCTGCCGTCGTTGTTGATGTTGTTGTTGTTGTTGTTGCTGTTGTTGATGTTGTCTATGCTGTAGCAACAGCAGCAGCTTCTACAACAACAACAACAAAAACACTTTTAATATAAGTTCTCATGTGTAATCAATGAGCAGCAGCAGCTGCGCAACATTTGCCAATTGAGTGTGAACAACAAATAAATTGAAATAATGCAAACAGAAATTCTATAAAAATAAAAAGAACTCAATGAACATAAATGCTAGCAATAAGAATATCATTAACTGAAGCTTATGCAATGCCCGTTGGATTAAGTAAATAATGAACTAGTTCATTTCTGAATTGTGCCCAAAGCCAATGTGCACACATACATATGCATATATGGGTAGACTAACCTAAAATTTAAGGTAGATTCCAATTGAGCTAGTTCATATGAACTGCTATGAACTAGCTCTCATACATTCATCAATTACTATTACAATTATATATTTTTATATATTTTAAAAGTCAACATTATAAATTCATGCTGGATAAAAATGGAATATGAATTGAATTCTTCAGCTATATTGCAGCCATTGCAGTCTGAAAATGAATTTGATTCTCTTTAGAACTAGTTCAGAATTAGAACTAAAATGCAAATATTCTATTGCTATATCCTTGACATTGAAATTCATTAAATACACAAGTTCACAGTTCCAGTTCACAGTTCCAGTTGCAACATGCAAATGAGCGCGTTATCTGCAGCTCAAAATCTTTCAACTGTGAACTGTGAACTGTGAACTGTGAACTGTGACTTGTGTCAAGTCTGACCCTTGACTTGTTGCCCAGTTCAAGGTTTTCATTTTGGGCATCAGTTAAACCCACCCTACTCTCTTCTACTCTCACTCGATCTAAAATCTCACTCTCTCTCTCTCTCTGTTTCTCTAGCTGTTGACTTAATTAAGTGTATTTGGGTGTAGCTGGTTGAGTTGTTGTTGTTGTTGTTGTTGTTGTTGGATGTCTTGTCCGCTAAGTTCGTTGGCCAAGTCTTTTGTCAAGTTCGTTGCCTGAGTCTTTCGTTTCGACTTGATTATTGTTGAGATATTTGAAATGCATTTACAAGCCGCCGCGCTTTTCCCATGACCAAATGCGCTAAAAACTAAAAATTTCGTTGCTCTTCGATTGCTACAGTCATATAATCTCTATCTGTATCTCTGTGTGTGTGTGTGTCATAAATTTTTAAGACAAAAAGGCAGAACCGCACCTGCACAAATGCTTAGCTCGAGCTGATACAGGTGTGCTTCTATATACATATATATGTGTGTCTGAGTGTGTGTGCGTATGTTAGCCAGTTTCTAGTTGTACCCTTTAAATATGTTCTCGAAAGAGGTATATTAGTTTCTAGCAACAAACTAAATCATCTTCTAATTTATAGAGCATCTAGATATGCCTGAAGAGCATTGACAATTGACTACATATAGAACTGTTTTTGTCTCTCTCTCTCTCTCTCTCTCTCTCTCTCTCTCCCTCTCGCTCTCTAACCACCCTATATACTCTAAGTAAATATCAGTAAATCTCGACTTCTTTGCTTTATAAAGGGCAAAACTCGAGAACTATAAAATCTACGACACAATCGATCAGACTTAGGTATCTATATATCTAACAAAAAAACACATATTATAGATCCCTATATACTGCAGTATTTGAAATGAACTTCCAAGATAACTGCTAGTCGAGCATAGCCCACTACAGAGCTATAGGTTGTTTTTTTTTTTGCTCTCAAGTTTAATATTAAATTGATTTTTGTGCCATAAATTCTTGGCATAGCTGAAAACGCAGCCAGCTGCCAAATGCCAGGGCCCAAGCATGGCACGTCTCTGTTTGTGTGTGTGTGTGTTGGTGTATCGCTGTATGTGTATGTGTGTGTGTAGGGGGGGGGTTTGCTACATGCGGCAAAGATAGCGAGGCGCAGCCGCCAACACGACAAGTGAAACTCTTGACAAGATCTGCGAGAGATGAACAGAAACTGATTTTGGCTTTGCCAATTCATTTCCATTTTTATGGCACGCACAACAGACACACACGCACACACACACACACACACACACACACACACACACGCACACACACACACGCACACTTTTGATTTGGCTATCAATTTCGATGGCGACTTTAATTGAAACAGTTTGTCGAACTGCAATTTATTTAATTTATTGTTCATTTTACTTTCAACTTATGTTATTGTTGTTTTTTTACAGTTTTTTCTTTTTTTTAACATTTAATGTTTAACATTTAACACGCTGCTCCATTGCATTTCTCTTTGTGAAGCAGAAGTAGCTGAAGCGCAACGCTTTGCGTTTTTCTTCAATTTGTTTTCAATTCGTTTTCAAATTAAGCTATTTGGGCATTCCACAACTGCCACGCCCATTCGCCCATTCGCCCGAATGCCAAGCCATCAACAAACATTTGTCGTGGAAATCAACTTGAATTTCAATCGTTTTTCGCTTGCTCTGCGCCAAGCTTATGAACTTGTAGCTCGGTTATCGTTATCGATAAATGGCATAGTTATCAGTTTCATCTATAATTTATAATTTAGCTCTCTTAATCTGCTGATGTTATTGCTCCTACTTAATGTTAAGCCCAAGTTTCTTACAAATTATCGATAACTTATCGATGCCTTGCATTCTTTATTATTATAATTAAAAGATGCTAAGTCCTTAAGCTTTTTCAAGTTCGTTGCCTAGGTCATTCGTTTATTCAGTTTCTTTCATTTCTTCTCTCCCCTTTCTTCTCGTGATTCTGCAACTTCAGATCCTTTCTTTTTCAACTCTTTTTCATATCATCTTCTGCTTTCTTAGTCTTCTTCTTATTCAACCTTTCTCCTGCAACAGCTTATCTATATCTTTCTTCTGCAGCTTCTGCAGCTTCGCCAACTTCTTCATCGTCTATCTTATCTTCTGCTCCTTTTAAATTGCTCTACAGCATCTGCTTCCTCTCGTTCTTCTGCATAGACGATTCGATTATTATTGGGCCGTTCGTAAGCCTCGCTGCCTAGTCACATATTATTATCATTATTTGTTAGCGAAGTAAGCCGCTTAATGTTTACCCAGTCTGCCTCAATTTCCCTCTCTCTTTCTCTCTCTCTCTCTCTCTCTCTCTCTCTTTCTTTTTTCTCTCTCGTTGCGACGTTGACGACCTCACGATTTGTTGTACTCGCACAAATAGAAAATTTCATTGTAGAAAAAAAGAAATACTTTTTTAGCAAGAAGCCAAAGTCGAAGCCAAAGTCGAACTCAAACTCGAAGTCGATTTCACTAACACAAGGGCCAAGCCAAATGCTCAGCAAGCTTGGCTAAAACACACACACACACACACACACACACACACATAACGACAGCTCAGTGAGCCAAAAGGCCAATAAACCTTTTGCCAGAGACAGCGTCGCAGCCCAAGCGCCAAAAGTTTATGCTACAACTGTTGATGTTGTTGTTGTTGTTGTTGTTGTTGTTGCTATTGCTGCTGCTGTTGGTCTTGTTGTTGTTTTGTTGTTGTTGTTGTTCGTTGCTCATCGATCACACACATACAGCAACAGCAGCAGGGCCATACCATAAACAAAAAAAGGGAAATTTTCAAAAGAAGTTTTGCTTTTGTTTTGTATTTTTTTTTTTCCAAGGCAGTTGAAAGTGCGAGACGACAACTGCAGATGATGCTGCGACTGATGTTTGCTGTTGTCGTTGTTGTTAAATTATTCTAAAATGCATCGTGTTGCTATTTGTTGTTAACTCTCTTTGTTGTCGAGAGGTGCGCCTCCTAGTCACAGCTTGTGCTGTTGCCTGTTTGACAGTGGCGCACCCACAACTGGCTGGCGCGACACACAGACACCCCCTCAGACACTCACACAGACAGATAGACAGATAGACCCACAGCAATTGAATAAAAAGGGGCGTGTACGCCCCCACAAACAGACAGCTGCAAAATGTTTGAGCATGAGCGACAATGGCAACAGAAATCCATTTATATATATCGATAACTTATCTATGAACAAATAAGGTATGCAAGGTGTGAACCCTACTACGAGCATGTTAAAATTGCAGCCAGCATTGATAGTACATTTTATACAAGAGCAATTGTTATGCATATATTTGATCGATAATTTGGTAATCGATATACGATATACAAAAAAATATACACGACAGCGGAATGAACTGGCGCTTAGTTTGCAATACAAGTATAGATAAAGGCAAATACTTATAGAGATGTTATCGAATAGTTATCGATAACTATATGGACAGACACAAATGAATCTGAATATAAGTGAGCCATACGAATAATCTACTGATATAACCATATTTAGTGTTATGTTCATGCTACCGATAAGTTATCGATAACAATTGAGAGAGAGAGAGAGAGAGAGAGAGAGAGACAATGTAAGAAGATAAAGAAGAGACACAAGAGACAACAAATAGCTATGCAAATGAAATGGCGCGACAACTGAAATTAAATTTCACTTTGATGGATTTGTCTGTTGTTTGTTTGCTTTGATGTTATTGCTGTTGTATTTCACTGTGACTAAGTATTTTGTTTGGGTAAAGTAAAAGCCAATTAACATCTTTGTCACATTAGCATGCACCACAACTCTTACTCTATACACATAGCTATGCAAATAAATGGATGTGCGTGTGTGTGTGTGTGTGTGTGTGTGTGTGTGTGTGTGGCACTCCTGAGTGTGCCTCTCTTTGTTATGCATCTGAGCAGTTGCGCTACGCCTGTTCAGAGGCTGCTCAGAGCAGAGCAGGCATAAAGCGGGGTAGAAGAAATAAGAACAACAAAAAAACAAAAGACTTAGGCAACGAACGTGAACCAAGAATGTTGAGAGAGGCAGCAGCAACAGTTGCTGTTATTGTTGTTGTCGTTGTTGTTGTCTTAGCTATGCACGTTACATACGGAAGTGGTACACACACACACACACACAGAAGGAGAGCGAGAGCGGGAGAGAGAGAGCGAGCGACGCGCGTTCGTCGAAGCAATTCGAATGCGGAATTCTTTGGCAGCCGGAACCAGTTTTTTGTTGCTTTATTTTTTTTTGTGTTACTTCTACCAATTTTTTTTCATTATTTTTTTTTTTTAGCTACTTTAGCCTTTTTTTTTTGCTGCTTCGCTTTGCTTTGCGTCTTTTTAATATTTCTGCACGCTTAACTGTTTGGCTTTTATACCGTTGCAAGCGGCGTTCTCGACATGATTTGCCAAAACGATATGCGAATGCCACGCCCACAGCTAGAACAACCGCCCCCCAACTGCCCCATTCCCCTTGAATTATAGCTGAAACGCCAATTGAAGCTGCGTTTTCAAAGAGAAGAAATAAAGTCGTCGCAGCCAGTGCCACGCCCACTCGGCCGTACCCAAGTGTGCAGCAACCGTTAGGTTATGCAACTGGTGGGGGAACAGAGAGAAAAGCCCCGTTATAGACAATAAACTTAAATCGAACCAAAATCAATAATAAAACCAATCAGCATAAAGTCTGGCCATAGAACAAGCGGAACCGTAACAACTGGTTCCAGAACTACGAATTAAAACCGGAACTTTTTATAGCTTTTAGTAGAACCAATAAGAGGTCGATACATTTTGAATACCTATTTTATTCTATTCTATATCTTTAATATTTTATACATTTTTCATATAACATTTTTTACCATTCCTATTCGTATTAACTTGAAATTATTGGATTTTGTTTGTGCATCAAGATAAAAACTAAAAACTAACTTGTAAAAAAAACTAACTTTCCTTCTTAAAACTATATTCTGTCAAAGAAGGAATCGATTTTATGTATTAAAAGTTAAATGAAGTTAATTTTAAATATATGTTTCGTATTTGTATATCGTATGGAAACTAACGAGTGCTTACTGTGGCAATAATTAAAATCAATCCTAGCTTCATTCGACTACCAAAATAAATCTATTTTTGTTTCAGTCAGAGATGAGCTCATTGCAATTTGATTTAGACATTAGAAGTCAATGTAAAGCGCGCAAATTAAATCGATTGAGAATGCAGATAGTGGCATCTCTTTTCTGCGCCCTAAGCTACCGTCGCGACGTTCTTCGCTCACTCTCTCTCTCCCTCGCTCGCTCCCTTTGCCGGCAATGGCAATGCAAATGTATTCAAATTCCAGTGCATTCCAATGCAATTTACCGTTGCTAATTTCTGATTGGCTGCTATTTTATGGCAATGACATTTGGCAGCGAACCCAGCTATCGATAGCCGATAGTTTCATGTATCACTCACTTGCTGTTGTTGTTATTGTTGTTGCCGTTTGCTGCTCCCTTGTTTCAGCTAACTGTTGCGCTCCCCTCTGCTGATGCCGCTGCCTCTGCCTCTGCCTCTGCCTCTGCTGGTGCTGTCGCTGTTATTGTCCACGTTTGTATTTTAAATTACTTTCTTTGTATGCGTTACGATGTTTGTATATCTATTCGTGAATGTGTGTGAGCTGTTTCTCTTTTTTGTCTGCTTCTTCTTCTCCCTGCTTTCTACGTCACTTCGTCACACACATTAGAAGAATTCTTCTACATTTCATGCGTTTTGTTGCTGTTACTTTTGTTTTTGTTTTTGCAGTTGCAAAAAGCTGTCACTGTGCATATGTATGCCTGTGTGTGTATTCACAGTTAGATACAGAAATAAAAAATTTAATTATTAAATCGCGCACTTGAAAAAAAAACCTTTAAATATTTGTGTTTATTTTGTGACTGTGTATGTGTATGTGTGCGCAATAGTAAATCGTGGCACGCGCGCACTAAAAAAAAGTTCAAATTACACCGACGGATTCTGCGCACACGACCTGCCAGCTATAAAACAGAATATACAATGAGAGGTGGAGTGATGCCCGCACTTGCTCTCGATTCTTGATCGATAACAGTAAACCAAACTTGCGCACTCTTATCGACACATCCAGCTGCGCAAGTCTCCAAATTGCGTCAACAGTGCTGCTTTAAAGATGGGAGAATGGTAAAGGTAAATATTTCTACAAATGGTTGCATTTCGAAATCATATATAGTTCAAAGTAGATTTTTGCCAAATGCATCATTATTCAATTTAATCCAGAATCCATGTCAGGTAACAGACTGTTAACTGCAAATTGTGCACTGCTACCGGCGCAAAACCGCAAATAACTCAAAATTGCGTCAACTGTGGCGGCGCTCAACTTCCATAGCAATCCATATACACTACATAAATTTATTAATTTATTTCCAACCATTTACAGTTAAATCATATAAAATGCCGAAATTCACCAGTTACTCTTAAATTGGCATTCATGAAATACCCCAAGTGGGAGTTACTCAAAATGGCACTGTTAATGCCAGGAGCTGTAATAACAGTTCATTTGAGCAATACCAGTCCAGTTGAGCATAACATTGGTCCCGCAATAAAGGGAACAAATTAAAATATTTAAATAAACAAATCATTTAAAAAGACTATAAACCTTATATGTATTGCTAAATTAGCGCAATGGCCACTGCCCTAGATTGCGAGACGTTGATGCACAAATGTCAGAAGGATACCATGCAGATAGACACTGGCGGAGAACTATCACAAAGTGCGAATTTTACAGTCATGGCAATCGCATCAGAAGAAACTGAGGAAATCGTGAAAATGGAAATCGATGCAGATTTGACCACAACAGAGACGCTAGCTAACCTGGATGAGGTGGAGCAGCAAGTGACAAGTGTCAAAGTGTCTAATGAAAAAGCAAAAGACCAGCAAATGCAGCCAGCCAAATCAGAGCCGCCGGCCAAAGCGGAGGAGCAAAAAACTTTCCAGGCACAGGAGCCCGAGACGCAGGCAATCAAAGCGGAGACAAAGTTGGAAGAGGAAGCAGTAGGGACAGCAACTGCTGCTGCCACAGTCGAAATGGAAGCCGACATTGACTTGAATCTCAGTTCATCCAAAATGGCGTCGCCGTGCACGTCCAGCCCTACACGTCCGGCCAAAATCACAAGGAGCAGCCTAAATGGCGCCCGTTCGCCCACAATTATCAAGAGATTACGCAAAAGCACGCGCAGCACACGCTTCAAAGCGAAGCTACAAGGGCGCAACAACAATCCGAATGGCGGAGCAGCCGGCCTCAACAGCAGCCCCAATGGTCAGCTGAACGGAAGCGGCGTTGGAGCTGGCGCTGGCTCAGTGTATTCGCCGAATGCTGCTGGTGCAAGCAAATCCCACGGCAAGGCGGGCATGGGCGGCGCTGCTGGCGGCTCCGCTGGTGGTGCAGGCGGAGGCGGAGCAAGGAATCGGCGCTCCCTGTTCAAGCGACCCGCTCAGAAGACGCCGCGCGTGCAGGCCTCGATGCAGTACGTCAAGAGCGTCTTCTACAAGGGCAGCTACATGCAGATCGGCGACATTGTGAGCATTGTGGATAGCCAACGGAGCGTCTACTACGCCCAGATCCGAGGGCTGCTCGTGGACGCCTACTGCGAGAAGTCGGCATTCCTCACTTGGCTGATACCTACACAGGATAGTCCCGATCCCCAAGAGGGCTTCGATCCAGCCACCTACTTAATAGGTAAGTGAATCTCTCAATCTCAATCCAAATGGAAGAGCTAATTAGCCTCCCCCTTTCCAGGCCCCGATGAGGAGCTGTCGCGCAAGCTGTGCTATCTGGAATTCGTGATGCACGCGCCCAGCAACTACTACTACGACTGCACCACGCCCTTTCCAGTGCCCGACGTGGACGAGTATCAGAGATCCGGCGGCTACATCTGGACGCGCTTGCCCACCGTGAAACGTGAGCGTGAGCGAGAGCGGGATCGGGATCGGGAGAAGGAGCGGACCAAGGAGCGGGATCGGGACGTGGAGCGCAAGTCGGCTGCCTAGCGGTGGCCACGCCTGCTCCGGCAGCTACAGCCCCATCCTCGCCAGTCCACTTCCACAGCTTAACTTATTATTTCAATATTTTATTCTATATATTTTTTTTTGTAATCTTTAAGAAACTCGTTAAAGACACAGAAATGAATATGGAGAACTCTATCAATGTTGTTCGGCTACTTTCTCTCCACCGCGTTGCTCGTGCTCCTGGGCTGCTGCGCAGTACTCCTGATAGGCTCGCTCCACCTCCATCTCCAGTTGCAACTGCTGTGCCCTTTGAGCAGCTGCCTCCAAGCTCTTGCGCTTACCACGCTTCGGCTTGAGCGGACGCTGTGGCATGGCAGCTGCTTCAGATTCGCCAAAGGTCTGCTTGCTGGACACCAGATGCATCTGTCCATTGACCAACTGCAGCAGCTGCAGATGCTTCGCCTCGCGAGACTCGGCTAGGAGGACGCTCAGCGACGACGGATCGTTGGGCAAAGCGTCGAAAGCCGCTGCTTGGAAGGCGCCTGGAGTGTCAGCTATCGGCAGTGGCTCCCCATCTTCCTCAAGCTGCTCCAGCTCGTGGTACTCGTCCAGTATGGCCTGCGGTATTGAATCAGGCATAAATATGGCTGCCTCTCGAGCGGCACGCAATTCGCCAATTACCTCATTGATTGCCATCTGCAGGCGCGGCGTCACGTTGATGTCGTTGGCGTTCCGAGTCATCAGCCAGAACTGCTCGACCACGTCCACCATCAGATGGTATATCATCTTGATCAGTTCGCGCATCAGGGTGCTGCTCACTCTGGAGATGCGGTCGACTGCCTGGTTGATCGTCTCCCTGTTGTTCGTCAGCAGCGGATCGACGACCTCATCGTGAATCAGCTGGCTGCCGCAGCCGATGCTGGGCAGCAGCCAGCAGAGTACTAGCACCTTGAAGCCGCTCAGGAAGGGCACATACGGCTCCATGCAGATCGTGAAAAAGTGGAACGCGTTGAACACGCCGAATACGATCCAATACTTCATCCACGGTAGCTGAGTCCGGAGATTGCCATTTAGAGTATTATATGTCGCGAACGCTGGGTACAGCCAGCCAATTATCATTATAAGCAATTCGTAAATCATCTTCCAAAATTTCTATGTACACCTATATGTATATGATCTATATTTTTGCAGTTTTCGTTATTTATTTTTATTTTTTTCACGGATTGAAAGTACTTTTCGCGGCCACACGGAAATTTGTGATGAAAATTTTCCTATTTCTAGAATTTCGATATTTCGGAGCACGCCTCTGTTTTTGTGGAAGCACTGATTCGAGTAAGCCCCACACAACTGCTCCGAATACAACAAAATATACGATTAAAACGGCGACTACTTGATTTCATACGATTTTACTTTTCAAACGGAATAAGAAATTCCCGCTCTGTTTCAGTACTGTAAACTGTCGCGGATATTAAAAAACAAAAAACTATCGACTGGGTTGCGATTTTTTACTTGAGATATAACGTTGGAATTTGTAAAAATTTTACAAAAAGAATGGTTGGTCAAAAAGTTATGATACAATTTTTGGATATTTTATTTTTCTCTGCTTTTGTCAACTTGCCGAACTTGTTTGCATGATTGAATTATTTTTTGTTTAAATTCAAAAGGCAAAGCCAACTAGACTTCAGTGTTGTAAACTGTAACGCATGTTACGATGCTGCGATTCGCAATATCACTCTCATGAGCACAGATCAAAGCTCAATTTGAATCAAATGCTGATAAACAGTTGGAATTATCAATAACTAGAAAAATCTCTTTATACTTTATATTAATTTATATTTATTACAATATAGTTACGTATTCAAATCATAATAGTGATGCAATTATCATAGTTTAAATTGAGGTTTCTCTTTTTGGCGCCTCTTTGTGTCACGCATGGCGCTCAGCTCCGGTTCTGGTTCTGGTTCCGTGACGTCACAATTGCACCATTAAGAGTTTGCGTTATCTTATCATTGCTTTAACTCTTGGCGTCTTATTTTGAAAATGGAAGCAGAATCGAATGTTTCAGTAGGTCGGGAAAAGGACGCGAATCACCCTTCCGTGTGCCTGAGTGACGTGGATGACATATCCGACATTGACGTGGAAGATGTCGTAGATAAGCTGCACAAGACAATAACATCGAAGCCGGTCTACGACGAGAAGAGAAGCATATTTAATACCACGCTCGACCTAGCTGACGGTAGATCAAGATAAATTGCATTTTATTTGACCTACTATAAACTGTATTTGTTTTTGCAGCTGACTCTGCTTGCGAATGCGCCAGCTCAGCTGTGGATGCCTATATTGCGAGCGTTGCGCAGGAAAAGCAGCTGTGGGAGTCCTTTGCCACCAAAGTTCTGCATAAGGCGGATGCTGGCAAAACGAAGGAAGCCGACTACAAGCCGAGCGGGGAACAGCAAGAGTATCTGAATAAGGGACCGAATTTACGGAACTTCATTCGCGGCTTTGGCAGCTTCATGGATGATTGCAATGGATTTATTCGGCAATATGAAATGATGCGGGACCTGCAGGAGAATCTAAAGAATTGCTGCCAGTTCGATCAACTACAAAAACAACATAATTGCATAACTGCATCCTTGGCTAATGATATTTTCGTAAGAAAATAAAATATGATATATATATGTAGATATTGTATGCGATGTATAAAAATAATTTGCGATAGTTACTCTTGTTTAGATACTTTAAATTAGCTGATCATCGATGTTTATTCGCCTTGTGTATGTGCCTATCGAGATCTGCTCCTTGTTACAGGCGGGATCGTGAGTGCAAACGATATATTGACATGTTCGTTATACGATACTTGGATAATCAGGCGATTGCCTAAAAGAATCCTTTAATTTTAGGTACAAATCGAATATAAACTTCAACTCCATAGAAAATGAGTTTTTCAATTGGCATTTATTCTACAGTGCATGTGTGGGTATGTGTCGGTTACTCCTTGTTCCAGGCAGCCAGATATTTCATCAGATCTGTAAGGCTTTCGAAATCCGTGCGGCTGTTAGGTGGCTCATCTTTGCTAATCCGCGGCAAAGCGGTGCCCATCTTCAGACGAAACTCTTCGAACTACAAGTCATATATTATTAAATAGCTACACATCTATTAATATCAAGAGGGCATTAGTTACATCTTTGGCACCGCTCAGCTTCCAGAATCCATAGCAAAATGCCCCAGTGCCCAGTACAGCATACAATGTGCCCCAGCCGAGGGCTCGCATTGCCAGCGTTGTGCCCTCATCCATCAGAATGATGCCCTGTTTTGTGGCTTGCTGCTGGAGCACTTTGCTATCCGATTTCTTGGCCGTGGCTAGCGTGCGAGAGAATCCAAACAATGCGGAAATGCCGCCGACGAGGCCCATGAATGCAGCCGCTAAACGACGACATTAATTGGGTGTCAACTCAACTGCTTCAATCATTTACCTTGAATGCGAAATTTGCGCTTCTTTTCCGCAGCGACTGCATCTACGGCAGAGCCGGCTTCGCTCATTGTTCAACCCCTTTTGCTTATTTTGATTAGTTTTTTTTTTATTGTTTTCGTAACTGTAAGTTGTGAAAGTTATGGCACAACCGATATATCAATGCGTTTCGTGTAACTATCGATTGGTAGCATATATCTCTTAGGAAAGCGATAGCTACATTTCATGATTCAGATTTAAATTGAAGTACGCGTTGGTTACAAAATTAGTCAATGTTTTTATTGAAAATCAAATTTGATCGTTAACACATTTTGTTAGTTAAAATGGTTGTCGATGTAATAAATACAAAAGAAAATTTTGTCGTTAGCTGTCATTGTTTACATGTAATTATGAAATGACATTCAAACATTCAAGGCCCCTCCACAAGTATCGTAGGAAATATTAGCATCACTGCAACTTTTTTTTAGTTGTCTCTTATTGTAGTGACAACTCTAGAATGACAACGAATAAGGAATGATGCTCGTCACCAAAAGGAAGAAAGGAAGAAGTGCACAAATGTCAACTTCGTAGCACAACAATAACTCATAACAAACTGTTGCTGCTGTTGAAGCGGTTTTGCCGCGAAAACAGGCATCGATAAGCACTATCGCATGATGAGAAAGCAAAACGCAGAGTTGCCTTGATAACGGAATTGAGCACCCACTATAATTTTCTTTAGTGTGCTACACGGACTGCATTGCCTCGCGTCTGCAAGTGAAAAACCGCGGATAGAACATATAAGTCCATTCAGAGAATTCAATAGTAATATAAAAACATGCGTTGAACACGGCAAACACCAAAAAACTTTATTTATTTTGTTTTTATCGCTACCAAAAACAGAACGCGTGTGGCTATTCATTAACGCTGTACATCCGCTGGCTTTGTCACGCGTGCAAAACGCTCTTCAGCAGTTTTTCACAGTTGCGGATAATCGCGACACTTGAAAGAGTTTTCTGCAGTAAGGCAATATGAGCACCACAACGGATTCGAAGGCGCCACTGCGCCAGGTGAAGCGCGTGCAGTTTGGCATTCTATCACCTGATGAAATTGTAAGTAGCCGCGAATTGAAAAAAGGTGAAATGCGAAATGTGAAATCGACGCCATATTGAAATTTAATTGTCGCAGCCAAATATCAAGATACAGCAAGCCCATGATTCACTTAGCTTGCGATGGAACCGCCAAAACTGAAGGCCTTATGCTGATCCAAAACTCAAGACGCATTCGAATTTGAATCCTAAATGTTTCTTCGAATTGTTTGCTTATTTATGAATATACATGCATATATAATAAATTGCCCAACACCATTCCATTAAATATTCTTTATACATATATACATACATATGTATATATGTATGTATATGTTGATCGTTTTTGACTAGTGTATCGACTTTCCCGAGCCTATTAGTATTAGTCCAAGTTATCAATTGTCAAATTCTTATCATTGATAACAATGGCTTCAATCAGGACAAAATAGTAGGGGAAATACTAAAAATAGTAGTATCCTAAGAAATACTAAATGCAATTATGAAATACTAAAAATAATAGTGAAAATAGTATTGCTAGAGGAAGGACTAGTAAGAATGTTAGCGGTAATATTTTGGTATTAAATATTAATATCAAATCATTTAGAATCTGCGGCATAATGATCCTCTCCAGCTATTTATCTTTTTCCCTACGTAATCCAGCCTAATGTGTTGTATTCTTGCTTTACTTTAGCGTCGCATGTCTGTGACGGAGGGTGGCGTTCAGTTCGCTGAGACCCTGGAAGGCGGGCGACCCAAGCTTGGGGGCTTGATGGATCCACGCCAGGGAGTGATTGATCGAACGTCACGTTGCCAGACGTGTGCGGGCAATATGACTGAGTGTCCGGGACATTTTGGCCACATAGATCTAGCCAAACCCGTCTTTCACATCGGCTTCATAACGAAGACTATCAAAATCCTGCGCTGCGTTTGTTTCTACTGCTCCAAGATGCTGGTTTCTCCGCACAATCCCAAGATCAAGGAGATTGTCATGAAATCAAAAGGCCAGCCCCGGAAGCGTTTGGCTTATGTCTACGACCTCTGCAAAGGCAAGACGATTTGCGAGGGCGGCGAGGATATGGACATGACCAAAGACAACCAGCAAGTGGATCCGAACAAGAAGCCCGGCCACGGAGGTTGCGGTCACTACCAGCCATCAATACGGCGTACTGGGCTCGATTTGACAGCCGAATGGAAGCACGTCAATGAGGATTCGCAGGAGAAGAAGATCATTGTCTCCGCGGAACGTGTCTGGGAGATACTCAAGCATATAACTGACGAGGAATGCTTCATTTTGGGAATGGACCCAAAGTATGCTCGTCCCGATTGGATGATTGTCACTGTGCTGCCCGTGCCGCCTCTTGCCGTACGTCCGGCTGTTGTCATGTTCGGTGCAGCCAAGAATCAGGATGATTTGACCCACAAACTGGCCGATATCATCAAGGCCAACAATGAGCTGCGCAAGAACGAGGCGAGCGGCGCTGCGGCTCATGTCATACAGGAGAACATCAAGATGCTGCAGTTCCACGTGGCAACGCTGGTCGACAACGACATGCCCGGCATGCCGCGTGCGATGCAGAAGTCGGGCAAGCCACTGAAGGCGATCAAGGCCCGCCTCAAGGGCAAAGAGGGCCGCATCCGTGGAAATTTGATGGGAAAGCGTGTCGACTTCTCGGCACGAACTGTCATTACACCCGACCCCAACTTGCGCATCGACCAGGTCGGTGTGCCACGTTCGATAGCACAAAACTTAACCTTCCCGGAGCTGGTGACTCCATTCAACATCGATCGCATGCAGGAGCTGGTGCGTCGCGGCAACTCACAATATCCGGGCGCCAAATACATTGTGCGCGACAATGGCGAGCGAATCGATTTGCGTTTCCATCCGAAGTCCTCGGACCTCCATTTGCAGTGCGGCTACAAAGTAGAGCGACATTTGCGGGACGATGATTTGGTCATCTTCAATCGACAGCCGACGCTGCACAAGATGAGTATGATGGGGCACAGAGTGAAGGTGTTGCCCTGGTCCACGTTTCGCATGAATCTGTCCTGCACATCGCCCTACAATGCCGATTTCGACGGCGACGAGATGAACCTTCATGTGCCCCAGTCCATGGAAACGCGTGCCGAAGTCGAGAACATACACATAACACCGCGACAGATTATAACGCCACAGGCCAATAAACCCGTCATGGGCATCGTGCAGGACACACTCACCGCTGTTCGAAAGATGACGAAGCGAGATGTGTTCATCACGCGAGAACAGGTGATGAATCTGCTGATGTTTCTGCCCACGTGGGATGGCAAGATGCCGCAGCCGTGCATATTGAAGCCGCGTCCACTGTGGACTGGCAAACAGATCTTCTCATTGATCATACCCGGAAATGTAAACATGATACGCACCCACTCAACGCATCCGGACGAGGAAGACGATGGACCCTACAAGTGGATATCACCCGGCGATACAAAGGTCATGGTGGAACACGGCGATCTAATAATGGGTATACTCTGCAAGAAGACTCTCGGCACGTCAGCCGGATCTCTGTTGCATATTTGTTTCCTTGAGCTGGGCCACGACATTGCCGGACGCTTCTATGGCAACATTCAAACGGTGATCAACAATTGGCTGCTGCTCGAGGGCCACAGCATTGGCATCGGCGACACCATTGCTGATCCACAGACCTACAACGAAATCCAAATGGCCATCAAGAAGGCCAAAGACGATGTCATCAACGTCATACAAAAGGCGCACAACATGGAGCTGGAGCCAACGCCCGGCAATACGTTGCGACAGACTTTCGAGAACAAAGTGAATCGCATATTGAACGACGCTCGTGACAAGACTGGTGGATCGGCCAAGAAATCCCTCACGGAATACAACAATCTAAAGGCTATGGTGGTGTCCGGCTCGAAGGGCTCCAACATTAACATCTCACAGGTAAACACGGAAGCGAAAGTCTTTGCAATGTTTGCATCAAATTAATATTTTTCTTATATCCATGTCTAGGTTATTGCTTGTGTGGGCCAGCAAAACGTCGAGGGCAAGCGTATTCCGTATGGTTTCCGCAAGCGCACTTTGCCACATTTCATCAAGGACGATTATGGTCCTGAGTCTAGAGGCTTCGTGGAGAACTCCTATCTAGCTGGCTTGACTCCATCCGAGTTCTATTTCCACGCTATGGGCGGCAGAGAGGGTTTGATTGATACGGCTGTGAAAACTGCTGAAACTGGCTACATCCAGCGTCGTCTCATAAAGGCTATGGAGTCGGTTATGGTCAACTACGATGGCACCGTGCGTAACTCTGTCGGACAGCTGATTCAGCTGCGTTACGGCGAGGATGGCCTTTGCGGTGAGCTGGTCGAGTTCCAAAATATGCCCACAGTAAAGCTGTCGAATAAGGTCTTTGAGAAGCGCTTCAAATTCGATTGGTCCAACGAACGATACATGCGCAAAGTGTTCACAGACGAAGTGATCAAAGAGATGACAGATAGTAGCGACGCCATCCAAGAGCTGGAATCCGAATGGGATCGGCTCGTCAGCGATCGCGATAATTTGCGCACCATCTTTCCCAATGGCGACTCGAAGGTGGTCTTGCCTTGCAACCTGCAGCGCATGATCTGGAATGTCCAGAAAATCTTCCACATCAACAAGCGCCTGCCCACAGATCTGTCGCCGATGCGTGTGATAAGGGGCGTCAAGGGATTGCTCGAACGCTGTGTCATTGTCACGGGCAACGATCGCATCTCCAAGCAAGCCAACGAGAATGCTACGTTGCTCTTCCAGTGTCTCATCCGGTCGACATTGTGCACGAAATACGTTTCTGAGGAGTTCCGATTGTCGACCGAGGCCTTCGAGTGGTTGATTGGTGAGATCGAGACACGCTTCCAGCAGGCTCAAGCGAATCCTGGCGAGATGGTGGGCGCCTTGGCAGCTCAGAGCTTGGGTGAGCCGGCCACGCAGATGACACTGAACACTTTCCATTTCGCTGGTGTGTCCTCGAAGAACGTAACCCTGGGCGTGCCTCGTCTCAAGGAGATTATCAACATATCGAAGAAGCCAAAGGCGCCTTCGCTCACCGTGTTCCTGACTGGCGGCGCCGCACGCGATGCGGAGAAGGCAAAGAATGTGCTGTGTCGGCTGGAGCATACGACGCTGCGCAAGGTAACAGCCAACACGGCCATTTACTATGATCCAGATCCGCAGCGCACGGTCATTGCGGAGGATCAGGAGTTCGTCAATGTTTACTATGAGATGCCCGACTTTGATCCGACACGCATATCGCCTTGGTTGCTGCGCATCGAGCTCGATCGCAAGCGGATGACGGATAAGAAACTGACCATGGAGCAGATTGCCGAAAAGATCAATGTTGGCTTCGGCGAGGATCTCAATTGCATCTTCAACGATGACAATGCGGACAAGTTAGTGCTGCGCATTCGCATCATGAACAACGAGGAGAACAAGTTCCAGGACGAAGATGAGGCAGTCGACAAAATGGAGGACGACATGTTCCTGCGTTGCATCGAGGCGAACATGTTATCCGACATGACTCTGCAGGGCATTGAGGCGATTGGCAAGGTCTACATGCATCTGCCCCAGACCGACAGCAAGAAGCGAATCGTCATCACCGAAACGGGAGAATTCAAGGCGATCGGTGAATGGCTATTGGAAACGGATGGCACGTCGATGATGAAGGTGCTGTCGGAGCGCGATGTCGATCCCATACGAACATCCTCCAACGATATTTGTGAAATCTTCCAAGTGCTCGGCATTGAGGCCGTGCGAAAGTCCGTCGAGAAGGAGATGAACGCTGTGCTTCAGTTCTACGGACTGTACGTGAACTATCGTCACTTGGCTTTGCTATGCGATGTGATGACGGCCAAGGGTCACTTGATGGCCATCACGAGACACGGTATAAATCGACAGGACACGGGTGCGCTTATGAGATGCTCCTTCGAGGAAACTGTGGACGTGCTGATGGATGCAGCCGCGCATGCTGAGACTGATCCTATGCGTGGTGTTTCCGAGAATATTATCATGGGTCAATTGCCCAAAATGGGCACCGGTTGCTTTGATCTGCTGCTGGATGCTGAGAAATGTCGCTTTGGCATTGAGATTCCCAATTCCTTGGGCAGCAGCATGCTGGGCGGCGCAGCCATCTTCATGGGCGGTGGCTCCACGCCAAGTATGACGCCGCCAATGACGCCATGGGTGAATTGTCATACACCGCGTTACTTTTCGCCATCCGGTCATGGTAAGTACCTATTCACTCTCTACCTCGCTCTGTGCTATATACTAATACAATATCTGTCTGTCTCTCTCTTTGTGTGTGTTTGCAGTAAGCGCGATGACGCCGGGTGGACCCAGTTTCTCTCCTTCGGCCGCTTCGGACGCCTCTGGCATGTCGCCCAGTTGGTCACCCGCACATCCTGGCTCTTCGCCCAGTTCGCCGGGACCATCGATGTCGCCATATTTCCCCGCTTCACCAAGCGTTTCGCCATCATATTCGCCAACGTCGCCGAATTATACGGCTTCGTCGCCGGGCGGCGCTTCTCCGAATTATTCTCCATCGAGCCCCAATTACTCGCCCACATCGCCGCTTTATGCGGCGACAAGTCCGTGTTATGCCTCAACCACGCCCAATTTCAATCCGCAATCGACAGGATATTCGCCGTCGTCGTCGGGATATTCGCCCACGTCGCCTGTGTACTCTCCCACGTCGAATTTCCAGTCAAGTCCGTCGTTTGCGGGAAGTGGCAGCAATATGTATTCGCCGGGCAATGCATATTCGCCGAGCTCTTCCAATTACTCACCCAATTCTCCGTCTTATTCTCCGATGTCACCGTCTTATTCGCCGTCGAGTCCCTCGTACTCACCCACGTCTCCCTGTTACTCACCTACCTCCCCTTCGTATTCACCAACTTCGCCGAACTATACCCCGGTCACGCCATCGTATTCGCCAACGTCACCAAATTATTCGGCTTCGCCGCATTACTCGCCGGCATCGCCGGCATACTCACAGACAGGCGTCAAATATTCGCCGACATCGCCGACGTATTCGCCGCCCTCACCGTCATACGACGGTTCACCAGGCTCGCCGCAATATACGCCAGGCTCGCCGCAATATTCGCCAGCCTCACCCAAATATTCACCCACTTCGCCGCTATATTCACCGAGTTCGCCGCAGCACTCGCCGTCGAATCAATACAGTCCAACAGGCTCAACGTATTCAGCGACAAGTCCACGATATTCGCCCAACATGTCCATCTACTCCCCGAGCAGCACCAAATATTCTCCCACATCTCCCACGTACACGCCCACAGCGCGAAACTATTCGCCCACGTCGCCTATGTACTCTCCGACAGCGCCCTCGCACTACAGTCCGACGAGTCCGGCGTATTCGCCGAGCAGTCCCACATTCGAAGAAAGTGACGATTAAGATCGACTCAAGGCTGATACTCATGCTGGTGGGGTCGAGAAGGGGAAGGCGGATTAGGAAGATCTATGGAAGATCTTAAAGATATATGACATACTTAAAATAAGTGAAAAGTGAAATAGAAAAAAGAGAAACAAATCCCAATTATATAATCAAATTATCTAACGATATATATATATATATATATATATATATTTATATATATATATATATATATATATATATATATATATATATATATATATATATATATATATATATATAAATCTAAATCGCTGATTAATTAATTGCGGACTTGGCTGATTGATCAATATGTAATAAGTAACGGAAAGTCTATATTATGAAACCGTACTTTGTATCTCTCTCTCTCTGTTAGTCTTAGATATATAATTGGTAACATATATATATATATATTCACAACAGAGAGCTGTATCTAAATAAAGATATATAGTGTTATTTTTTTATGACTTCATCCTTGTGTATCTAAATATCTCTATAGTCGCATATATATATATATATATATATGTATGCAGGCATAGCAAATTTTTTTTTCCTTTTTTATTTCAATCTATAGTTATATACATATGTCGTAAAGACAAAGTATAATCACAACAATTTTTATAGTATAAGCAAAATATTATAAATTTAAGCACAAACGAGAATATAAAAAAAAAAAATAAAATAAAAAATTTTAAGCCGCAAACAAATATTTGAAATTATTTCGTTATCTCTTGAAGTATATATGTATGTATATGGGCTTATATCTGATTAGATGGGTGTACGAAGGATGGGAAATTGAGTTATCGTAAGCTGAGTATGTATAGCTGCACACAGATATAGATAGAACATATTTCCAATCAAAACAGAATATGTTACGCTTAAGATCTAATCAGATCTATAAGTTTATCTAGGTCCAAAATCCAAACTTTCTCGCAAATAAAACTTTTGTCTTTTAAATGTAAATAAAAAAATTAAGTTTTTATGTATTTTTGCCATAATTGATAAATGATACATATAGATACATGTATATATATGTATATCGGTTGTACGAGTAAGTGCCGTTATTCTACATGGGATTAGTTTAAACGAAATATTCGATACGAACTATGATTAGGTATTAGCATTTGGACTATATGCCTAGCAGACGGGACTCTATGTAAAATAGTTAGTTAGTTCATAAGGATCTAAGTAGGTGTGATTATATGTATATATATATATATATATATATATATATATATATATGTTTATATATACATATATTGTATATCAGCTACTAGTAAAAACTCTTAATTAATTATACGACATGGAAATTTTCGACTCGATTGATCTCTCTGTCTTAGAGGCTACTCTTAACTAGTTATAAATTAGATTTGAAGAAAAAAAAAAGTATATTTTGTTTTTGTTGTTTGGATTGCTACAATTGAAGACTAGAACTATACATGGGAGTTACTTGGATAATGGGGATTTGAGGGAATTATCTTTCATATTTGCTGGCTTAGGTGGTTAGTTTTGGATAGGTTTAGGTTAGCTGTGACTAGTATTGGTTGAGAATTGGCTTATGAGTATTTCGATTGCTCTGATTGCTGCTGCTGCTGCTGCTGCTGCTGTGAGAGCAACTGTTGCTTGCGCGGTCAAGCGACAATATCGCTGCCCGGATTATAGCCAAAGTAATTGAGATTGAAATCGTCGCTGAATAACACCTCCTCCTCGGACGGTTCGACCTGGTGTGACATCTGTATGCCCAGCTCCATGGGATCAATCTCCGTGATGTAGTATTGCGAGTGGGCGAGGCTGCCTGTCAGTAGGTGGCTGCTACTCCCGCTATGCTGTTGCTGCTGCTGCTGTTGGTGCTGCTGTTGCTGTTGGTGTTGCTGCTGTTGTTGGTGCTGCTGCTGATGATGATGCTGATGCTGGCGTAGTCCGCTCTCGGTGACGACGACGTCTTTGTGTATGGGATTGAGATAGTCTTCTGGAAGAAGGGCAGCCATCAATCAATCAATCAGACATTCCACTAATCAATCAATCACATACTCCATCAATCACTCAGACAAGCTCACATGTCTTGCTCTCTCACTAACTCAGTCATCCATTCAATTGCTACTCACCATTGTCGAGCAGAACATCCTGATAGGTGCTGATGATGGAGTTGACGGACTGCACCTCCACCTCTCGATGGATGCCATTCAGTATCTGACCCGCCGTCTTGCGCAGCTCATCGTCGCTCAGCAGATCGCTGAAGGGCAACAGCCGCTGCGAATGCGAATGTGGATGTGATGTGGGCGACGCCTCGCTGGGCGTCTGCTGCAGCATCTCGTGGGTGAGCGCTGCAGCAGCAACAGCTGCCTCATCGTAGATGCAATTAGTCGATTGCTGCTGCGGCGAGTGTGAATGTTGTTGTTGTTGTTGCAACTGTTGCTGCCTGCTGTTGCTGGTGCTGTTGTTGTTGTTGCTGCTGCTGCTGCTGCTGCAACTGTTGCTGCTGTTGTTGCATTTGCTGCTGATGCTGTTGAATGCGCTCACGATTGATCGACTCCATTTTGAAGAACAAATCCAAACGTTGCTTTTTCTGCAATCCAAAACAAATTGATTGAGCAAAGTTTGTTGTGCGTCTGTGTGTATACATGTGTGTGTGTGTGTATATCTCTTACATGCTCCCAGGCCAAGACATTCTCCGCTGAGTCGCCGCTCGATATAGCCCACAAATGACCAGCGCCTTGCGGCGCCTTCACGCCTTTGCGAAAGTGCGGATTGATTGAGAGATTGTGCCGCACCGAGTTCTTCCAGCGATCATCGTTCGATTTGTAGTACGGAAAGCGATCGCTGCATCAATTAGAAAGAGACAAACATATAGCGGGAATGGAAGAGGGAGAGAGAAAGTGAGAGAGTGAGAGAGATTAGCTTTGGCTTGAGTTGAAAGAGTTGTGAGATACATACATACATATACATATGTATAATGTAAAGTAATTTAGAGTGCTGCAGTGGGGTATGCTCTACTAGCAGATACCCTGGAAGCAACCACTATGTGCAAAAACTGAATGCAGAACAAATTTAACTTACAAATTATGAAATATGTTCAGCTGTGATCGAACTAAGACTTTTTAAAAATTAAATTATTTTTCCTATTTTGGAGGACCTTAAAAACAATTTTAAATTTTTAGCTCGTTCTTGATTTTAATTATTTTAAGTTTAAGTTATAGATTTGAAAATATACAACAAAATTTATAATGAAGAAAACTCATTTAGCTTCGACTAATTTCTAACTCCCTTAAGCTGTAAAGCTGATATTGATGCAAATTATAAATGCTACTTGACTAATATCTTCTAAGTAATCAAAATCATTCCGTACAACCTTAGAATCTGTTATACTGATATAGGATAATACTATATACCAATAATCGGAATAAATGGAAAGTCGCCAGAGTTTTGGCCAAGTTCTTGAAGTAAGGCCCAAGCTTAGTTGAAGCTAAACGAGTTTAAATAATTCAGATATATTATTTTGAAACAGTGTTTCTTAAACGCCTACAACTATATGTATATATTCTTTGAAGCTCACAGAGATGTTGCTGATTGGTCAAGGCGATGAGGATTTTGGGGGTTGGAAAGGTGAGTGCAACGGTAGCTGATTGGCTAGTGGTCAGGCCAGGTGCTGGCCTGGGTTTGCTGGCTTGGTCGGGCCACTCAGAAGCTAAAAAAACTTTTTGACCAGTCGCAATTAAAGTTGGCAACATGCGAAGCCAAGTTAACAGGCAATTTGCAGCGAACACGTCACGGCACGGCACTGCGGCAGAGCTCCAATAGGCATGGAGGAGGAGCAGGAGAACCAGAAGCAGCAAGGGACAGCATGGACAGAGACACGGATACGGATACGGACACGGACACGGACAGCGGCAGTGGCACAAATTATGCGTCGTTTTGTAGGCAGTCACGAACAGGCGATTTGGACAGGGAAAAAGGAAAACATAAAAAGAAAAGAGAAGCAGGAGGCTACAGTTGCCAATGAACGACTAGTAGATACCTATCATATGCCATCTATACACAGCAAGAGAAAATTATTTGAATGCTTGAGACAGTTTAATTTGTTGGTAGAGATTACGAAGAGACTTTAAAGAAAGTTGAAGTAAGAGCATGAATGATGGATTGATTGAATCAGTTCATTTGCCCGATCTCTAGTTCTCTCATTTGAACTGGTTCATGCCAACTAACTTGTTCTCTGCTAGCCGAACTAGTTAAACAGTTCAATTCGATCAATCGTTCAATTCTCTCCATACTCAAATCTAGTTTTCCAGGGTATACAAAATGGAGTAGCTGGCGAGCAGTTGGGTCGGTAAGACCCTGCCCACCCTCACCCCACCTGATATGCGCTCTGCATAGGGCACATGTAAAAGGAAACTACGTCGACCGGAAAGGACATCGCGTGCCAAAGCGCCCTCCCACTCGGGTGGCGGGGGACGAGTGGCTGGCTGGCTAGAGCTGGGCAACAAAATGGAAAGTATTTCAAATTGCGGCACACACAGTGAGCTTGAGAGAGAAAGAGAGAGAGCAAGAGAGAGGGAGATGGTGAGAGAGTGTGCGCCACGCGCCAAGTCCAGAAAACAACCCCCGCAATCAGCGCGTTCTGTTATTGGCTAAGAGCTGCCCCCTCCTGACCCTGCCCCTGCTGCTCGTCCTACCCTCTCCCTCTGATGCTCCACCTGCTGGAGCTAAAAAGCAATCCAACAATTTTTTTTTTCATTTTTCTTTCTCTATTTTTTTTTTTTTTTTTTGTGTATTTCAACACGCGAGGCTCGCATTCAGACTCGACTGGCTATATAACTATATAGCTGGCATACGTATATATATGCATATCTATATCTATTATAGCTTATATTTTGTCGACTCATAAATGAAATGGAACAATTCGAAATGGAGTGCATAAATCTAAGGCAAACCCCCTTCGTCCGGGCTGCTTCAGCTGAAAGCCAGCGTCAGGCAGCTCTTTAATGATATAAAAAAAAAAAAAAAAACAGGAATTTACCGTCCACCCACATCGGAATATAACTGTCATGGACTAGCCCATACCCCCCGCTCGGCAGCATATATAGACGATTATGTTTGGGGCACGCAGACGTCATGACGCATCAACGGAAACACACAACCAACAGCCTAGAGTGAAGAGTGAAGAGTGAAGAGTGAAGATGATGGCACTTCACATTCCATGCGAGTGGAGAGAGAGATCCTTCATATACATACATATATCCCATATATACTATATTCTCATTGGAGAGGTGCGACGCAGGGTATAGTGGCCAGGCATTATATGAGTATATTGCGTATAATTGAGCTGAATTTCATTGGCACAATTGATGTTGATTGATCAGATTATATATGACTATTTCGTTGAGGATTGATGATGAATGATCTGATTGAGATGGACTGAGTGGATTGATACACATTGAATTGATCTTATTAAACACAATTGTCTCACATGATGATGGTAAATATGAGTTATATTGATACTGGTCAATCTGGGTGCTTAAAGATTTCTCTGATTGACTATGCATGATCGGATTGGGATTTACTATGATTGATGTTGGTTGATCTCATCTAATGTTAGAATATGGTTGAGCTTATGATGCTGATTTTTTCGAGTGATGGTCATGAATCTGATTGATGATGATTGATGCTAATTGATATAATAGGTAATGATTGATGTGAAGAGTTAATGGTTCATCAAATTTGAGCTACTTGAAAATTATTGAGTTATTTTATGCATTAATTGATGATATTTAATTTGATTATGAACATGATTAACTATGGATGAGATATGTTTGAGATGGTTGATATGAATAATGGGATTGAGTGATTATAGAGTGATTGAGTTGAATTAATCGAGAGCTATCTCAGAATATTGATATAGCATACTGCATCACAGATACCCCTAGGATTTACAGAGTATTGGCATATGCTATTTTCTATTTAGCTTCTTTTTTTTTTTTTTGTAAAAATTGGTTTGTTTTCCTTGATGTTTGGCATATTTAAGTTACTGCTTACCCAAATGCACTTGTAAAATTATAAACACAAAATACGAGGTAGGAAAATGAGAAAATGGGAAATGCTCCTGCTGAGTGGGCGAGCTTGGGATGCATGTCTGACAGGCTTTAATCATGCTCCAAGCCAATCGATAGGCAGACAGCTCCACACACATACAAACGTGCAGGTGTATGTCTATGTGTATTTGTGTGTGTATACCTCGCACTTGTCGAATTGTCAACGTTGCTGTGGATGATTGAGAGGGTGTGTGTGTGTGTGTATGTATGTATATGCAGATACACATATAAGAGAAGGAGTGTATGGAAATCATCCACTATCAACTACCCACTATCAACGTTCTCATCATTGTCAATGAATTGAATGAATGACTGCGCCTCGTTCACAGTCCCAGTCCCAGTCACAGTCACAATCACATTCATATTCGCCTTCAGCTTCAAATTGTCGTATTACACGGCATGGCTGGGTGGTAGGCCTAGGCTGCCTGCTCTCACCTCCCTCCATCAAAGCTAGTGTGCCTAATATGCCTGGTCTTCTTTTAGAAAATCAACTCGAATTGTCGGAAGTTTCGTTTTCGATATCGAAAATAATGCGAGTGGCCGAACGACATCCGGCTATGCCATGCCCATCAAGTAGAGAGGGAGCGGGAGCGGGAGGGTGCCGGGAGTTTCTCTGACAGGTGGGGGCGTGTTTGTAGGTGGGCGTGTAGGTGGCTGGGGGTGGTTCCGCCTGCTGTCCAGCAAGAGGCTTCAGGTGCTGTAATTGAGTTTGAAATTCGAATTGGTTTACTGCAGCTCCGGAAAGCGGCTCTAGAGAGGGGCTTGGAGAAAAGGGGCTGGCTGAGCGGCAGCGGAAATAAGAGTGTGCCTGGTGCCTGGACGGCGTCCGTGTAATGCATTTTGTCTGATAGGCTGGGAGCTGGTCGCTCGTCGCTCGGACTGGTGCCTGAATGGATGGCTGACTGGTTGGTTGGCTGGCTGGCTGTCCGTGCCGTGTCAAGGCGTGCCTGGCACGCAAGCCAACACACACACACACACACACACACTCGGGGATAGAGATAGAGAGAGAGAGAACGAGCGGGAGTGAAAGAGACAGCCCTACATTTTTGACATGGCGCCCAGGAGCTCTGCCCCTCCACTCCTCTCTTCTTCAGCAGTTCAGACTGGGCAACTACTTCTGGCGGTTTGTTTCGAGTTGATTTCTGCATTCATATATATTTATATAGACTCTCTATATATATATATATATATATATATATATATATATATATATATCAAGAACGATTCAGTTCAGTTCATAAATTGTGCACAAATTTATGGATTTATGGCAGTTGAGGAAGTTTGCCTTCGCCTTTGGTCTCTGGTTGAAAAATATGAACGAAACTTTTAAATACAATAATGGGGCGTAGCTGGCCACGCCCCAACGAACAACAAACAGATACAGTTAGAGATAGAGAAATACAGATACAGATACAGATACAGATACAGATACAGATACAAATGCAGATGCAGGGTATTTCTTCTCTATACGTGGCTCTTCTTCTTAGCTTTTGGCTTTCTTTGTAAACATTTCTGTCTAAAGAGATCCTGCACGCACATGTTCGACATATGCCATATCCTGCTGCTCTCAACCTTCTATCCACCACTCGCTCTTGGCCTTGTTCAATGAAGCATAGTCCGCATCCAATAAACACCCAATATGCAATTCAAATTGACCGGAAGAACAGTTGCCCTTTACCCCATCCTCGCATCAACCCTAACTCCTCTCCCTTGCACTCCCCCTACCTTAGCGACTCCTACGCAGGATCGTGCTTGAGCCTCGCCGCTTGCGCTTGGGAGTTGGCTAATGGGTTGACCGAGTAATTGCTGGCAATTGTGCACCCGAGTTGCGCTTGTCAAACACCTGATATCCGCATGCATTGAGCCGTGTCAAAGGTGTATGGAAAGCGGCCAAAGGACGGAAAGGGCCGCAAAGCGAAACGAAGCGGCGCGGCGCCGTTTAACGCAGGCACAAAACGTTTCCAAGCCCATGCAATTAATAATTATCGTGTGTATAAATTTCATGGGCAATTGCCAGAGAGAGAGAGAGAGAGAGAGAGAAAGAGAGATGAAAAGATGAGAGACATAGAGCAGGAGAGGCCCAGCAGAAGGTTTGCGTGGGCGAGCCTGTGCGCCGGCGCGACTTTTGCCTTGAACGAGGCGAGGACGAGGCCCTGGCGTAAAAAGCACTGCTTAAAAAACCCTAAAGAAAACCCCCAACCCTTCCCCCTTTAGAGCAGTCCTTGCCACACCCCCGCACTCGCCACCGCCCCCATCACCTGCTCTGCTGGAGCCGCAAAGTAAATTTGTGAATGGTTAATGAAAACTTGCCCAAAGAAAAAACAACTACAACAGTCGAGCGGAGAGGGTGCTAGGCAGTTGCCAGTGTAGGAGTAGGGGTTGGGGTAGTTCTAGGGGTGGGGGTGTAGAGCTGGTCGGTGTGCTGGCTCATTACATTTAATGAACAGGTTGCCCACGGGGGCCAGGTGATGGGCAAATGTCATAAATTGCTAGCAAGTTGAGTCTACGACTAGGGCTAGCGGTAGTTGGGGAGGGGGTAGCTACTTTGGGGGCGGCTTTTTCTCTATATAAATTTACATATATATAGGATATTTACACGCAACATTTGAGCCGAGTTTACCAAATATTTACAGTGATTCGGTGGAAGCAGAGCCGAAACAACTTTCATAATTTGTGGAAGCCCAAACCCCAAATAGGGGTAGACGGAGGAGGATGGGGAGGGGATGGCAAATTAATGAACCTTGAAAAATGTGTTAAAACTTTTTTATTATTGTCATTGCATTGATATATGCACATATAGACAGCTCTATATATGTACATATACCCCACATACATATGTATATATATGCATATATAAACTCCCTCTGAATGTGGGACGGACCACACAGGGGGCATAGTTCCACACAGTTCGGAAGCGTCTAGAAAGGTAGAAGTTTCCAATTAAAAAGTTCTCGAAGTACAATGAAATTTTATTTTAGTTCCGATTAAAGGAATTCGTATCGACTCAAAAGACGGAATCCAAAGGAAGTGAAGAAGATTTGACTTGGGGAAAAATAGTTGAAAAATTGGCATTCAGAGCGACCTTCGAGAGGAAATCGGGTGGGAAGCCGAAGGCTTATAAGGCTTGAATGTTACAGATGAATGGAAAGAGGATATTATAAAAATGATAGGAAAAGAGAAAAAGAGAGACATATATTTGGAAAAATAGCAGAGAAGAAACCGAGAAAGAGTAGAGAGAATGGGAGCTATAAAAATAAAGAACGAGAATCCTGCGATTCAGGTCGAGAAAAATACAGAACGACAATCAAAGAGGGAATGTGAAAGGGATGGTGACAGAGAGATGGGATGGATAGAGAGTAAAATATTGAGAGAAACACTGATAAACAAAGGGAAGAGACAGAAAGGGACGGATGCCAGGAGCGGATAGAGAGAGAGAGACAGAGAGAGCTAGATTGTTAGAGAACGGGAAAGAAAGGCAGAAGGAGTAAACAGAGAAAAGTAAAACTAGTGAAAGAGCAAATAACAGAGAGAGAGGGAGAGAGAGATAAAGAGAGAAAAAGAAAAACCATAGCTATGTATATGTATATCTCGATATGTGAAGCAACTTGTTGAACATCACAGAAATATTTTTGATTAGCAACAAAAGCGAATGTAGGAAACGGCAGAAAAGAGCAAGAATACAGAAGTAAAAGCAAAAGAGGCAAAACAAAACAAAGAACATGACAAAAATGTTTGGCGGGTAATAAATTATAGGAGCTGGAAACTTTTTAACTTAAAAGTTGTTCTTGTTGTTGTTGTTGTTGTTGCTGTCGGTTGTTAGCCAAACAAATGTAAAGCCAGTAAAGTAGAGTTCATTATAGCTAGTAGAACCATATATACCCTACAGAATGTTATGTGAGAAAGCGATACAATCTATATCTATATACCCAGTAGAAGAAAAGAGAATTGTCATTTCAATTAATTGCAATCAGTGAAAAATAAAATGAAAATACAATTTCCTGCTAAATATATCTAAACATATTTTGTAAATTATTTTTTTTCAAATTTACTTTTTTTAATTTTTTGCTTCAACTTCTTCAACACTACTATTTCTATAACTCTCAATATATACATATATATATATATATATATATTGCGCTGAAATGGCTAAATTGAATAGGAATTATGATTTTTCAGCATTTTATATGCTCTTTTATGCTAAACAGAAAGCCGTTCAAGTTCTGAATTTGAGATAGTAGTGCAGCTTTACTATTTTCATGAAATAGGTATATATAGGTAGGACTGAAACCATTGGATATAGATCTTTTGTTGTAATTTCTGTATATTCGAAAAACATATATACATATATTATAATACAATATATGTTTGTTGATTTGGCTGATCAATAAGTTTTGGTTAGTCAATAATCATACATTTCAAAGTTCTGTTTGACCAATGATATATTTATGTAGAAATATTTTACTTGGATTTACTCGAGCTATATAACCAACTTGTATTAAGATTTTGCTTTAGACTATATTAGATTTGCCAAGGTTTCGGTATATAGAGTATACAATTTTGACAAGACTATGTCAGCTAGAAGATATAGCCAAAATACGTCTTTGTAGAGAAGTATATCTGTTGCATATGCTCTTTATTTTAGAGTACTTGTAGCAGCAAAATACCCTATGGAATTAGGGCAGTTGAGGAGGAGTTTTGATAGAGCTGGCAAAGAAAAAGTGAACAACGGGAATGCGCAAAGAAATGCTTGAGATTCGTTTAATTACATCCGGCATAGTCACAGCTACACACACAATCACAGGTGTAGACACACAGGTAACACCCATACAGGTAACACCCTTACAGGTGCACACATACCTAAGAATGCCATGAAAAAAAAAGGAAAAACTACGACTGGATTGGGTGGGCCTGGGTGGGTTTTGGGGTATGCCATGCACTTTGGGGGTTGTTGTGGTGGATGTACTTACGATATCCATTGGTATATGCCAGACACCGTTAGCTCACCCTTGTCCTCGAGGGCGTATTCGATGAGTTCCGTGTATGTAAACGGTGGTTTCTTCGGCCTGCTTGTTTTGCGGTGGTTGGTGGTGCGGTGGGCGCCCACATCGATTGGCGAGAGAAAGAGAGAGAGGGAGAGACAGAGAGAGAGAGGGTAGAGTGAGTTAGAAAGTACGTCAAATAATTATTTATTAAAATGGAGTTGCGTTCGATTTAGGAGAATTTTTGAATATGTTTCGAATCTTAGTTAAAAAATTTAGATTATATAGAGATAAATATATATACATGTAGATCTGATAAAATATATACTATATATAAGTCAATAAGAAGCTACTCAAAGAATTTAAAATTATAATCACTAATATAATAATAAATAAATCACAGAGTTTATTAGAATTTCTAGTCTAGATTCTTTGATACTTCCCAATCGCTTGAACATATTACGAAATCGTAGTATCAGATCTAGCTGCAGAGCAGATCAAACGTAATTTGGTTCCAAAAAACTTGTTGATCTTTGCTCTAAAACTGTTCCAGTTTATGATTCCTTGATCAGACAAGCGCCCAATGGACGCAGGCTTATAAACCTGATAATATCCATGGAAGATTATATGCGAGATTTAAGAGAAAGATAGGGAGACTCTCTTTTGGGTAGAGAGAAATCGCAGAGACGGTTATGGCAACAGAAATAGCGAGAGCGAATTTCTTTTATTTAGAGTTTCCCCATCTTCATCGTTGACAAACTAAAGTTGTCTATTGTCTCTCATTTTCCCTAGTTTCCCTAGAGCTAAGATAACAAAACTTGTATTCAAATCGAATGTCTTCTGATTTGCTGTGGAGGCGAGCTACACTGCTCTCGACTTACACTGATCCTTACAGAGATACTCCCATTTAAGCTACCTTTCCTACAAATCACTGTAAGGATATTAGACTTTCTTGAAACTGAACATATTTAGATTTTTTCCTAGCTAGGGCAGAGCTTGCTTTACAGATACACATATAGCTAGACAGCGCTTCTTGTGGACCTATGGCTTCTATGAGAGCTGTTCTCTCAAGTTTTGCTCTTCTTGTTGATTGATAGATTGATCTTTTTATCTGACTTTTCCTAAATACACAATATTAACATCTATCTCCTTATAAATGTAGATCCTTGTTCGGCTTGGACTTATCTCAGTCTTCTTGCAAGTTCGGAGTTTTCCTTTGTTGTTGTCTACATTTGATTGCTCAATCAAACTCCATCAATTGGCTTCATCGAGCCATAAACTTGGAGTAGTTCTTTCTCTAGATCACTTCCTACTTACGCCTTGGACGCTGTATCCTCGACAACAACATGCTCGGCGACAATCATGTCGTTGCCGTCCATCTCCGAGGTGACCTCCATTACCAATTCCTCGAACTTGCGTCCGACTTTGGTTGATGTCGCTGTTGTTGCAGCTGTCGCTCCTGTCACTGCTGTTGCTCCTGTCGCTGCTGCTGAGGCCGTTGTTGGTGCTGCCGTGGATGAGGAGTTGGAGCAGCTCTTGGGCGAGCCGCGTTGCTCCAGCTGCGAGGAGTGACTGTGGCTAGAGTTCGATGCTGACGCGGATGCCGGCGAGGCCGAGCTGCAGGGCGATGCACTGGCCATGTGAGCCGTCGTCGCAGCTGTGGGCGTGGCTGCCTCCAGTCCAACGCCTAGCCGCGCCATGCCGCCGCCCACGTCGGGCGAGAGATGCGGAAATTCGTCGAACTTGAAGTTGAGCAGCCACGACAGATTCTTGTCCTCAAAGTCGGGCTCCGGCGAGGAGCGAGCTAGGCAGGTCAATGAACGGGATTGCGACTGTGCTGTGGGCTGTGCCTGTGACTGTGACTGGGATTGCTGCTCATGCTGTTCATGCTGCTCATGCTGCTGATGCGGCTGCTGCTTCTGTGTGATGGGCACCAGGAAGCCACTGCCACCGGCCGCCAGATGGAGCTGCTGTTCCGCCTGGGACTCCAGTTGGTTTTCCGACTGAGTCTGCATGGGCGGCAGCGTTGCGTTCAGCTGCGAGATCTCCGTCTGCAGCCCCGTCGTATAGCGATGATCCAGCTCGAGCAGCTCGCCCGCCTGCCAGCCCCCGGCATCAGCCTCCATGGGCGCCGTGGGCGGCGCGCAGTAGGAGGCGGCGGGCACCAGCAGCTGATTGTCGTAGGCAAACAAATCATTGATGAAGGCAGCTCCAGCCGTGCCGCTGGCGCTCGTATCCAGCTGCAGCTGAAAGCACAGATCGCCGGCACCCACTCCAGCACCAACGCCGACGCCGTTCACGTCATAGTCCAGGTGACGCTTCTTCCAGGGATTCGAGTTGAGCTGCTCGTAGGGCTCCTCCAGTTGTGTTTCGTATTTGCGCTTGAGAAAGTTGAATTCGCAATTCGAGTTGTTGTTGTTGTTGTTGTTGCTGGAATTGTGACTGGAATGCTCAGTGGAATGCGGCTGTCCACCTGAGCTGCTGTTGGGCCCATTGACGGGCATATTGACAATCATTTTCCCTTGCCTTCAGACTTCTTCTTCACTTTTCACACGAATTTGCACGTCAATTTTTCTTTTCACGTGGTGCACACAGAACAAACAAAAAAGAAGCACAAACCGCGAGAGCGACAGACAGAGCGAGAGAGAGAGAGAGAGAGAGAGAGAGACAGCGAGAGAGCGAGGAGAAAAAGAGAATATTGCGTTTTTTTTTTTTTTTTTTTTTTTTGGTTGAGGCCAAAGGAAACTTTTGCGCGTTTGGTTTCCGTCTCGCGCTGCGACTGGCCACGGAATGCGGCTGAAGGATTTGACGGAAGCAACATTTGGCCAGGACCTGAACACTGCCAGGATGGGCAGCGACTGCGGCAGCGACAGCAGCAGAGCCAGCGCCATCTCTCTGTCTCTCTTTCGCTCATTACCCGTGCGCATTCAGTCAAGCACAACAACTATCGATGAACCCCCTGGCCAACCAAAACCCTAACCCTAACCCGAACCCAAACCTGAGCCTACGACCTTTTAACGGTACTCAAAAGCGTGCTCTTTCGCATACCCTGTAAGCCCTGTAGCGCAATGGGGTTTATTGCTTGTGCAAGGTAGTTGCTAGAAATTGAAATTGGTTACTTAATGAATACACCCTGTTTAAACGGGTCGAATGGGGTATATTCATTTGATTACCTAGTCTATATGTATCCTGTTCTCACTTCGCCAATGGGGTATATAAATGGAGCTAGTTCTATTCAGATGTTTGCCTTGAATAGTCAGAAGGGGTATATTCATTGCAGTTGTAGTCAGTCCTCGTTTCAAGCTATAGTCGAATAGGGTATATACATTTACTATTTGGCTAAAGTATGTACTGTAATACCCTGCATATCATATGCAAATGGGGTATATTAGTGTGGCACACATATTTGAGCGGTTTTAGGCCCATATGGATGCCTCTATAGTTGATATTTCAAGTGAATCATTTATTGTATGCATATTCCTTATCTGCCTGAGATTTGCATCATTTTCATGGCTTGAATCGAGAGATTGCATTATCAGCGGTGCCTTTTTTAGTAGCTGCTTAGCATGTGATTACAGGGTATTTAGAAGTCGCACATGACCCCACAGCTAAATCACTCTAACTTCGTGCTTGCTTCTCTTTGGTTCTGCTCGGTCGCGTTCTGCCCATAATCGAACATGAGCTGAGCTTATGCACGAGTGTGTGAGTGTGTGTGATATATATATATACATATATATATGTATATATATGTATATATATTCCAAAGGCAATTTTGAAGACTTGTCGACATGACGTAGGGGAGGGCGTGCATTGAAGCGCCTAATCGAACACCCTGTAGCAGACAGCCTGTCGAGCTGCCTCGCGCACAGGTGTTGCGCAGTTGCTAGTAGACCGAAAGAGGAAGAGGTAGAGAGAGAGAGAGAGGGAGAGGGAGAGGAGATACAGAGTAACTGAAAGAGAATTTATCTCTAGAGAGATATAGAGAGAGAGAGAGCGCAGCCCAAGTCTAGAAATATAATATTAGTTGAGAATATTACGAAAACTAGATGTAATAGACCTGAACTATTTCTGTTTCAGTTTAGGTTTGGCTAAAGGCTACTTGTACAATGTATGCATGCCAATGTAATTGACGAAGGATTTAGTTCGACTCAAAACCTCGTTTCCCTTCGAGTTGCTGATATAAATAGAGCACGTAATACCAGGTATTGCCCATAAACTTGAAGAATTAGTGAGTTCTTGGAGTGGTTTTTAGATCGGAAATGCTGCAGTCCAGTCGAGGAAGCGAGTTCATAAAGCTCTAAGCATGATTCATGGCGCGCGAATGGATCGGAGCTTGTGAGGAGAGAAAGAGAGAGAGAGAGAGAGAGAGATGCGAAATGAAACACTCATCAAAAATGGATTAGAAGCCGAAGCATTTGGGACTCCCGGTTAAAGTCGTCAAAATAAAATAATAATTGAAAACAAGAAAATAAAATTTTGTTGGATGCGAAGCGAAGCGCGAATACCCTAACCAAGGGGATATAAAATGATATATATTATGATCTATTTTGTGGCATATGCAGATGTGTAGATAGAGTATGACATACATAGTACTATATAATACTGTTATCAACATATCACTTTGCTTCTATATATCTATCTATAAATACCAAATGGATCAAGTGAGGATTATTTGACTAATGGAGAGAATAGGCATATATGTATATGTATGAATAATATTATTATATCATATATATACATCATATATCACACAATATAACATATGTGTGCATACGTACATAGCTCTATGTTTTCCCGAATTCCTCCGACAGCTTATTCGTTCAGTCTCATCGCAGCTCTGCTAATCATCATGCCCCACCTTTCCCTTTCACTCGGCATACTCTACACACATGTTGAAGATTAAGAAGCAAAACTTGTTTTCATGCTCATCTTCTTTAGTCACCCGCGCCTCTTCCTTCATCCACTCTCCCTCGCATCCACCGCCCTCGCGTCTCATTAGGTGCGCTTGACGTGATAAGAAGACGTTGCGCTGCGGCTGCTGCGATCAGTTGTCGGTTGTACTCGGAGACGAGCAGTAGTCGGGAGGAGAGGAAGACGAAGCAAAACAAAACTAAACCAAAAGAAGAAGAAGAAGAAGAAGAAGGAGTAGAAGCAACAGAAGATGTCGAGCTTAAAGCATTCGCTTTTGCTTCTCCTCGTTTGCCTTGTGGCCTTGGCTGCTGTTGGCTCCGGCTCCGGATCTGGCAAGGGACGTAAAAAGGGCGTGGCATGCCCGCCCACCAAGCTGAAGCGTCAATGGGGCGGCAAGCCGGCGCGTGGCATCAGTTATCAGCTGCGGCCCGTACGCTTCGTGGTCATCCATCACACGGTGACGTCCGAGTGCACCAGCTTCATTGAGTGCGCCGAGATATTACAGGGTATGCAGGGCTATCACCAGACAGAGCTGAACTACCACGACATTGGCTACAAGTGAGTGCGCTACAGGGTGCAGGGTATTTCGACCTTTACAGGGTATCTTGATAGGCTACTACTTATGAACTACAGGGTATGGGCGTTGAATACTGTTACTTGAAGCACACACATGCGACAGGGTATTTTTAAACTCTTTTTAAATTGCATTTCTATTTATGCTCGATCCAATACTCTCCAGTTTCCTTATAGGGAATGATGGCCTGGTGTACGAGGGCACCGGCTGGGGCGTAAGGGGCGCGCACACCTACGGCTACAATGCGAACGGAACGGGCATTGCCTTCATCGGCAGCTTTGTGGGTGAGTAGAGGCAGCTCGCATCTCTTAACATCTTCTGAAACTGCCTCCGCTTCTCGCTTTAGATAAGTTGCCCTCGGCAGCAGCTTTGGAGGCTTGTCGCAAGCTGTTGGAGTGCGGCGTTAAGCTGGGCGAGCTAAGCGAGGATTATTCCTTGATTGGAGCGTCCCAGGTGATATCCACAATGAGTCCAGGTCTGACGCTCTATAATGAAATACAGGAATGGCCCAATTGGCTGTCGAATCCATGAAGAGAGAGAGAGAGAGAGAGAGAGAGCTATGCATATGTAGACAGAGACAGACTGGGAGGAAGAGCATAAATGTGTACTATTCATATTTTGTTCTTGTTTATTTAAAGTGGGTTTTGCCCACAACGAAATTGCTAATCATATTCATTAAAAAAAAAAACACAAACAAAAATAACGGCTGATAACCTTTTTCAAAAGTTCGCGCAATAATGAGAATGTTAATGTACTTATCGATAGATGTTCAAGCGACACTGGCACAGGACAACGCGTTTTGAAAGTTCGCGCACATATACAAACTATCGCACCTATCGATATATACTAAACATTACAAATTACTGCTAAGTAGCCATTTTGTGCTTAATAAATTATTTTAGGAAGCGGATAAACGTAATATAATTTGCATATAACCACCTAACAAAGTATTTATCTAAATTTGATTTAAAAATTCAATTTTAAGTGTTCCCAGTTTTGTACGATATAAACAGCGCCACTTGGCCAGGTAGCGTAGAGAAACAACAGCTTTGACGCCCTCTAGCGTCAAACAGGCATTATATAAAAAAGCCAAGTATTTTAATTGGCGCGATTTCACACGAATTTAAATATGTGCTCCGCTGAACATAACAAAGTAAACTAAAAGAATTAAATGCCACAAATGAAGATTGTAATATGCTCTTGCATCTAATCGTTCTATTCTATGTTGTTTCTTTTTGATTATAAAGTCAGCTCATATTGGCGTCAACTAGCGCAAAGTAGAGCACAACAAAAGACAGTATCTTTTCAGGCCGATATTTATTGCACTTGGCGCTAGCTTGAACTTATATTGCTCCAGTTCGTGCATTTTTAATCTAAAATTGTATTTATTTGTTTATTTCGCTACGAACTTTGATTCAACAATTCATGTAACTTAAAAACCAGCATTCGATGTTAATTTCAAATGCTGCTAGTTTTGGCGCCATTCATTCGATACTCACCCTGCCCAGTATTTTTCGTTCTTGATATCTATCGCACACACATGTTGCATTCCGACCTGCCTCCAATGAGGCAAACATAAAAACAGTTGTTGTACCGCTTTCGAAGAGGGAAGAGGTCACGCGCGCTCAGCTGCCGGCAATTGGTTTTTATTTGACTTTGCATTGTTTTTATACGATTCTCGCGCCGATTCTTGTTTTTTTTTTGGTGTGTTTGTGTTTTATGTTTGTTTTTGTGCCGAGTGAAATGCAAAAACTACTGCAAATGCAAATATTGCAGTGCAGTTAAATACAGTTAATCGAAATACAAAATAACTGCAAAAGCATAACTGCATAGAAAAGCAAAGCAAGCGACAAAATTCTGTTTTTATGTGTGCGTTTGTTGGTTTTGTTTTGGTTTTTTTTGTTTTTTTTGGTTGATGTGCAAGTGAAAGCGTGTGAAAAATATTCACCTTAACGTTCGACACGCTGCGAGGCCAAAGTCAAAGCCGCAGCCAAAGCCAAAGCCAAAGCCAAAGGCAACATCAAAACAAAAATCAAAATCAAAATCAAAGGTCTTGGCTACTTATCGGCGCTCTCGCTCGCTCTTGGAACATTGCGTCGTATCCTGCGGTCAACCGAAACTTCCGTTATTAACTTCCATACGCTATGTAACCGCAACTGTTGAGTCTGCGCAACAGTTGATCAACAGTTTCAGACACTGCTCAGAGGTAAGCAATTGGAGCGCCGCTTATTGGAAGAGTTCCAATTAGACGCATCGCTTGCGTTAATTGGAATGAGCAAACAATTTATTCATAAGCGCAAATTAAGTGAGATGCGCCTATGCAATGCCAATTGGAGTTGTTTTAGTTTGAATTGGATTTGCTATTGGAAATGCGTTGCATATCTGAATTGGAATGAGCTGAGAGATGATAATAGTTATGGATGCAGATATTATATTATAAAATATTTTGAAGCTTGTCAATGCTTGTTTTGTAATTCTATTAACGTCTTTCTATATAACTCTCATTATGCAATGCATCAGTTTGATATTTGGTTTTACAAGACTCGACTCAGTGTAGTCCACATCGCCTGGCAAGCAGTCAGGTTACCATGATTAGTTGGCTGGTTTCAGTTTTTGGCATTGTGGAGCCTTGGCAAAATGTGCTCTTTAGCCATTTACAGTTATTGATCTTTGGTTCTCAGCTTTTGGATCACACATCAATCAACATGAGATATTTTGATTTCATGGCCTTTGCCGATTTTTGTTCACTTTTTTTTTTGTTTTTTTGTAATCGAGTCAATTTTCTTGTTGTTGTTCGGCTTCGTTCGACATCTTCTCTGGGCTTTCGGGGTCATCAACTCTTAATGTCTCGCAATTTTTGCCAAAAAAAAAAAGAAACCTCGACGTCGCCGTCGTCGTTGTTGTTGTTGTTGTAAAGCCATGTACGATATGGCAATTGCGTAAAAGACACAAAACTAAAACAAGTAGAAACACAAATCGTACAGATTTGTCTTGATACCATTTCGTCTGTACGTGCATTCGCTCAACTCCAAAATAATAAAAAAAAACACACACACACACACACGCACACATTTATGTTGCTCACATTCGTTAAGGCTGTGCACAATATAATATCTGTAACTTGAAGTTAATGCTCTGCTTCAAAATCGATAAATATCGATAGGTATTATAGGGTGTTTCTCAAACAGTGTGTCATATACTCTGTAGAATGATTTAAAAGCATGACTTTACAGGGTATGAGTCAGACACGCATGCTCGATATTTGAGTTGAATTGGAATGTGTCTGGCTGGACTTGATTTTTATGGCTTCGGCGTCTCGATGCGTCTTAGATGCGTTTTTGGTCAAGTGAAATTCGAAATTCGATGCATTTGCATAATCGCCGCACGCCCCGGGCCAAGACAACAAGCGACAACAGCGTCTCATAACCTCAATCGAGCAGACCCGCCAGACTCAGCAGACTCAGCAGACTCAGCAGACTCTGGACTGGCAGGCCCACACAGGCCTAGCCGCACTTGCAGTCTCCGCTTCAAGTCTCCACTAAATTGCATTGCGTGTAATTTGTTGTCCCCAATTGCGTAAAATTTACGCAGCGGTTGTCGCCCCAACGATTTTCACCTGCCTTGCAGCAGCCTCACCTGCCCATCCCGCTCCTCCACTCAACCAACCTCCAACACATGTTGCTTGTGAAACTGCCGTTAAATGCGTCTGCACCAAAATTATTTGTTAATTAAGCTAAAGCGTAGCTCGAATCGAACTAGAGAGAGAGAGTGTGAGAGAGAGAGAGAGAGAGCGAGAGAGAGAGAGAGAGAGAGAGGAACTTGATATATCATATCATCATCATCATCTTCTATCCATATCAATATCAATATCTCGCCAAGTATCAGAGCGAACTGTATCAAGTCTTCTATACGTGTGATTCTTAGCTAAATACAGCCTGCAAATATTTCACTGCTTGGAAAACTGTACCAGATCCTAGCAAAACTGGAATAGAATCTTTGATTATTCCGTGTATATGCGTTTGATTCTGAAGTCTATGAAGGTAAAATATAACCAGTTTCTTGCAGACTTTGGGATCTCATTTGGTATGTGGATAAAGAGAGACGGATTATATATAATGTGTAATTTAATAATTTAGATTTAATAATTGAAGAACATATCATTTCAAATAATAGCTATCATTGAATTGGAGCCTTGGTTGAACAATCCCAAGGCATCGGAACAACTTAAGATCTCTTGCGCTTTCCGATAGTCAATTGCATATTACTGAGATAAGCATCGATCTCGGTCTCGCTGAATACATAGAATTCGGGGTTCGCTTTAGTGACCACCGCCATTTCGAAATCGCTAGAATATATGGTTCTGTTCAAGGCGTAGGCCAAGGTGGTGATGGCCAGGTTGACGACCCTGTCGAGGCCCATCCTCCGTTTGTACATGCTGTCCAAGTAGAAATTGCCGCGCTCCTCTTCGGTGCCGAAGACACCAGCACGATAGCCAGTGGCTTCGCCCGACGGATCGGTGCCATAGATCAACGGACCGAAATGAATATCGTAGTTGATATAGATCATGCTACTGGCCAGCGGACGCACCGCAGCCGTCTGAGTGTACATTTGATTTCTGTCCGCCATGCGGTGGCATATAAGACTGACCGGTGGCGGGTCGCCATACCTCAATTCAAAGTTACGAGCCACCACGAATGTCCTTTGTATCAGCATCCTGCAATCGGCTTGAGATCCGAGCATCGCACCTCCTATTCTCTCTGTTATGGTAAACAATCGAGTCGTAGTGCTTTGATCGACTAACTTAGGTATCGGCTTCTTCTGAACGACCAACACCGCACAGGTGGCACCCGTTATGGCGACCAAAGTGCGATTATCCCGGTTTACTGCCTTCTTTGCGTAGTTCACTTGGGTCAGAAATCCATCTTCGGAGAAGACGTTGGCCATTCGCTCCACATTAATATTTTTGGACATGGCTCGAATCTTTCAAAGTGCACAAAAATATGAACCATTTTATATCTTTATACAAAATATATATATCCAGCTATACATCGACTGAATGAATTCTCTGAACTCTCTGCTTTACATAGGAAGAGCTGCTTGACATTCTAGTCGAAGGCCTCTCTGATACCTAATCTACAATTGATATCAGCTGCCATATCACTGTAGGAATAATTCAGCTCGCCCAAAATCTTGTGCAATGCCAACTCGATTTATCGTAAACTGGAAATGGAGTCTTAAAACTGGAAGTCTGGAACTTGATTTGACGGGTCTTCAAGCGAAGGCATTTCCAAGACTTTTAGTTAACTTCAATTGTTGTCGCTTATTGTTGTTGTAACCATCATATTATATCATTAGGCATTTCTCATTAAAATCATCAGTCATTAGTTATTAGCTTGGTGACTCTATTAACCAACTGTTCTCGTTCCATTTAAGCACTTAAGATGGAAAGCAGCAGAGCGAAGATCGTTTGAGCTCCGAAGCTACGGAATTACGGAGTATGTTAATTTAGCAATTGTTCAGCGCTATTTGCGTGGAGAAGCCTAAAAAGACTTTGACCCATAAAACAGGGAATCAAATGCTAAACAGAGAGACAGAGAGACAGAGAGAGGGGAGGGGCGAGAGGGAGAGGGAGAGAGGAAACTAGATTGAAATTTATAAAAGTGAAATCATTTGGCGAGTACTATTACTTAAGGAATCAAATATGAGAGAGAGAAAGAGATAGAGTGGGGGAGAGAGAGAGAGAGAGAAAACAGAGGGATATCGACAAAGGAAAGAAGGTAAGAGCAAGAGAGAAAGAGTTAAATGAAAAGAGAGAAGAAGAGAGCAAGTGGTATAGATACAGGGAGAGAAAGAGAGAGAGAGAGAGAGAGAGCGAGAGAGAGGGTAGATAGAGAGATTAAACATACCAAAGGTCTATTTCTCGAGCGATACTCAGCGCACAGCTCGGCATTCACGCAAATCAGCTCAAAAGCAATTCAGACCAAAAATCCATTTCAATCCGTTTACAAATGGTCTGCCAAAGAGTTGGGGCAGCAGGCGGAGAGGGGCTGAGATGGTAGAGGTTGGCGTAGAGTAAGAGTAGCCAGCGATCAAGTTGGGGGCAGTTGGAACATCAAGTGCATAAATAGCTGCAGCAATTCGAGCTCCAGCGGCAACACCAATGTAATTTTCTGCTCTCATCTCATTCCACTTGACGCCCCCGCCGCGCCGCGACGCCCCTGTTCCGACCCTGTTGTTTCCAAAGAAATATTCAAATATAAATTGTAACAAGATTCGATTGGAGGCAAATGTGTTTGTGCTTTATTATATAGCCAGGCTAACTGATAGATCGGCCAGGCACGCGTTGAAGTTCCTATACTCTAACCAAAAAGTTGGGCACGTGCACGTCTTGATGGACTTGCCGTCTACTGAGATCATAAAACATACATACATATATCTACATACATATATATTTATGGATATGCCTTTATTATGTTATTTGATATTTTGTCAGATTTTACCCCCTTTTTGTTTATCTTAATAGAGTGTGTATTTAGTTTCTGGTTATAGGGTATTCTTTGATAATCGTCTTGCCGCCACAAACACATTTTTAGTTTTTATGGCTTGCTCTTTCCTCTTCATTTTTTTCTTCTTTTTTTGGCATCTCGTTACGCAGCGTCCAGTGTAAACAATAAACAGATCTTGGAATATGCTGCATACGCACCTCACACCCACACACACACACACACATGCATGTATGCTGTGCTTCACCTATATATGTACATATTTATGTATATATACATACATGCAGTGCATGCTGATTCGCTGGCATCTGGCTATAAACAACAAAAACTATTCAAATTGATCGCAGACTTCATAAAGAGCAATTTCTCTGTCTCGTTTCCACTCCCCCACTCTACTCCGGCTCTCTCCTTTCCGCTTGGCACTGTGCTAGCTGCAATTTGAAGTTTGCTTGCTTGCACAGCCACAACAACAACAACAACTTCTCAAATTCACTTTACCAGGCAATAGCAGCATGTTGCTTTCTCCCTCCCACACTCACACGCTCCTCTGTTCTTTTCCTTCTCTACTCTCTTCTAGTAGCAGTCTCGAGTTGCTCTCCTCTTTCCACGTTCGACAGTGCCGCTCTTCTACTCCCTCTCTCTTTACTGCTAGCTGCAATTGAAATTCGCTCGCATGCACACACACACACACACACACACACACACACGCGCGCAAACGGCAATTGTTGAAATATTGAAAATTAGCACGGCTCGTTGGTCCAGGGCACACTGGGAAAAATTGCCAAATAAGTGGCATAAAGTCCAAAATTTGATGGAACTAAAAATGAATTCTGTTTTTTTATATTTGAAGTAGAAACCCTACATATGAAGAATCAAACAATGTTTTTGCTAAAAATGCAATACTTTCATTATAATCAAGTTTCAAAGTCAGCTGATTAGTCAGCTGATTTTGACGACAAAATTGGTGGGAAATTTTTATTCACTTTGACTGCTTGGCAAATGTACAAATCGCAAAAATAAAATATTGTGAAAAATGGATTTTGAAGGCCTGGGTATGTAGAATGAATAAAAAAAAGCATTTGTGTTCAATTTTTTTTTTATGTTCTATATGTTTACTGTTTTGTATTGTCCATAATAATAGAAAACCCATCCAAAGTGTTCATCTTGTGTGGAGTAAAACTTTACCTTCTGCGTGTTTGTGCGTTATATACTATACATCAAAATAAAGTAGAAAGTGTGTACTAAAAGTTAGTAACAACCCCGTTTGCGGCTTTTTGCGGCTCTTGCGGTACTTTGGATTTGCAGCTCAGCTTTTTACATATAGTTCAATAGTGATCACGTATACGCAGTGTTGCCCTGTATGGGCTATTTTGGAGGCGTGGTCAAATGACTTAAAACTAGGGGTACGATTCTTGCTTCGGGTGCGAGAGGCACTGGGTTTCAAATCCCGGACGACGAGCCCAAGTGTGATTTTTACTTATTCTTTTTCTTTTTAAATGATTATTATAATAATAGAGATTGCTAACGTGGTGCGAGAGGTCGCGCGGGTTCGACACCCAAACGATATTTGTATTTTCCCTTTTTTTTTTGTATTTCTATTTGAAACATTATGAAAAGAGATTGCTATCGGCGGCTCGTTTAGCATTCATCTTTCTATCTTCCTATTCTTCTCAGTTCCATTAGAGAGTGCCGGTAGAAGCAGCGGGGGAGGCAGCATTCCATATCAACCATTTGTCATTTGGCCACAGTCAGCGCTTTGAGGTGGGCGTCGCCGAGCTTATCGACTGAGGGGGCGTGAATGAACTGTAACTGTTGAAGAAGAAGCAGCAGCAGCAGCAGCAGCAGCAGCATCATCATCTTTTTCATCTTCATCATCATCACAGTGATCATCTTCATCACGTTTGCTTGGCTGTAATTATATGTTTTCTGTGGCCGATCTTCGTTGTGTTGCGTGTCGCTTTCCTGTCTTTCGTTTTTGTTTCTTGTGTTTCTCTTCTTTTTGTTCCTTTTCATCTCACATTTTCGTTTAGCACTCGAGGCGAACAAATTTCAACAACATCTCAACTAAGCCAACGATTGGACAGCTTCTTGCAGGAGCAATTCAACTTTATTTTCCCAACTCACTTTGGAGTTGTTTTTTGGTTTTTTTTTTTGTTTGTTAATCGATTTTAAATTGTAGATTGATTGATTAAGATATGAGCTGAGCAGAAAATGCAGCAGCTCTTGCTCCCTGACTCCCTCTCCCTCCTTTCCTCCACTTGAACTGCACTCCCACAATTTGTTCAAGTGGCTGCTGTTCAGCCTTGTTGCTTCTCACAAGCATTCGAATGATAAGCATATACAATTTAAAGAAAGAGAGAGAGAGAGAGAGTAAGCAAGACTAAAATTCTCAATTGCATGCATCATTTGCCCATTAGAGTGGCATTTCAAGCGCGTTTGCTTGTAGTTCTTTTAGTTGTAATCATAAATTAGGCGCTACTAGACGCTAGATGGCGCTCTAAAAGCGGGCTCATGCTTGAAATGCTACTTTCCTCAATTAGTAGCACCTGCGGCTTCCATAATATCCATAGAAGAATCTAAAAACCATAAAATTCGTTTGCTGACGGAGAGGGAGAGAGAAATAGACAGAGACAGAGACTGCGAGATAGAGCGGGAGAGAGAGAGAGAGAGAGAGAGAGAGAGAGCGAGCGAGGCAAGAGCTCTCAAGCTAGCTCAAAAATCACAATTCTCTGCATCATTTTCTCATTAGAGACATTTCAAGTGATTTTCCATGAAGTTTTTAGACTGCTACTAAACTCTGCTCGACGCTAGATGGCGCTAGCATAGCAAGCCAGCTTTTTAAAGGCAACTGTGGCTCCGATTACACACCAAATTTCCGATGCTGTTTGGGTCTATTGCTTAATTTCCTCAAGCCACAGGCCCGCTTACCTGGCTGCACCTGCAGCTTGAATAATAACCGTTAAATGCCTTTTGCCAGATCTCTTTTGTCCATTGTTTCGCTGTTGCATTTTCCACGCAACCCAGATTCGAGTGAGATTGAGTTGGAGACTCGGCGCAGGCCACCAAATTACGTTAATGATTAACGAATTCCTATATTCAATGGTGTGGATAAATATATATGTATATACATATAATAGTATATATAAATATAGGTTTTATATTACATCAATTCATATACGCATATATGTATAATAGATATCTTGCCATATATCCATTAAAATATGCAACAAGGCATTACATGTATCGAATAAGAACATTTGAAGAATAAACAAGTAAACAATACTCTCTAGTTGGGTATGCTCGACCAGCAGATGCCTCGGAGTGCCTGTTCAGCGAATGAGTTATAGTTATATCTGGATATAGTCCTGGGGTCAGAAAAGTGTGTGCGAAAGAGAGGTATTCGCTTGTATACCTCAACATCATTTATAATCGATTCGCGTTTAAAGTATGTAAATTATATATATGTATATAGCTGTAGGAGTGTCCAGAGACCAATATGCCCTGCTTACATACGCCTACAGGGTATACAAGAAAAATAAATCCATTAAAAAATGTTAATTTCCATAAAAAAAAAAGAAAAAAACAAAAATGAAATGAGTTTCAGACGCTGGAGTGATACAGCACGTGGCTAAAAGCCACAAAAACGAGCCAACAAAAGACAAAAGCCAGAATTTATAGCTGAGCATATAATACATGCATATATACATATCTATATGTAAATATAATTATTATATATATATATGTATATAGTTTTGTTGTTGTCTTGCTTCTTGCGTGGAATGTACCACGGGCAGAGCTTTGGCTCAGTTTTGTGGCTTTTGATTTGCGGCCAAAAAAAAAAAAAAACAAAAACGAAAAAATCAGAATGAACATGCGCCAGAGCTGCGTTGAACGACTACCATATATACCCTGTACATAATGAACTTAGTTACCAACTGAGTAAAATGAACTAGAGTAGCTTTAAGCTTCGCTTTAAGCTGTTTACAGAAGCCTAAGCAAATCGATATTTATTGAAACAGAAATGCGATTCTTATTAATATTCATCTAAATGTCTAACTGATCCATCTAATGAATCCATCTTATTAATCTCATTTCATATTCGTTGCCAAATCTCACTCACCTGAGAGACGATCAATCTCTACAGTGTGTACAAAGCGCAAACTATACGTTGAGTAGATTAACATAAACGCCCACGAGCAATCGATACGCGAGACAACGTTAGTCGTAGATCTTTAAGCACCTGAGTGTCTAGAAAAGCATCTAAACTATCTGTTGGTATCTTTTGGAGCAGGCTGATTTATAGTTTTGGCCATAATTATCTGGTTTAAGGTGTTGCTAATAGCCCCAGCTAAAGTCGTGGCTCGTCTAATGAAGCTCGCATTTGACAGCAGTTTGCATACCTCTCAACTGTTGCTCAATGGGCGGCTGTTGGGGAGGGGCAGGTGGGGCGCAGCACGGAAGAGTGAAGTTAGCGACACGCGATTCTGATAGCTGCGGTCGCGCCACACATGAAGCTTTAGCATTTTCCATTTGATTGGCGCTGAGAGAAGCTGCGGAGATCGGAAATCAATGCGCGGCAATCAAAGGATAGGTAATTGGGAAGTAAAGATCAGGCAGTAACGGGACGATCGAAGTTCTATGATTGGAGATCGTCGAACCGATATAAGGTTGATAAACGGGTATCGAGGATCCAAAATCGACAAATCTGTATCGGAGTTCAATAAACGGAAAACAGAGAGTGGATCGTAGATCGAACGTTGCCGATTGGAGAAGTAAAGGTTGGGGATTCGGAATAAGGGATGGGTTATCAGAGATTGGATATCAATGATCGCAGATCAGATTTTGAGGATTATAGATTGTTTAATGGAATTTAGAGTTCCAGGACAATTAACTTTACTTTGTACTACAGATGGTCAAATAATTGCGAATCTTTGCGCATCACATAACTATAAATTATACTGCCTGTCCGGTTGTCCGGTTGTCCGGTTGTCCGGCTGTCCGCCGCTCCGGCTGTCCATCTTTCTGCAGAGCTGCCTGTCAGTCACAATTCTCGATGGTCCGCAACTTCTCGATTTCGCGGTCAATCCCCTCAGGCCCGCCTCCTCCTTTAGCGGCCTCTCTCTTTTCAGTTCTTACAGCATGCTCCATTGTTGTTGCTGTGGCTTTTGCGCATTTGCGTTTCATGTTTGCTGAACAAAGACGCCCATTCTGCTTCATTGTCGCTTTGTTGGCCATCTCCAAGGCTATATTTAGAGGGTATATGACCAGAGATAACGCCATGCCACAGAAGTGAGCAGATAAGCTTAGACTTTGACTTAGACTTAGACAGCTGCCTGTTGACAACAGATGGCTGGCTTTTACAGGGTATTACTGCAGTTACTGCTGATTCTATGTTGCGCGGTGCAATTAAGCGGCACAGCTGCTGTCATCGGCGCCGCGTCTAATCAATCAGACATGCCCCAAGCTGCGAGCTGAGCACGAGGATCGGCTGTCGCATTAGATGCGCCCGACCGAGTGTCAAATTGATAGCTCAGCTGCAGCACAAGGAATGTGCTTCCAAGCAATTGTTGGGGCTAGCCAATGACCGGGGCAGCAGCAGCAGCAGCCCAACTGCTGCCGCGTGGGCGGCATGAAATCAACTCGGTTGAAGCATGTGGCGTGGGCAGCAACAACAGCAACAACAACAACAACAACAACAACGACGACAACGACGACAAACGCCTCCAGCTGTATGCAGCCCCGTTAAATTGTCAAATTAGGAAGCGACTAAAGGCCCAGAGTGGCCATACGTGGGCCTTTGGTCAGTGGAGCATTCAAATTGGACTAGCAAAGATCGTAGTATGAAAAGAAGCTAAGACAAACATTTCAAGCAGCTGCAGCTCGAATGCGATAGCTCTGCTAGCAGGCAAAGCTGTGTACCCAAGAAAAGCATCTGCAGGTCAATGCTGATGTCTCGAGCTGCTCGACTTATGCTGAAAAAGCCAAATTGATATTTGCTTAAGATATTCAAAATATAAGCTTAAACTATAGTTACGTATACGTAACTATTTTCTAGCTAGTGCATATAGCCCTCTTCGCACAATTTCTAGAGTACAACAGCAGCTGGCCGATTGACGCGCATTGCTGCAGTTGGCCCAATCTTCGCTGCCCAGCTCGACACGTTCCATGCAGCAAGTCGATAAACAACACACTCACACACACACACATAGTCGATTATAGTGCGCTGCAAAGTTGAGCAAGTAAATAGCTATACAGCATCGAGCATAGAGCATATGGGGAGCTGCATTGATTTCAGGGTCGGCAACTCGTTTGCTCATGCGAAGGCAAAAATGATGCCAACAGGTGCTCAACATTCTTGGCATAGTTACGCGAGAGCAATGCAATTGAAAAGGGGCGCAAAAGGGGGCTACAAAGGGGACCTCTCTCTCTCTCTCTCTCTCTCGCTCCATTGTAATTGCGCAGTCAGCGTCTGGGAGGCGGGCGCTAAGAAAGTTGCCCAGAAATGCAACTCATGCCATTTGCTATGCGGCAAAGGAATGTTCATATGAGCAAATAAGACTGCATACAAAAAGAGTATTCATAATTATTGATTATAATTGATCTTGGCTCGAAGATCAAGCGATAAATCAAGCGATGCGACGACTATAACATAATCTCAGTCAACAGGGAAGCATTTTTGCTATAGCCAAGTTCAACTCAACAAGTTGAGTTCCAGTGGCAGCAAATTACTTGGAATATATCAAAGCTTGAGGTTCAAGTCTTCTTCTGGTCACATTTTCATTTACATAAATTCATTAGTGTCATCTCTTTCTCTCTTGTGCACTCTCAATAGCTTTGGCTTGGCTGATTGGTAAGGCAGCCGCCTCGTATTCAAGCAGCTCCTGGTTCGAATCTGGTCAGAGAGGGCTCTTGAAATATTTTGTTTTTTCCACATTTTTTTAAACTTTTATATAGGTTTCGATTAATTATATGATGCATTCTCATATAATTGAACCAACATATTCATATGTCTCATCAGACTCAGAAATGTTCTTCTTCTTAAATTAAAATATTCTATCAGCATATGAAGTCGCGTCTACTGCTTCTTCTACCATTTTTTATTTTATTTTATTTTTGGGTCTACACAGCTTTTGGCTCTTTGTTTTGTTTGGCTTTTGCTTTGCATTATGTCACGTTTTTCGAGCTCCAACACACTCACACACGCGCGCTTAACGAGAGTTGGGCTAATGGAAATGCTGGCGCCAGCATCGCAATGCAAAGTGAACACAACAACAACAACAACAACAACAACAACTTAATAACTGTCCAACAATTTGTTTAACAATCAGTGGGCTTTGTGTCTTGGTCAATTGTCTTCGTCGTCGCTTTATATACCCTTTGCATAGAGTTTTTATAGTTTCTTTGAGCAAATATATGTACAGGTCAGCAGCTAGTCGACCATTCTCATCTAGACTTTATGGCAGATTTTGCATGCAGCAGGAATGCTCATCGGTCTCTTAGGTAATTGTGGCCAATTCGTTGCGTGACTTCTGCTCAGTTGATGACCAACATTAGCAGCAGCCACAATCAACAGACAACAGCAGCAACAACAAACACAAACAATAGCCCCAAGCATCCATTTGTGTGGCCTCGATTGCGGCATAGCCAGCAGCAGCAGCAGCAGCTTCAGCTTTTCCTCACTTCTCTTCTCTTCTCTTCTCTTCTCTTCCTACACTGACTGTTCTAGAATATAAGTCTGTTTGTTTTTGGCTAACTCGGAGTTATATATCAATTTAGTATAAAGCAGCTTCTGATGTAAACATATTCCACTTGTTGAAGAGTTCCCTCTCTGCCTGAAGCTCCTCTGTAGAGTGAATTGTCTCCAAGAGAGCTTCACACACTGAAATTAGGAATGCATTTGCTGTACGATACTCGACAAAATACCATCAACTATTTCTCTCTCTCTCCCTCCCTCCCAATACAATAGGGTTTTAATACTTCTGTTATATCATGAGACAATGATTGATATTTGTTTGCTTTTCTTTTTGTTGATCGAAGCAAGAGGCGTGATGCTTGAGGCGTGGCTTTCTCACGCCAGTTGCAACAACAACAACAACTGGATATAGTTTATAAAAATGATTGAAAAATTATCAAAAAACTGAAATTGAGTTTTGCTGTAAAAGGAAAGCGGGCAAAAGCCAACTAGTTTGCCACGGCCACCATTTGCATTGCGTGCGTCTGAAGCTGGTCCAAAATACAAATGCCACGCCCACTGTTCAAACTCCTTCCCAGTTCGGCCTCTCAGCACTCTCGGCCCAGCTCTTCGGCTTTGATGTTGCGTTGATGTCAGTTGCAATTTCTGAAGAATTTTAATCAGGCAACCGAGAGATATCGTAAATATATAATAACTGTATATACATATAGATATAGCCATATGCCTGCTAGATCATATGTGCATGCTGATTGCAAGTCTCGAAAATTGCCTTTGCCACAAATTGTTGCATTTGCACGCAACAATCGAGGCAATTGAAATGCTTGACCAACAGTCAACAGTTACCCCCTCCCCCCTTCCCCTGCGCAATCTCTTCCACATCTTGGCTTGGCCTGCTCAAAGTTAAAGTTTCAGTCATGCCCCATCAAAACATTTGGTAAGCGCTGAGCGCACAGCGCTTCGCTTAATATGCAAAAGAGCGGCCTCTTCACCTGGTCAACAGGTGCATTCTCATTAGCGTTCTTTATGCCCGCTCAGCGAGTGTGAAGCGGTCATATGGGCTTTCATCTGTTGCATATAAAAGCCACCTCCAAGCCCCTCTACAGTTCCGTCTCACCTAATCTAATCTATGCTTACTCTTACTCTTTGTTGGCAAAGTCTAAAGTCTGCAGCAGACGAAATTCTCTGTAAATTTAATTCATTTCGAAGCATGAACGAGCATCGAGCAGTTGGTATGGCGCGTGACTGCCGTCTTCTGACTTGTTTTGATTTCAAACTTGGACGCGGATTTGGACTTTTGTGGCCGTACGTGCCCAGTGTAGCATGTGGCATGTGGCAATTAGCAACGTTGAAGCCATTTAACAATTAGCATAAGCATTAAAGCATTTGAACTCTGTGGAAAGAAGTAGCATATACATAGAGATCTATGATATAATGCAATGGTAGGGTAGGGAAAAAGAAGAAGAAGAAGTTTATATATGGTTGCAGGATACTCAATATGAAATATAAATAGCTATAATAATTATGCTACAATACAACTGAAAGAGGTTCTCTTTTTGCCAAATGAAACTCGATTCATATAGATTATCCATTATAAGAAATATATTTATACATATATGTAGAGATACATATTTCGACTGAGTCTAATCAATCGATACGAACTCATAACCATTTTCGCTTCATGCCAAATGGAAACTCAATTGATAGCCTGAACGTTCAGAGAATCAAGTTCGTTGTCTAAGTCTTTCGTTTTGCGATGCGTTAATGAATGAATTGCGAATGAATGCGAATGCGAATGCGAATGCGAATGGGAATGCATTTCGCAATTGCATAATCAGAAGTGGGCAATGTTTCCGTTCGTCTTCTCAAGTCGAGCTTGGCCCACATAGCAGCGCACATTCTGATATGCGGGAACTTTCACTGTGGGCCGGTTTGCGGACTGCGTCTCGCAGTGGAGCTCAAGTCGAAGTGGAAGTTGGAGTGGAAGATGAAGCGAGCCACCATCACATTGGCCGTGCTTATAATTTTGTTTGTGCTGCGGGAATTCTCAGAGACGGCGACTGAAGTCGCGGCTAATTGCCAGCGACACGGCAGCCGTCACGACTTGCGAAGACGGAGACTCTTTGTATGCATACCCTGTATCTGTTGAGAATGTATACAAGGGGTATAGGCATATGCCTGTCACAGTGTTGAAAATACTTGTATTTCTATGTAGTCTATCATTCATCGTGTGACTTACTTCTCTGATTAGCTGCAACCACAAGTCGATTATACAATACGAGCTTTCCATTTGGTACTGGGTATCGGCTAGTCGTTCCCATGCTGCTTCGACACTCTTAACTTGTTTTCTTTGGCATTCGAGCGATGCGGAGGTGCGGGCGTCGTCACATTAAGCTGTCATATTCTGATTGTTGTCTTTTTCTCTCCCCCATCCCCTACTTGCAGACATGCCAGCAGCCAGCGTCGCCAGAGATTGAGCGCCCGACACTGACATTGTGAGAGATCGTGGGGCCTTTCGGATGCCAGCTACAGGCGTCGCAATCAGTGGCAGCTGCCCCGTACGCACAATGGCCACCCATGGCACGCCCCTGACCGCGGGCCCGCTCTATCGGCCGTCGAGCGGTGCGAGCGGTGCGAGCGGTGCCACGCCCATTGCCGTTGCGGTTCATTATCAGCCGAAGGCATTTGCCGCCGGTGCCGTTCAAAATGGAGCGGAACGCAGCCGTCTGCTGGAGCTGCTGCGAGCGCCCAACAATCTCACCTCTCCCACACTGGAGCCCTCGTCGAAGGGCCTGCTCAATGGACCAGGACAGAACAATTGCTTTCTCAATTGCGCCGTTCAGGTAAGTTCGCTAAATATTGATTATTATATGCTACTGTATATATTTAGTATTGACTTCAAATTAGTTATATATCATATGAAAGTACACTTAAAGTATATTCCACAAGATATATAACAATTGCAAGTAGCAACAGTCCAGTGGGACAGGCAGGACTGTTAGATTCCCTTCCATGCTACACATTTATCAGTTTTGGGTGATATCGATATTTATCGATATCAAGCGATGTTTGATATGTGCATCCCTTTTACCTGTTGCATAGATGTTATGCGAAATCCACATGCAGACTGGATTAGCTTGATTTTAGATACGTTAGCTACGACAACGACAAGCTGCTCTCTAGCTCTAACCCTCCCTATGCCATCACTTAGAACTCGATACTGTATACGATCAAGATCTAGACTAGCTTGCCTCGGTTGCAGTCAAGATCAGCTAGACGGTATGTCTTCTAAGCCATTAGCCAGGCTTATTTTCGCAGCATCATTATACCCTAGTTAGCCATTTGCAATGGGTATTTATGAATTCTCAACACATTTCGCATTTGTGATTTGTTTTCGGTCAATCTCGATGATGGCCTCAATTGGCATTTGTCTGTTGCTCTTTTCTTTTCTTTTGTTTTGTTTTGTTTTATTTTGTCTTCACTCGCAGTTCGCAGCCTTCAAATTGGAATCGTGTTAATTTGTTGCCCAATTTGTGGGCAATTTCAGTGTGAGTCAAGCAATTGATGTGGGCGAGCCTTAAAAGGTAGTCAAAGCAAGTCACAGCAAGGCCAAGGCAGCGTCAGCCGCTGTCCAATTACTTTACATAGATATACTTGGATATCGTATATATATATATGTATGCATATATTGCATGTTCTGATCTCATCTGCAAATGAGGGCCATCATCAAGCGAAAGGCTGTCGGCTCTCGTCGCTTGGCTGTTGTCTAGGAAAAAGTGCCACCCAGTTGCATAAATTGAATCCCTCTCGCATCGTAGTGAGCATAAATTTGTATATTTATGATTCTAACGATTGTTTCCGAATGGGAGCCCGAGAATTCGAGCGCTAATGCAAATGCAAATGCAAATGCAAATGCAAAGGCAGATGCAATTAACAACAACAATTAGCCAAGAGCAACAAGAAATGGGACGTCTCGACACGATCTGGGGGAAGTCTACTTGGCGCCATGTTGAAGAGCTACAATCCAGATGCTACAGAATCAGCTAAGGCAGAGAATACATGAGAAAAATCTTTGGCACATAATATATGAGACTATATACCACATGATGTTGTACATGATATACGATATATGGTATACTATATCCGATCTGCTCTATATTCAGTATTCGATAGACAGCAGTCGATTCACAATATTCGTTGTTTCATTGGTATGACTCATTGTCTGATTGGACAATTGCAATTGCCTTAGACTAAATCACGTATTTTTATACCCGCTCACAAAGTGATTAGGGTATATTAGTTTCAATCAAAATCAGAGCGCACCAATGAGAGACGTATGAGAATTATGAGAAATTGCGACATTGCCCTACTCTACAGACAGATCTACATATATATTATTTAGCCACGAGAGACTTGGAATTACTTAAGATAACTTAGTTTTAAATAAATGTTGCTAATCGTGTATCCAACTCAAGTATTATACAGTCGGCTATGCCTGACTGCAATGTTCTGACTTTGTTTATTTTTTCAATCAGCTTTTTTTTTGTTTGTCGGGTGACGGGAGCAATTGAGAGATAGTTCGTAACGTTTGCACATTTAATTGTCGCGCACGCCTAGTAGCTGATCCAGTTAAAAAGGGGCTACAAGGAGGTGGGGTCGTTGGCTTAAACGGGGGACATGTGGGTTAAGTGGGTAGGGAGGCTTTCGGCTTTTTGGGTTGGGTTCGCCAGGCACTAGTTTTTGGCTCTGGCGCCTTTCGAGGTGCGGCCCAACTAATTGAGCGTATGTATGTGACATACATACCTATATATACATAGATGTATGTATGCATATACATGTGTATGTATGTATGTATATATGGGGCGTGGCAACAACAACAATCAAACAATGGCATTCAAAATTGTGGCCAAGAGATTTTATTTGCGCGCAGTCGAAACGTGCGTCAAGCCTAGCTACCACAGCTGCCACGCCCACACGCCCAATCGTATAGCCGACCCCTCGGCCACTTTTCTGTTGCCCCACTAGGCGCCACGCCCACAGCTAGCTGTCGTTGCTGCTGCTGCTGCTGCTGCTGCTGATGAGTGTCTGTTGACAAGAGAGACAACGAAAGTGTTGAATATCTTAAGATCAAAGATCTGATACCCTGTAAAACGTGCATATTAATAATAAATTGCTAGTCCATTATGTAACTGCCTAAATCGTAAATACCCTATAAAAGTGATCATGTTTCGTACAGACTTCAGCTATACATATTCGCAATTGTCTGTAGCTTTCGATGCTCTTTGTTCTCGTTCGTCGGTTGTTTGGCGTATAAAAAGCGTTAGACGAACTATTAGTAACAGTTTTTGGGGCTGCGCTTCCGCTGCAACTGGCAACCGTTGCAAGCGCTGAGAACAGTCTGATGATGATTTCACTTGATATGCTTTTAATGTGTTTCTTTTGCCAGGCAGTCAACTGCAACGCCAGCCCAAGCCCTTGACGACAAAGCAGCAGCAGCAAAAAAAAAAAAAAAAAACAACAGAAACTTCTGCTTCGCCTTCTTCTTCGTCTTCGTCTTCTTCTGTGGTGTAATAAAGTAGCAGCAACAGCCATCATTTTCTTTGGCTTCAATTTCAGAACGGAGACGGTCAACAATCAGTTCAAGACGCTCGCTGCATGATATGCCCCTGAGCAGAGCGAGGGAGAGACAGACACAGAGAGAGTGAGAGAGAGAGAGAGGATGGGAAAGAAGTGAAAAATGAGTATAGTATATTATGCTCATAGACATCACACATTATTTCACAGCTCTATATCTTTATATCTGTATCTCTGGCTCTGACTCTGACTGTGTCTGTGACTGTGTCTGTGTCTGGGAGCCGGCTCAGATAAGTTCACACGATAAGCCAAACAAACAAACGGCTAGACGCGGACACTCGGCCGGCCGGGCACTTGTTCGCAGAGCGTTTAGAGCTTCGCTTTCCGCTTCGCTAGCCGTCGTCGGCATCAATTATGAAACAGAATTTGATTGTCTTCGTGTTTGCATTGGCTTTTTGCCGTTGTCTGCGACAAGCCAGCTGCCAATTGCCAATTGCCAATTGGCCATTGCCAATTGTAGCTGGCTTGTGCGTGCCCCAAATGCAAAGCTGCAGAGCAGCTGCACCTGCCAGCAAATTCGTGTTGCTTTTTGTTTGTGCTGCGACAGTGGCAGGTGCCAAGTTGCCAAAACTGTGGCCAATTGAGCGCAGATACCCTGGAGCCAGTTCTGAAATTGTTGTGACCTTGTTTCAAGCTCTCAGAGGGGAGATTTTCAACTTGTACAGGGTATATGATTAGTTTAAACGAATCATATTCATTTGATCAATTATTGATTAAATATAGAACTGACCAACAGACAGGCAAACGAACCTGCAGCCAACTCTACTTGGCTTCCTAAGAACCAGGATAGCTTTTACAGGGTAGCTACATGGCTAATCCTATTTTCAATACAATATCTTCACTCATTGCAAATTTACTTATCGTACGTCAATTCATTAAATTATTCATCATAATCTTTTTATAGAGTATATGCCTCATATGCTCTTTAGACTCGATACTTTTACAGGGTATATGCGTTGCTTAAAATTATCTTCTCATTCAGCTTACACAGACGTAAAATCCTCAAGCATTTTCATTTGTATAGGGTATATATGTATGTATATCCATGTCATTTCATTTTTACAGGGTATATGAAGTGCTAGTCACGCTTTAATCATTTGCTTTATATCCGAACAGCACTCTCGAGCTGCCCTCATATATTAACGACATTTCAATTAGTACAGGGTATTAAGCAGTTGCGCTCTGCTTCGCTTAGCAGCTGGTTACGGCTGAGGGAGCTGCCTGGGAACTGCGTGCAAGTTTCTTATTGCTGCTTCTTCTACTTCTTATTTTTCTTGGACGACTCCTGTGCGATGTCTTCTTCCTGTCTCTCCCTCTCCCACTCTCTCTCACACACTCTCTCTCTCTCTCACTCTCTCTGCGTGTGCAACTGTGCAGGGGGTTTGCATTTGGGGACGCGTCTTGGCCATGCTTAATTTAACAAATGCATGTTTAATCAGTACACACACACACAAACACACACACACACACACACACACACACACACACACACACAGTCAAGACAAATTATGTTAATTTATGCATTTGTACTTACTTTGGCCGTAAATTTATTTCATTTTTTTTGTTGTCTCTCTCGTTTTTCGTTTAACAAGTTTATGAAACAGACACGAATATCATTATGTTAATGATCATTATGAGGTTGCAGATCATTATAAACGTCGTTACGAACAATGTTTTTTACTTCAGTTTTAAGCTCAACTTTTTCATGGCCAACATTGAGGAGACAGACAAAAAGAGCGAGAGAGGGACTTGATGGTTGTTTTTATTGTTGTTGTTGTTGTTGTTGCTATAATTGTAGCACCCAAAAACAACAATCAACAGACAGCAACAATCAACAGCAATTCATGTTTGTCCATTCGAAAGTTTGTCCACAAGTTATGTCCAGTGTTCAATGAACCTTTTGATAACTGTTACCGTTTCGTAAGCAAAACAATTAAGAGTGCTCAATCATCGGGTATGCATGACTAGAAGATACCCAGCAACAGATGATACGAATATGACAATATAAATCTGTATTAATGCTGCAAATGGGGATGGAAAGAAAGGAGCCGATATGAACTGAGTAGACTTCCAAATAATCTATATACGAATTGGAATTAGATAAAGGGAAGTTCGTTGCTTGAAGTGGGTGCCTCTATCTCTCTTTTTCTTTGACTCTGTGCCACTATCTCTCGTCCTTTAGCCTCTTCTCTCTCTCTCTCTCTCTCTCTCTCTCTCTCTTTCGCATCCTGTCTCTTTCCCTCTTTCTTCTTTCTTTGTCTCTCCTTCTTTCCTCTTGCATTGCTCTCTCTCCTTTAGCATTCCTTCTCTTTCTATTCCTCTCTTTTGCTTTCCTCTAGTCTCTCCTTCCTCTGCTAACAAGCACTCGCCCTGAAGTTCGTGTCTTAAGTCTTTTGTTTGTGAGCCTGTCTTGTTAAACTAGCAGAGAAAATGCGCTTCTCTCTATTAAAGCAACGGAGTCGAATGAAAATTCTATGGCTTTTATTGCTGTTGTAGTTGTTCTTGTGCCTCTTGTAGGTCGTTAAGGTTAGGGTAAACGTACATCGCATTTTCAATGAATGTTTCAATTAGTCGTTCGTCTGTGAAAGTCGAAATGGAATACATTTTGTCGCCCAATAAAAACTAGAACAGCTTTGTATAGCCTAACGACAGGGCATTGCTATGAGCTATGATTGACTGCCAAATACTCATCGACGACTCTGTCTTTGACTATAAATTAAATGAAGCGAATATATATATATATATATATATAAAGTATTTCATAAACTAATGCTCTTATTTAGCTCTCTCGAGCATCGTTGAGCTTGATTGATCGATTGGCAAACAATCTTGGACAACAAACATGAAGAGCAATTGCAGCTGAATGTGGTAAACGACTTCAAGATTTATCAATGATCAATATAGGTTTATAATCGAAAGTGTATATATTTAAAACTATCAAACATTTAGCAGTCTATAGCTACACCCTAACACCCTCAGTTCGTTAATTTCGTAGCCTTTCTACCTGATTCTCTCTCCCTCGCTCTGTTATCATAGCACTCCGCTGCTCTATGGGCACACATACATTCGATATTCAATAAACTCTACAAAGTACTTTCCCTTCAGTTGCTTTTGTTGTTCTTCTGATTCTTGCTCCATGTCTGCCCGCCTCGCCTTTTGATGGCTCACTTTAGCCCACTTTGTGAATAATTGAGTTGCAATGAACAAAGAAGAAACACACACGAAATCAAATATTTGACTTGCATTTCCGATTGGTGTTTTTGGTTGTTTTATTTATCAATTAGCTCGCATTTCCATTTTCATTTCCATTTACATTTCCCTTTTCCATTTACATTTCCTGGTCAAGAAAACTCGCCTCGCATAACGAAAACTCGAGCAAAGGTGAAAGCGCTGTCATTACAAATTCTTTTCATTTCTTTTCCATTCTTAACAATTTTCAGTTGCCATTGGCAGTGTGTGCTAAGAGGGTATCTTAGTTGTTGCCAATTGTTTGTATCTGGCTGGAGAGAAGGAGTGATCAAGTTCTTGATACGACGAGTCGAGTTGCTTCTAGGTATTCGAGACTTGAAATCTATAGTTACTTAAAGTATAGAGCTACACTTAACTAATTTATTAAGAAGCTTCTTCGAAGTTTGAGTTTCGCTTGCCATGTTTATTGCGCAAGGTTCCATAATACATTCACATTGCCTGCAGGGCATTTGCTAGTCGTTCAAGCACTTTCACTTATCTCTCTTTTTTTTTGTGTAATTCTTTCATTTCCTGCTACACCAGATTCTATGGCTAACAATTTGTGTTTGAAGTTTGAAAAATTTCTACGATAATGATAATGATAATCATAGCACTTTATATATGTATCAGTCTTTAGAGAATTGCCAATTCCTCGCATCACAACTAATTTCGCAAGCCGTTCCAATTGCTTTTGTAGTTTTCCCAAATAGCCTGCAGTCATAAAAGAGTTATAAATAGTTATGCTCCAACTGTATAGATTAGAGTTACAACAAAGAGTTGTGATCAATTGAAGCCGATCAATTGAAGCTGTAAGCTGACATGAATTTCGGAAATGTTTCACAGATCTTGAAGTATATTTGATGAGGCATAAGAACACGCAATAAAGATTAAAGGAGGTAAATATTGACTATAGGGTATATAGGGTATTTGTACTACAACATAAGGTGTAGCTAAGGGGTATCTTAAAATTGAGCATAATGAAAAAAGCAAAGGTTGTTATCGATCTATCGATTGTAGCTACAAGGCAGTTATCAGTCAGACTAAAATATGTCGCTACAGGGTATCTTTGAGTCATGCAGCATTGCCAGTCAGCTAGCCAGCAGAATAAATAAGAAATAGCTATAGGGTATCATAAATTCGTACAGTTTTGTCCCAGCAATGCCCACAAGACATACAGCTCATATCGTTATCAATCACATCACAACATTAACTGTAATTTAGATGAACTATTCGCTTATTGGTTAAGGCTGATGTAAGCTTTGCGTGAGTGTGGTCCACCCACGAAGTGGAGTAGCAGGAGGCTGCGGGAAGTGGGGCGCGGCCGACCACCCTGACAGCATTTAAGGCAAAGCGCTAAGATGCTTATAAGAAAAGCAACAATGAATTGTAGGGGCATTTGGGTTGGGGTCGCCCGAGGAGCTGTCTAATGAAAATTCAATGATTAATGAGCCACACGCATTGTCGGAAGATGAGGCATCAGTTGTGTGAGTGAAGGTGTACAACAGGTAGAAGATAGAGTGATAATATCTAGAAGACATGTATGTAGATATCTGATTGAACAAATTTCCCCAAGCCATATGAAATCTCTCATATCACACGGTAGTTTCTATTTGAGTTCTAACTTAGCAATAACTAGACTTGGGTCTCTATGCATGAGCCGAAGATTTTAAGAGCTAGAGAAAAGAGTTTAGTTATTTAGTTAAGTTAGTTAGTTAGTTAGTTAAGCATAACTGCTAGCTAGAATATTTCCAGAGTATCATCAAGTTGGCACTCTATTGCTGATCTTATTTGACGCATTTCGAGAGAAAAGTAACTGCTCAAATCGGGTAACTGCTGGAGAAGTGTAATACTCTGAGGTATCATGCTGTTGCTAGTGCTTTACTTATTAAATACAGGGTATCTTCTGATCGAGTAACTATTGGAAGACTTTCGAATGAGTAATGTAGTATGTAGCTGCAACACAGATATGATAAATCGAAATGATTTGAACTTTTAAGCAACTTTCTATGCTCCCCGCTCACTTACTCGAATTGTCTCAGCTTAGAGGGAATCTGGTTGTCGTTCATGCCTCAACTCACTCATCATGCAGCTGTTCTTGTTGGCTGTCCGCATCGGATGTGGCAATCCTCAGTCCTCAGTCCCCAATCACTCAATCGCTCATTTCAATTAGCCAATTACGCATGCCAATTGCCAATTGCCAATTGTCAGTTGCCAGTTGCCAGTTGCCAGTTGCCAGTTACCAATTGGCCAGAGTCGAGGCAAGAGCTGAACATTTGTAATTAGAGAACGATGCCATAATTTGCAGTTGCCACCAACTGGGGCAGGCTGCACGGAAGTTGCGCAAGCGACACGCATGCAGAACTTGTACCAGAAGTCAAGAATCAATATCAGTAAAGACTCGATCTCGGCCTTAGTCTATACCACTCCCAACTTCTCTCTCTCTCTCTCTGTCGCTCAGCTAATTTGCGAGTGCAAAACGGAAGTTGTTGCTAGCCAGTGTTTACTGTGCGCTGCGCACAAATCGGATGTTGCGCTTAACCAAAAGACAGTCTCTAGTCTCAGCTTCCGCTTCTGAGCAAGCTCTGTGGTTAGAGAGAAGAGATGTGCCAGCTGCGGTTCCCTGCTCTTCCTGGTGAAAGGGAAATGTTTCCTGTGCATAGATCCAAAAGAGCTGACAGCTCTAGGGCTACGCTTAGGTGGGCCTCTGCTAATGAGCTCGCTGGGCGGTCTCTTTTGAGCTCGCCTGGCGCAGCACAATCAAAGGGCAGAGCCAAAGCCTTAGGGGCCTTGATATGCACTCGGATTTTGTGGGGTTAAGTTGGATCGGGGCTTAAGTTCGACCCTTTCCATATTCGACTCTGCTCCCATTTCTTGCCCTGCGGCTGGAGGTCATGCAAACGTTTCTTAATTAATTTTCTGTGCCCCGTCACAATATTAATCGTTGTGGCCCGTTGCCAAAAGCTGTCGAACAGGCCAAATCAAGTCAAGTAAGAATATTCGACTGCTCAATGCTCGTTTATGCTAGCAAAACACTTGAACAGTGTAGCAACTTTCTATATACTCAAGATTACGACACTAAGCATAGGTATCTGAATGAAATCTGTTGCTGAATCTAGATGGCAAAGTCTCTAGCATCATCTATTGTACTATATATGCTCCAATATACCCGCTTCTTACTTTGTGACTCGAGCACAAAAAATGTTAATAAATCAGAAACTCAATAAATAACGACGCAGCTCGATTATTTATTGCGGCCTGTGCTGCGAGTGGAATTGAAAGTCATTTGATGCTTTTATTTCTTATTTTTCTCTCATTTTTGGGACTGGCACGCGCCAAACGAGTTACACGAATTCCAATTGGACTGCGCGCGCATACATACATGCATATGTATGTACGTATAAAGATGATCTGACAACGTTGGCGAAAACCGAAAACATTTTACAATTTGTGTTTCTGTCTTGATCAGCTGGGCTCTCACTTGACGAAGTGAGTTATATGTGCATATGTATGTATGTACATAGGTAAAATTGATCTAGCAAAGCTGTCATGTTTCATTAATAACAACATTGGTATTGCTTTCTCACTCTTTCTCTCTGAGTACTTCACTGTCTCTCTCTGTCTGTCTCTTACTCTCTCTCTCTCTCTTTTCCTCTGTCATATTGTCTTTTCTTTTTTTGCGTCACATTTTGTTGTCTCTCTCATATGTTATCCCTATTTTATCTCCATCTATGTCTCTCTCGCTCTCTCTATCGCTCTCTCTCTCTCTCTCTCTCTGTCTTCAAGCATTGTCAACTGTTACTCGCCACGCTTCACTGTAACTGCACTTGAGCTAAAAGAGCTTGCAAACCATTTCACACTTTTCTCTCTCTCTTTCTCACTCGCTCTCTGTCTCACTTGCTGCTCATGTAATGTGATCGCAAGCCAATGACACCATCTACAACAACAACAACAACAACAGCAGCAACAATAGCTGGAAATTCTTGAGAACTGTTTTCTTCTCGTTGTTGTTGTTGTTGTTGCGGTTTTCTTCTAACATAGCGGCACTTTCTGTAGCTCTATATATAATTTTTGTCGTAGGCGTCGCTGATCAGCAGCGATTCATGCCAAGCCATAAAAGTGAGCCGAATCAGCAGTGCTTGCAATTCCGATTCGCAACTGTAATTCCCCTGCCTTCCATTTTCCCGCTGTTCCCTGCCGCCCCCAACTGAGCTCATGGAATCTACTTGAGCAACAGATAAGGCTTGAGCAAATGATAAGAAGTTGCGATTTGCTCGGCCATTGATATAAGGATGTTTTGAAGAAGACAGTTTAATGAGCGTTGCTAGTCTAGGCGAATGAGTCACGCTTCGGGTGAGGACGTTCCTGAGATAACATGCATAGCAAATCACATACCCACTGTGTGTTTATCCAATTTGACATTTCCCATAGGGCATATCTCAACACTAACCTCAATTACATACTTTCGTCTAATCATTTTGAGATTCGCATTACTCACGTCTTTGAGTCTACTTGACCTTCTTTTCGAATTTGTGACTCAGAGCTGGGCTGCTTCGGCAGCTGATGATGATGATGATGATGATGTGGAGACGATGTTGAACCCTTTGAAGACCTTCGCCCATGGCTGCGGTTCACACGCCCGCTAATTATTTAGCCAGAACGCAAAACAGGCGCAAAATTTTCGTTTCGCTTATCTGTTTGTTATTGTTGTTGTTTTTTTTTTCTTTTTGGCCAAGTGAAGTGACTTCCTGTCTGAGCAAATGACTCACTGGCAACGAACGTCCACTTCCCTTATTTGTACTCTCTCTCTTCCTTTCTATACTCATTGTTTCGTCTTCTTCTTCAACTAGTGCTGCTTCTTCTTCCTCTTAGTGTCGCTGCGGCTCGTTGATTGAGCCAAATTATCGTTGGCAACGCTCGCTGCACACTTAGCTTAAGTCACATTCACAGTTAACCAGGTGACACAAGACGGAGAAGGAGAAGAAGAAGAAGAATGAAAAGCAGAAGAAGAATTAGCATAACATTCAGTTTCCTTTATATATATATATAGTCATATGTATAAAAACAAACAACAGAAGCTTGCAAATGACTAAGAACTAAGAGTATTGATGATGCCCGACTACGAGTACCCTGTGAGTTTTTCAAACGCACGAGCGCCACCTATTGGAAATGTTAAGCAATTCGTGAAATTCGTCTAACCCGAGAAAAACAAAAGCTAGACTTCAACTTGGATCAAATATTTTATAGTTATCTCTCTCTCTCTCTCTCTCTCTCGCTCTCTCGCTCTCTAGAACTAAAGTAATGCGAGAAGTTAGTAAGCATCGTCATGGAGAGGCTATGAAATGAACTATTAGAGCTGCTGTCAAAAATATATGAATGTATGAGTATAAGAATGATATGGTGTTCATTGAATGCTGAGATCTAGGCAGTAAGCTGAGTGTTCGCTCGTCCCACACACACTTCGATCTAGTCACTCTTGTGTGTGCTCTGACTTTTGTTTTTGTTGTTTGTTTGTGTTCGGAGGCTATCGAGTCTCGTGTTGTGATGTGAGAAAGATGTCAGAATTTGTTGAGCTTGACGAGAGGAGAGAATTTCAGCTAGCCTCTGCCAGAAGGCAGCGAGACGAATGCGCTCCTTGATTGGCCCGGGTGAACGATGAAATTTGGCAAGACCTTTGAGACGCACCTGACCATAGAATGGCGGCAGCAGTACATGCGCTACACGGTGAGCCATACACTACACAATAGACACAATTTGACACGAACAAAAACGTTGTCAAACAGAGCGATAGATCACTGTAGAGACTTAAACTAACTTCAAACCGAAGGACTTGAAAACAATGATACGACGAGGCGTCGATGGGGTCCCAGCCGTCGAGGGCGGCGCAACCAATGCGGAAATCAATGCCTACTATGTCGCCTTCGAGGAGCAGTTCTTCACGGAGTGCATGCACGAGCTGACGCGCGTCAACAACTTCTTTCTGGAGAAGCTGGCCGAGGCGCGGCGCAAGCATGCCACGCTCAAGCTGCAGCTGCTGGCCTCGGCCCGGGCGCCGGGGCATACGTTCAGCTCCTATTCGATGCAGAGCTCCCAGCGCTTGCCCTCGATGGTGAGCCTACGTGACAATACCAGCGGCAGCAATCGGAAGTTGATGACGCAGCGGCAGCTGCGAAATGCGTATAGCGAGTTCTATTTGACGCTCGTCCTGCTCCAGAACTTTCAGTCACTGAACGAGACGGGCTTTCGGAAGATCTGCAAGAAGTACGACAAGTATTTGAGATCGAACAGCGGCGCCGATTGGTTGGAGCAAAATGTTAACTATGCTGCCTTCACCGACCAGCGACCCCTCGAAAAACTGATTATCGACGTAGAAGATCTGTACACCCACTATCTGGCCGGGGGCGATAGGTCGCGTGCGATGACCAAACTCCGAGTGCCGCCTCTGGGACAGCCGACGCCGCCACGAATGGTGTTTCGGGCGGGACTCGCGCTGGGCATGTTCATCATGCTGGCCTGCACAACGATTTTCAGCTGTGAGTGTTCTTCCTCTCCCTCTCTCTTTCTCTCTCTCTCTCTCTCTCTCTCTCTCTCTCTTTCGCCTTGTCAGATTCGATTTGCCTGTCTCTCTTTTGTCCCCCTACATTCTAACTAGGGATGTAATTAAAAAAACATTAATGTGTCGTGCAGCATCGATATCGTTCAAAATTCTTCGATATTGCGATATTTTTAATTTATCGATATACACGATACATCGATATGTTCACGTGCTAACTTACATCCCTAATGGCTACACTTAACACTCAACTAAACACAGTGCCCGTTCATGCCTCAGACATCCGTAGGCCTCCCGATGAAAACAAGATTGAGGCGTTTCATCCGACTCTATCGAGGACCCTTCACGTGGGTCATCTTCAACTTTTTCATGGCCGCCAACGTCGCTGGCTGGCAGCGAGCGGGCGTCAATCATGTGCTAATCTTTGAGATTGATCCGCGCAGCCATCTGCAACCGGCGACATTTCTAGAGATTGCCTGCACCTTTGGCCTCCTGTGGACGCTGTCGATATTGGGCTTCCTGTTCCACGATCTGATCAACGTGACCGATCCATTTGTCTTCCCACTGGCGTTGACCCTGATCATGATAACGCTGCTGATCAATCCGTTGCCCATTATGAATTGGCCCGCCCGCTGGTGGACGATGCGTCTGGTGGGTCGAGTGGTGACGGCGCCGTTGCATTACGTTGGCTTCGCGGACTTTTGGATGGGCGATCAAATGAACTCTCTGGTCACCTGCATGGCGGATCACTACTACATTGTGCGCTTCTATGCGATATGTTGGCTCCGATATGCGAACGTCAACTTCTGCTTCGAGGAGGATATGTTTGTGCCAATCTCCCGCTGCCTGCCCGCCTGGTTTCGCTTTGCAGCAGTGCCTGAGGCGATTTCGCGACAGCGGCTCGAAGTCGAGTAGCTATCTGCTAAACGCTGGCAAATACTCGACAACGTTCTTCGTGGTCTTCTTTTCGACAATGCGCGGTCGCACGGATGGTATGGCTTATCCCATAAACCAAACCCCCAACCATCTCCTCACACTCACTCTCCGGCAGTCTTTTGCAGATGACTATCCGAATACGTTTAGCAACCCATATACCTGGTTCTTCATCGTGAGCTACATCATCTCCACGATCTACTGCTATTCGTGGGATGTGTTGAAAGACTTTGGCATATTCAAGATATGGCGTGGCGAGCACTTGTTTCTGCGCGAGAAGCTCGTCTATCCGCAAGCGTTCTATTACTTTGTGATTATCGAGAATCTAGTGCTACGCTGCTTCTGGGCTGTCGAGCTAGTGGTCCTTTATCACAAGCTAATCACACCCTACAACATCAAGACCTTTGCGAGCATACTCGAAATCACGCGGTGAGTCCCCATGCCACTCGCTCCAGGGATGCTTCGCTAATGTCAGTAACCCTCGACCTTTCCCCCTCACCCCCAAAGTAGTCGCTTCATCTGGAACTATATCCGGCTGGAGAACGAGCACTTGTACAACTGTGGCAGATTCCGTGCCACGCGCGACATACATTTGGCCTCGTTGAATGCCCAGCAGGAGCGCATGTTGGAGAATATGATGGACCAGCCAGATGGTACAGAGGCAGGTGGCTCTTCCAATCGCCGCCGCGACGACCGACGTCGCCTTGGGAAGGAATACTTCTGAAGAGCGAAGAGTCGCAGCCCCATACCTAATCTAAGCTTACCTAACACTACTCCCCAGCTATATATCCAATAGCCCATTGCTCTACTGTCATGTAAATAGGTCTCCGTCATCATCGACGATTTCACTTATGATACTTTAGTTAAATCTTTTTTGCGAATCGAACCTAATAAAAATAAAATAAACTATTTCGTACTTAGACTCCGAATATTTCAGCATGTTTACAGCGGGATCGTAGATAGAAAGAAGAGGGAGGATCGGAGCAGAAACACTGTTGATAGAGAGATAGAGGGCGAGAGAAAGAGAAGGGATTCAGCTAAGAGACGAATATGTAGAGAAAGGGGAACGTCAGAGATCAAGAATCGGCAATCGGAGATCGAGGGAAGGGCAACACTTGAGAAACGATGATAAAGAGAGAGGTCGCTGGGAAGGCAGCTGAAGATCTGGCAGCAAGCTTCGAGTAAAGCTGCGACACGCGCCAAACCGGTTGCACAGCTGCACCCAAATGCGGTCTGGCTCCTGCCTGACCAACACCGCTGTCTACCTCTTTCTTCCCCTTTCTCTCTCTTTCCCTCTGTGGATACACCTTCGAGTAGCAATTGTCATTGCTTGCACACAAACTGGGACTCGTGTCGCGATCGCGACTCGATCGCCGTTGTTAAGGAGATCTTTTAATTACCGTGTTTGATTGTTGTTGATGTCGTTGATGTTTTTTCTTCTCTCTTTCGATTTAATTAATGAAGCGATTAGCCAAGGAGCCAGCCACTCAGTCAATTTATGCTGCCTCATCTGCCCGAACTGTCGCATCACGATCGTTAAAAGCCAGCGAAGAGAAATTACAGTTTTTCAGCTGAGCATGGGGCATGGCATATTAAATAATATCCTACTTTTACCAATCGCTAACGAGCTATACCTAGGCAGTACTTACTATAGACTAGCAGAAGTAGAAGACTTCTGCTGGATGTGCATCATGGAGTTATGCCAGAAGAGAAAGCTCGAGTTCAGAAAGCCATATTTCAATATCTAGGACTCTGCGTACCTGACTATGGAAACTCTTGGTATATCAAGACTATTGAATTATTGAACTATTGAATGGATTGCTGAAAAGCCATTTAGAACATTTCATTGTTCTTAGATAACATTTGATTAGGCCTTTGTATATACCGACTAGGTATATGATGAAATGCCTTTACATTTCATGGACGAACTATTTCATAGTCATAAGCATATCAACTCAGCTCGAAATCTTCGTTCAGATGAGTCTTATGATGCTCACATAAAGATCTATTGAGCTTGACTAAAGCAAATCAAGTGTTGAGTTTCATTTTTTTGTTGATATTATTGTAGTATAGTTATTGAATGGAATAAATGCTGAGCTCTAGATCCGTGGACTATCCCAGGCTTAGTTGGACACAGCTTCAAGCTCTTCACCAACAGAAGAGTATATAAGAACAAATTGGTTATAAAAACTCTTCAGTTCTGTTTGCTTATTGATTAAGGCAGAAGTTGATTCTCCACTGGGCTGGCTAGACTCTTGGCTGATCTGGCCAATTGGCTTTGTCTCAGTCTGTGTGTCACCTTATCTGTCCAGTCGAGTGCTGTTTTTATGCTGCTTCGGCTTATGCTTTCTCACATTTGACTTGGGCACGAGGCGAACATATAAATTTCTCGTTATTGACAACTGCAACTCTAGCCAAGGTGAAGAGTCGAAGCGGCAGCAGGACAGGATGTGACAAGTGTTCCAATGAGTATGCTGCCTGATGAGTAGTGATTGCACTGACTGCAGTGCCTGTTGCCTGCTGCCTGCTGTTTGTGTACAGTTGCCGCTCGTTGCTGTTATACCCGTTCAACTTGCGAGAATAGGGTATGTTCAATGTACAAGTTTGATGAATACTGGCAAATTTGAGCTAGTATCGATAGTTATCGATTCGGATTGATTATAGTCAATATTCATGGTCGATTTTGATGCAAATCTGACAAGTAAAAGTTCCTACACTTTGATAATTATCGAATTAATAATTCTCATTAGCAATTTTCCATATAAAGTCTATCTACTTAAGTAAGAGCTTGGGGCTAAGCGAGTATTATGAAGTCGCATAAGCTCTGCTTGTAATGTTCCTGCTTGTTGTTGTTGTTAATTGTTGTCGTGTGTCGTCGTCGATGTCGTCTATTCTCTGCCTGGCCAGCAGACAAGCCAACTAACTGGTAGACAACACACACACTCTCTCCCTCTCCCTCCCCCTCTCTTTCGATGTCTCTGTCTGTCTGTTGTCGATGTTGTTGATCTTGGTACAGTTTGTTGCACACGCGCCAAAAAGCATAGCAAAGCAAAGCAAACAAAACAGTCCAAAGATAACAACAAACAAGCAAACAAACAACGAGGGAAAATCGAGTTCAGTTCGAGGAACAACTCGATTTAGCAAAGCCAAAGAAGGCGTTCATTTGCCTCGTGTGCCATAAATGTTACGATCGCCAATTGCTAAATGGAAAATGGAAAATTGTCGCAGGCATTACGCAATGGTGAAGGTAAAAATTGTCAGTGCCAATAAAAGAATAGGATTGATTCAAAGAGAGAGAGAGAGAGAGAGGGAGAGGGCGAAAGATGCAAGTAAAAGAGAGAGAGGGAGGAGTGAGATAGGAAGAGGGAGAGAATAAGATATAAAGATAATAAGATATAAGATATATATACAAGTATATAGCAATAGAGGCCGAGTCATGACAATGGGAAAGAGGGGGAAAAGTGTAAGCTAAAAATCAAGCTATAGTACATCAATCAAGTTGATAATGCTTAAACTCATAAATTTCGAACAAAAATATGCATGGAAATATTAATCCACTGCATTCTGCTGGAGTTAATCTTCTTAAAAATCATCTGCAAAATTAGAAAGTTGCTTAAAATCGATCACCCACAATCTATGATTAATATCGTTGTCAATCGTTGCTCGGCATCCATAGGCCCTCGAGGGGTTCTTCTGCTGTTAAGCTGAACTGGCAGCCAATGGGATGTTAGCCAAGTTGAAGCTCAGCTTCAGCCTGAAATGTCAGACGAGTAAAAGCTCGATTAATATTAATTTCAATTAAAATAATTAAAAATTCTGAAATCAAGCGAAAGATGCGAGCAGCTGCAGCTGTGACAAGAAAAAAACCTTTTCAAGCTAAGCTGCAGCTGAAAAGCCGAAGCTGACTCGCGCAGCGAATGGCTTAGAACTTGCCACATGGCCAAATTTATGTGCACAAATTAACAAGAATACGACAAAGAATAAGAATAAGAAGTAGCAGCAGTAGGGGAGATGGCAGAAGAAGCAGCATAAGAGGCAATCAAATGACTGCCACATCAATTTATGAGCAGCCGCGCTGCCGAATCTCTGAAAGCTGACCAAAAGGCGCGTGCTGCTGCCTAGCTGCAGAGCAGGCACAGCTGTGAGAGCGAGAAAGCGAGAAAGAGAGAGAGAGAGAGAGAGAAGAGGAGCTGGCAATGGGGGGTCAGAGCATTGGTGACAAGGAGCTGCAAAACCAGGAAAAGGAGCTCAAAACTTGTTTCTTCCTTTCTCTCACTCTGTCTGCCTCTCCCTCTCTCTCTCTCTCTCTCTCTCTCTCTCTCTCTCTCTCTTCTACTGCTGTTGTTTGTCTCGTGCCTGGGCTTGCGTCCTGGCTAAATTTAGCCAAGAGCTCAGCTGCAAAAAGGGTTTTAACTGTTGCATGTTGTAGCGACTGCCACCGACTGCCTGATGCTCGCTCACAAGTCAACTAAAAATAGCTAAATTTCGGAAACAAGTTTTGCACCTGAGCAATTGCCGAAATAGCATATGAATACAAATATATATATAGATATGATTTAGCTTCAACAAGGCATCAAAGGCCTGCCAAGAGAGATTTGACATGAAACAAATATGCCTGTTTTGCATGCCATGAGCGAGCATATGCAGTGGCTAGTGGACTTTGAACGCAAGTTGTTATTCTCTTGTTTGTTTGTTTGTTGTTGTTGTTTGTTGTTGTTTGTTGACTGCGCGCCATTTGCTTGAACAGCAGAAGCGAACTGCAGAATGCAGCTGATTCGCAGTTGAGAACAAAATATATATGTATACAAAATATATATGTATATAAAATGTATGTATACAAGTATATAGCGAAAGATGAAAGTGTCGGCGAGATTCTAAATATATGCAAACAATATATTTATTCATGAGCGAGAGTTAGACGAAAATATTTCTGAAGCTCGGCGCTGAGGCGGGGAAATCAAAGTTGGAAATTTCATTTATTGCTTAAGCTCTTAGGCTTAACGAGTTGTGAAACATGTTTAAAAGAGACACATAAAGACAGTACATATACACATTTACAAACATGCATACATATAGCACATATTCATACATCTAAGAAACGCCTGCAGCCAATTGGAAACATGTTTTATTTTCCATTAAGAAAATGTTGCGTCTTTTCAAACAAAATTTATTTAAAATTAATTTAAATTTACTTTCTCAATTTATCAAGATTTTAGTTCTTTAACAATTTTCTATAATTATGAAAACTCCAATTGGAATTTCAATTGGTCTCTGCTTGAGCTGCAATTTTATGCGCTGCATTTGGGCATCAGATTTGATATGTAAAGTGCTCAAGAGCTCCCAAATTCAATTGTCTTGAAGTTAACTTGCTGCTTAAACAGTGTTGTAGAAGAAGTGGGCGTGGTAGCGCCCATTTCGAGCAGCAGCCGCAACAAATTTTGATTGAATTTGATTTTTATGATTTTTATGATTTTTGACTTATTTTGAGTGGCTTGGCTTGCATAATTTGCAGGCTTGAAACAGGCTGCAGGTGGGCGTGGCTGTGGCTAAAGCTATAGCTAAAACTTGAGCCAAAGGAAGGGAAAGGCAGCAAGTGAAACAAAATTGAATTTAATTAGCCAAATCTGCTAAGCACTCTGTGTGTATGCCAAATGCAAGCAAATTGCTGCCAAACAGCGGAGGAATGGGCAACAAAAAATTATGGTAATTGACAGCAATTGGCACAGGCAGCTGCTAGATTGCAGCATTCCTGCACACACACACACACACACACACACACACACACACACACTCTGAGCAATGTTTAAGTATATGTTGGCCAGTAAGCGGCGCAGGAAGGAAGACAAAGACAAAAAGTCGCCCATTTCCTCGAAGCAAATGCTGCCAGCTACAACAACAACCCTACCGCCCCCCCCCTCCCCCTGCTTTCCGCAGAAAGTACAGTGAAATAGCAGTAAGTGTGACAGGCATCAATTAAAAATGTTAAAGTTCTCCATGGCATAGAGCCAAGCAGCGCTTGATGCTGCCAAATGCCAGGGTCAAATTGGCAGTTGAAGCAGCTAAAGTCAAAGTGAAGATTCAAGAGTTTAACTATGTGTGTGTGTGTGTGTGTGTGTGTGTGTGTGTGTTGTGCGTGGCTGCCTGAAGCCAGGCATTGGCTGAGGAGTGGCTTGAGCGATGGTGGGGGGGTGGTGCGCAGTGGCAAGTTTGTTGCCAGAGTCTTTTGTTTTGCGCTCGCACAACTTTTGGCTTCGCTTCTGCCTTTTTGGCGCGCAATTTTCAGCGAGGATGCTGAGCGCGCCTGACTGCCCCAAGTGCTACACGCTAAGCATAAGATGAAGAAGAAGAAGAAGACGATTGACGAAGAAGAAGAACAATGAAAAATGCATTAAAGTTGCCAAGGAGCAGCAAGCAAAACGAATTTAAAGTTGCAAAATTGAGCAACGACGAAGAGATACTCTCTATATCAATGGAATGGAAAGAGAGGGAAGAAGAGAGAGAAGAAACAGAGAAAGATTGAGAAAATAAGAGACAGAGTCTTCTATATCTATCGAGAGAAAGAGAGATACAAAGAAAAGATCAAGGTAGAAAGTTAGAAAGGGATGAAAGTAGCAAGAGAGAGAGGAGAGAGAGGGAGAAAACACCTTTAGCTATCTTCTGACTAATTAATGTCAGGTCAAGCTGTCATTTCGATGCAGTGATTGCTCATATTGCACCCAAAGCCAACTTTCTATGCCACACAAGACTCTTTACTCTATATAATCCCAGAAAGTAATTATTCCATCTATAAAAGCAGCCACCCATCAATGTATATAGCTCTTTAAAATAATTTGATCAATTCTATATACCAAGTTGGGTTCCAGTAGTTCGATCAATATTTCATCTACTGACCGAACAACCCAACTCGATGTAGTCAAAGAGACTTTTGATTCCCTATTTTGCAATGGGCTCAGGGCTTGATAAAAGACATAAAACTTAAGCTTAGGAGCAGCTTAACAGCTCCCACTCTGCCACTCTGCCGCTCTGCCTCTTGCCATCTCTGTTTGTTAGCTGCCCGCTTGCAGCAACCTCAATAACAATATTTTGTTTCGTTTCGTTTCGGGTTTTCGGCTGCTGTAGCGCGCGTTGCACGTTGATTTTGAAAGCCAGACAGCTATAAAAGCAACAACAACAACAACAACAACAACAGCAACGGCTAGCAGCGAACAGCTAACAACAAAACTCGTTAAGAGCGTAAACGTGTTTTCAACCTTTTCTCTTCTTATTTCTTTCTGATCTTAACAGCAGCGCTCTATGGCCGCCATTTTGTTTGGCCATTCGGCTGGTGGCTCGCTGCTGCGACATTTTTGGTTTTTCGAACTAAGAAGCCAGTTGGCAACGCGACGAAGGACCCCTCACACTGTAAAGTTCATTAGCTGAGTGTGGGGAACAAGGCGATCTGAATCGAGCTTAGGAGCAAATTTCCCTTGATCTCTCTCTCTCTCTCTCTGTCTCTTGAAATGTCCATTCGAAAACTTCAGTCCGCACATTGAATAGGTTTGTGTCTACACTTAACAGTCGATCTCAAATTCGAAGTATATCATGCAAAATTCCCATTCGAAATCTTCTGTTGTCATATTTAGTTGGTTTTTGTCCACACTTCATTCTCGCTCCCTCTTACAAAATTCCCATTCGACAACTTCAGTAGGCGCACATTGTTTGTGTAGGTTCGTAACCGCACTAGTTGTTCTCTCTCCCATTCAAAGTATATTTTTGGGGAAATGATCTTTCGAACACTACTGTGGGAACAGCTTTAGGTTTGTGATCGCACTAAAAGGCTGTTGAGCACTCGTGATCAATTACTTTTATCTTATATGTTGGAAGTATACACAATATTAAGACAATATTTGATATGTGACTGTTTGCTGATAAAATAAGAAGTAAATTGTATTTAGAAATTGAGCATGATAAGGCTCAGTGCTTTGCAGCAGACAATGCTTGTTTCACTTGTTAGCATGTACAACAACCAGCAATGGGAATTTCCCCTTCAGGTACACAGCTTCGATACTTTTCGCACGCGCGCTCTCTCTCTCTCTCTCCCTCTCACTCTGTTGCAACGCACGGCAAGCCCTCGTCAGGGGCAATTTGTTTGTTCACCGCAAGTTGGGAAATTTCCAAGCCGCAGTATTGCGCACGGTCTCAAGATCAACGGACGCACAGTCGCTCACGCCGAACGTTTTCGTTTTGTGTGTTATTTTTTTGTTGTTTTTCTTTTCGATTTTGCTTCTTTTTGTTTATTTGTGCAAGTGAAGAAAATCAAATGAAATGAAATTGCTGCAACTGCAAATGACAGAAGAAATCTGCGAACGCAAACAACAAAACTAAATCAACATTGGGGGCAGATTTGAGTAATAATAGAAAAAACCAAGCGCGCTCTTCGCCAGCGAGCGTGTGTGCACGTATGTGTGTGAAGTACTTTTGTGTGTGTGTGTGTTGGTGTCTAAGCAGAAGTGCGAACTAAGCAACAACAACCAGAAGAAGAAGAAGCACGAGAACTTGTAAAGACAAACAGGTGCAACATTAAATATATATATATTTATATATATATATAATTATATATAGAGTGTGCACTACAACAACAACAACAGCAGCAATTGCTAGTGCCAGAACAGTTTGGCCAAAGCTAAGGAAGAAGAAGCAGCTGCAGCAGCTAAAAGGGTTGTTCCCTTTGCGGAAGTAGCAGACACAAAAAAAAGAGAAGCGACATGTGCTAAAAAAACAACAACAACAAACTTGAAGAAGCAGCAGAAGAGGGGAAGAAGTTTAAGTTGAAGAAGAAGAAGAAGAAGAATATCTCTACAACAACAACAGCAACCGCCACGAGAGTGGTTAATTTGTAACTAATGGATACGGTTGCCATTAAGACGGCGCCGCCGCATGCGCCGCTGGCAACAACAACAGCGCAACAACAACAACAACAGCAACAATTGCTGCAGAGGCAAACAGCAAACTCGCCCGCAACAATTGGCGACAGCGTCTACAGCAACAGCAGCAGCAACGGCAATAGCATTGGCGCCTTCTTTCAGACCTGCAAGGTAAGCGAACGAGGAAGAGGAAGAGGAAGAGGAAGAAGTTGTAGTAGAAGTAGAAGAAGAAGAAGCTGAAGCTAAAGCTGAAGCTGCAGAGACCAAGTACAGTAAAAGTTGCCATAGAACGAACGAACGAAATGGAAGAACAAAGCCAACGCTTAGCGTAGAACTAATGCAAATCAAATTTGCAGTCGAAACTAGAATCTAAATTTGTCTTATATGGATATCTTATTTCTATTATATGAAATTTCACATCAATAGAAATTTCCTTTTTATTTTTAAGGGTATTTTTTTCGAATTAAATCAATCTGTTAAAAGTCTTTTTAGAAAACAACAAGAAATGTGTTTAATTATAAATTTTGTTAAATTAGCTTCTTACTGATTATAACATTACAATTTATTTTAAATCATAGATCTAAAAATGCAATTAACAACTTTTTTTTTTATTGGCAAATCATTATTTTAGTTAACTCAAATGAAAAATTTATAAAAATTTTATTTTTATTTTATTAATATGTTAAAAAAACCGAAAAAGAACAATTTTTACTTAAAAAGTTGAATAACTTTTCTTTTGTGATTTGGAAAAAAAAAGTAGTCAAGCTACTTTTTAGCTACTTTAAAATATATTTAACCATTTTTTTCACTTTAGCAAAAAATAGTTAAATTATTTTCTGTTATACGTATAATGTAGTTTAGTTATATAACATCGTAACGGTTTCAAGCACCCATAAAAAATAAACAGCTTGAGTCGTTTTTAATTTCGACTTTTGCTTTGACAACTTTTTGAAGCTCGAAAAGTCCCAGCGCCAAAAGCAAGCACAGCAGACAGAGTTCTTTAAGCTTGGGAATTGTGTAAGCGGGGTATATTGGCTTCTATATACGAAAGACATGCGCATATACAATCAATCAATATACAATCAATACAACCAATTAACTACAACAACAGTCGAGTCTATCGAATTCGGTTCGCTTTAGAGAATCAGATACGCGATCATCGTATCTCTGATTGATCGTTAGCAAATATTTGTGATTATATTTAACCCAGGCTCAGCTCTGATAGCTCTGTATTTGAAACAGATGCTGGCCAGGGACGAGTTCTCACTTTGATCATATTTTGCTAGCATATTTCAAGAGAGGAATCTGCTCCCTTGACAGCTCAAGCTAGGGTATCTTTGAGTCGTACACTCCCGCATTGCAACACTCTTTGCTTGGTTTGGGACTCAGACTAGTGCTTGCGAACTACTGCCTAGTTACCACGTTGCAAAACTGACTCCTCTCATCCCCATCTCCCCCTCAACTCACCGCTCTCACTCTCTCCTCACGTCCTCTCTGTCCTTCTGTTGTTCTGGTCTCTTTGGTCCCCGGCCTGTTCTCCCTCTAAATGTGTTTGGTCACTCATGTTGTAAGCATCCGTAAAGCCATTTCACAATGAATTGTCACAAATTACGCCGACGAACGCGCTTTAACTACTTCACGACAATGCTGAAATGAAAAATAAACGAATTCCCAATGTTGGTTGACAATACAATAAAAGAAACAACAACAACAAACAGAGTTAAGGTCGATATAAATAAACAAAAGTAACTAAGGAACATTCACGTCGAGCAGGCGCCGACTCTCTAATAACCTGTTCCCATTGATGCCTGTGCTGCCACGCCTCAAAAGGGGACTCTAGACAGCATTCATTCAATACAAAACCAATATACCCGCTACGCAATTCATGAGCGAGCGTTAAACTAGAAAATAGATAAAAATTTAGAATTCCCTTTTGCTATGCTCAGCTAGGCAACTGAAATTGCAGTGTCACGCCTGGAGAAGGGTGGGGAGAGGGGGAGAGGGAGAGTGGGAATTAGGTAGAGCCCTAGGGGTAAGGCGAGGGAACAGGTGCCTCCATTGCTCTGACATGTGTGACATTTGCCTAATGAGCTTAATTAATGAATTGGCTTCAGCAACAAAAAATCGAAGGCAGTCAAAAGAGATTTTGGGGTAGTACCAGCTCGGTACTCAATGAACTAGTTCAGTTCATTTAGTAAACAATTTCATATATGGTATATGGGTATTCCATGTGAAGCAAGCATTTTACTTTGTTTGAGCACTTGAGACTTGGTTTTCCTTGCTGTTTTACGCCCTCTTCACTTCGCACCGGAAATGTAACTGTGAATTCAAAACCAAAACAAAAACAAAACCAAAAACAAAAGAAACATTCAAAATTGTCACTTGCTGTGCCCTGCCGAGTGCGTAAGCATCGGCTGCTCGTGACTCTCAGATTCTCTGTAAGTTGAGTGGATTGGGTATGTTGTGCCATAGCCACAGCTGGCAGTGCAACGGCGCGAGCTTTGAGCTGCTTCTCTGAGCCTGACACTGCCACGATTCAAACTTCTTTCGCTGCTTCTTAAGATGCTCCATTCTGTGACTGTGTCAGTGCTTCTGCTCCTCCTCCATCTCCTTCTCCTTCTTTTGCTGTCAGTCTCAGACTTGGCCTCTGTCTTTATCAGTCTCTCTGCTCTCTACTACACTCCCTTAGTCTCTGCTTCGGCTCCTGTCTTTTCGCTGCTTCAACTCTGTTTCTCTCTGTTTCAACTTTTTCGAACTTGCCTCTGCTGTTGCCACCCACTCTGTCCACCAACTCTTTCTGCAGCCTTTTCCTCTATTATATCCTTTGCCTTCACTCAGATTTTGCTGTATCCTTTACCTCAGCTCCAGCTTCGCTTTAACTCCTCACTAGAAGCAAGTGAAGTGAGTACGAAAAGGGCTGTCTTCTCTCTCCATCTCTCTCTCCCTCTCTCTCTTCATCTCTCTCGGTCTTTGTTTTGTCTCAACCTCCACCTTTGGACCCGCTCTCACTCTCTCCGTATCTGTTGCCACCTCTGACCCTCTGACCCTCTCTCTCTGTTAGTTTTTCTAAGGTTTTTGGCCACATTATGGTTGTGGGGTGTCTTACATAATGCAAGTGTCTTGCGAGCATTCAACTATGCATAACTACGACTCGTTACCATTGTGTCTAACTACACAATACACGCATACACACACACACACACACATACTATATGTATATATCTCTGTCTATGCCTGGGCCTTTGTCGCTGAACTGTTTAGGCGACTCGATGCAACCAGCAGGCAGCGGGATATGGCAATAGCTCAAACCCAAATCTGTCAAGGATGCTCTTGAGCCTTGAGCTGGCAGACAGACAAATCCTGAGAACTCAAATAAAGAAGAAGAAGAAGAAGATGATGATCATCAATAACAATAGCAGGTAGCTGCCAGCAGTGAGTAGTGAGAAGTCTTTGCGCGGCTCATGCAGTCGGCATGCACTGCTCAGAACTAATTGCAAATGGTTAAGGGAAAGGGTATATTGATTAGCAGGAAGTACATGCAACAGGTAAAGCAGAAGCAGAGCAAGCAAGGTATATCTGTATATACTCAGGTAGTTGCCAAGAATCGAGCCAAGATCTGAGTTAACCATTGAGCATAGTTATATGTATGCAAAGCTGATAAGATCTTCGCGATCTTCGCGATCTTCGCGATCTTCGCATATTATAGCCAAGAGCAAATTATCTATTTGAATAGCCAAGCTATAGAACACTTTCAATCTCTCATTAGGCAGAGAATTCTTTAGGAAATCTCTCCACGCACACGCTTAAGCGTCCATCCTCCCCCTCTCTCTCTCTCTCACACACACAATGACAAAATGTCTCTAGAGTTCAACTCCGCAGTAAGACTGATTAATAGGGCAACTGTGCAGTCGCTTACATCCCAGTTTCATATGTTCTTCTTCTTGCTTTTGCATTGTTCTTCTGCTAAACTGAGTTCCACTTGAGCCGCACTTGAGTTGCTGAGCTTCATGATGCGCTCAAAGAAAAGACTTATGCAATCGATCTCTCTCCCACACTCATCTCTCCGTCTCTTTCTCTCTATGCGTTTACTGCCAATTTGAGGTAATTTCTTTTTGTCGCGAGCTTCGTTTAACATTTAATTGAATTTTCCGCACTTTGCGCTTTTTAACTTAATTAATGCAGTCAACGATTACAGCACGCACAGCAAATACACACACACACACACACACACACACACACACACACAGCAATTGAATGCGCGGAAGCGGAGCAAACGAATTGAAATATAAACCAAATGCATTTGCATTTATTTAAACCAAACAAAAGAGAAACAAGAGAAAAAGTTTATATCGGATTTTGAAACGATTTTATGCCAAGCGAAGCGATTGGGCTTAACGAGAGGGGAGTGGAGGGTAGCTCTAGGGATGAGGAAGATGTAAATGTGAGATGCAAAGTGTCGTGCCCAGATGAAGCCGTCTCCATGCGCTGCGTTAGGCTTGGCCTCAGCTGCCGCGACTCTGGCTGTCTCTAATAACAACTATAAATATATGCGCAGCTGCGATGCGATTACAAATTTTCAAATTCCAATCAAATTCATGCACGAGCAGCTATCAATAGCAACAGCTACAGCAACTGCAGCAACAACAACAACAACAAGATGAAGAAGAAGAAGAAACAAGTGCGGCAACAGGTTGAGCATAAATTATGACCAAAAGTATCTAGCGTCTGCTGCTGCTTCTTCTGCTTCATTCTTCATATTTGTTGTGCTCTTTTCTCCGCTCTTCTTCTTCTGCTTCGTCTTCGACTTCGACTGTGTGGCCAACTTTTTTGGGGGCAGTCATTGGCTGTTGTTGTTGTTGTTAGGGAAATTTTGTTGTGCGCAGCTTTCACACACAAAAGATTTTGGCTTTCCAGCAGCAACAACAAGAAAAATAAAAATAATAATAAAACAAAAACAATAACAATGACAACAATTGATTGATTGAATATCGCTTTTAGTTTGCGTTTATGGATATTTGGTTGCCAGTTCTCGAATCAAGTTTGCTGTCTAAGTCATTTGTTTTTAGCCGCGTGTCTGATTATGCAATAGCAACGCATAACGGGAAAGAGGCTGAGAGAGATTGAGTATTTTATATAGAGAGATTCTAAGAGACAGAGACAGAAAGTAATTCAAATAGAGAAACAGAAGGAGAAGAAAATAGCAAGTATCAGATCTAAACTCTAAAACCTATTTTCATCTACAGAGAAATAGAAAGAGTTGTAGAGAGAGAGAGAAAGAGAGAGATATAGAATTTCTCAGAGTATGCTAGAGATGTTGTTTCGCTATAAAAGCAGCTAAAATGGGAGACATGCTATTATATTGCAGAGTTAGCCAAAGTCTACCTACAGCTATCACCATATAGTATAGAAAGAGAGAGGGAGAGAGAGTGAGAGAGAGAGAGACAGTGAGTGAGTGAGAGAGAATATAACTAGAGTAGGCGTGGTAGATGGCACTTGCTAACTATCTTAGATTAACAACTTGGCTAAAGAGGAAACTCGCTGCACAACAGCAAAAGAAATAGTGAAAGAGAGAGAGAGAGGGAGAGAGAGGGAGAAGAAGAAGAAGAGACCAACTTCCTGTTTGGCTATTTACAAGATAATTAATCCACATCGATGTCAAATTGACATGTGCGCGAACGAAGCGACGAAGCCAGCTAAAGGAAGTCATTAACTCAATTGAATGAGTGTGTATACATATATATATATATATATATGTGTGCGTGTGTGTGTGTGTGTGTGGGGAAATAATGCGTAAACGTTTAGGCTGTCAATGACCAAAAATGAGGTAGGCCCGCAATGAGCCCACACAATTGGAATTGGAATTCATTAACACGTGCTAAAACGGCCAAAAAAAAAAGAAAAAGAAGCCAAAACAAGCTAAAGCTAAAGCTACTGCACGCCTCTGCCACACCCACTTGCTGTCGGCGCTGTAACAGAGGCAATTAATGGCATGGACCTACATAATGGGCATCATTTCATTTAGCTCAGCTCTGACCAAAGTCCGAGCCGAAAACTGTCTCCAAGTGACGTGTGGGCGGCCGCTCGCTGCCCACGCCTCCTCGACTGGAAGTCCAAGTCGGAGTGGAAGCCGTAGCCGAAGCCAGCGGAAGTGCAAGTCGAAGCATGACACATGCCCACACAATGCGAATATGTGTGTGTGTGTGTGTGTGTGTGAACTGGCCAAAAACAATGAGCAGAGCAATTGCAAAGAGTTCAGCGTGGGAGGGAGATGCAGAGAGAGGGGGCAATGGCAACTTAGAGAGAGATCAAGATGGAAAGGGAGCAGAAATGAAAGAGGGAATGCGAGCTGCTAGAGAGAGGCAGACAGAAACGAAGGGAGCGAGTGCACCTAAGGGAGAAGGCGGGGTAGAGCGAGATAGTTAGAAAGAGAGGCAAACAGTGGGTGCGTAACTAAATTAACATTAAGCAATTGTAGCTCAAATACAAGCGAAAGCGGAGACTGTGTGGTCAGCAACAACAGCGTGCTGCTGCTGCTGCTGCTGCTACCTTTGCTACTTACTGCTCATATTTCTACTCCTCTGCTCCCCGCCCCGGCAGCTGGCCATCTCTGTGTCTAACTAATACGAATACAGCTATACACATGACATTTGTAATGCGAGCTGAGCTATGTGCTGCTTCTACTACTCTCCATCTTAACAATTAACAAATTGTTGCACCTACTGCCTTTGCTGTCTCCCATTTCTACTACTATTTTTAGCTAGCTTTCTAACTATGTATGTAAATATTGTTTGCATGCTACAACAGCCGTTGTGACCTATCCAATCACACACTCAATCCCTCTTTACTGCATTTGCTACTACTTTTTCAACAGCTACTACTTTGACTAGCTGGCCTCTTTTGCTATATATTCTCATGCATATCTTTCAAGTATTCTTCGATCTATCTATCAATTTAACTGCTTTGGCTAGTATTATTTCTTATATCTACTACTAGTTCAATGTCCACAGCTCATTTCTTCTATTATATCAGATTTTATTCTACTCTATTCGTCTTCCTACTACTATGTTTCTACTACTATTTTTCTATCTACTGCTAGATTCTAATGTTTTTCAAGCTGTCGGCACTCTACCTCTAACGCTATTTTCTTGTTCTCTTCCTCCCATTTCTGCTCCCTTTTCAATCGAATTCATTTTATAAGGTCTCGGGCAATTCTCTATCTCTCGCTTCTGTACTCTGTCCTTTCATTTAGCTTGACTCGAGAACTGGCTCGTGCCAGCTTAGAATTCAGCTCAAAGGAGTCGCTAAAGCAGCTGCAGCTGCAGGTAAGCCGCACTTTTGGGGCACCCAAAATGGATTTTGTTGCTGATTTTGCTTTTGTTTTGAAAACTGGTTTGGCGATTATCTCTGGCAACTGCTCCAATTTAATGTAAGTGGAGTCTGCGTTAGAGGCGCGTGTCATGTGGCATTGCGGGCTGCCCGGTAGCTGGTGAAGGGAAGCACTGACAGCTTTCACTCCAACTGCAATTGCAGAGCTCAGCTCCGACATTGTGTCTGTCCGCCTCATAATTAGCTGGGCCAGCAGCAGCCGCAGCAGCAGCAGCAGCAGCAGCAGCAGGAGATCTCCTTCTGGGGCTGTTCGTGAGTCATGAAGTCAGCTTGAACTCTGAACCAGCCAAAACGGCAGCAGCAGCAGCAGCAGCAGCAGCAGCAACAGCAACAGCCAAAACGAAATGAAACGAGAAATAAGCTAAAAAAAAGATCAAGAGTCGCCATTCGAGTTTGTTGCTTTACGTTTTAGTGCTTCGCTTTTGATCTGCACGCGAACTACAGCGAAATGTGTGGAGACAAAGCAAAGCTCGGCAACAAAATTCGTTAAATTTGTGGCTTTGTGGCTGGCGACAAAACTGGTTTTGCGCGCTTTTGGCCACAAGACTCTTGGCTCTTGGGTACTTTGCTTCTCTTGAGTCCAACGCAAACACATATAGGCACGCACACTTGCATCTTTGGCAAGATGGCGTCGGGGTAACCGGTTTAAAAGACTTCGCTTCTTGTTATACACACTCTAAAGATCTTTCATGTAGAGATTTGCTTCGCTCTCTGCGCGTCGCGCTGCACGTGCCCCTCTCCAACTCCGTTTCAGTATTTTTTCGAACATAAACTTAGTGCGGACACACAACCAAGAAAAGGCCGAATGGCATATTCTATCATATACACATTTCTCAATCATAATCATATATATTTTTATGAAGTCTAATGCATTATTCTCTTCTTCTACTTGTTGTTGCAGGTCCTGTGGCATTTGGATGCGTTTAGACGCTCGTTCCGCAGTCTCAATCAACACGTTTGCGGCGGCCAAGATTGCATATTCTGTGCCCTGAAGGTAAGTGTCACGGCTAAGCAAGGCAATTATTTTTCGATATTACAATTTAGTTCGTACATGAACCGTCCATAAATATATTTCTATTTACTTTACGGGCATTGCAAATGGTTTAATAATTAATTTATATATAAATATTCAATTTTCAGCTTGTAATAAGTTTTCCTCTTATATGTGTTATATATATATATGTGTTTTTATATTACTATAATATTTAATCATTTACAGCGTATAATTTGAGTTGTAAATTTTTCGTTGCATACTTTTAGCTGCTTGAAAATTTCCCTTTGCTGCGAATTGTGTTGCCTGCTTTTGCGCGTGTCGCTTTAATGAAGTCAATAGAGCAATTTACGCAGTTAGGGTCGGTCAGGTCACGCAGGTCAGCCTTCGGCTTCTGCTAGCTGGGTTTTCCTGCACATTTTAATTGCCTCAACAGTTGCCAAATCATTTTCTCACACAGACTGCGTCTGGCCCTCTGTCAGCATCTTTTCAAGTGCGTATTTTCCATTTTCATTGCACAAAAATTCCCACAAACTGATTGTTGGAGTTGTTGGAGAATCCCGCTGCATCTGCTGTCGATGCTGCTATTGCTGCATTTTCTTTTGTTAGTTTTCGAGTTTTTCCCGTTGTTGTGTGACAAATCAAAGATCTGCCACCTTTTGAACCTTGCCCAAATAATAGATAGATCTCCTTGCCTACCTGCCTGATGCTGGCGCATCTGTTGCCTGCGCGTTTGTCTCCATTACTCTGCCTCTCTCCTGCCACTGCTCCTGCTGCTGGCACGCCCCTTTAAATAGCCTCACTGCTAGCCCTCTACATATGTTATCCTTGCGTGCAGCAGAGCTTGACTTCTCAGTTTCCCACTCAATTATGCAAATTCTGACGCCCACGCGGCGCGTTCGTTGCTTCAGTCTTTCGTTGTGGCACGACATGCAAAGCGCAGAAGTCAATAAACTGTGTGCTGCACTGCTCCTACTCCTGCGCCAGCTCCTACAACAACAACAACAACAACAAGAAGAAGAAGAAGAAGCTGAATTCAGAATCAGAATCGGAATCAAAACTAGCAGCAGCAGCAGTTGAACAAGGTTTTCAGAAAGGTCTGGAAAAGCGTCTAACAATGGCCCCAGCCTGACGGAGCGACACGAAGGCCTGCCTGAGTGCTCGACTGCTCGACTGCCTGGCTTCATTTTGGCCAGCAGTCGCAGCTTCTTCTTTCTCAGCTCTTCTCATCTGCTTCTGCTTCTTCATCTTCTCCTTCTTCTTCTTCTTCTTCTTCGTCGACTTGTTCGTATTTGGCCCGCGGGCAACAGGCAGCTCGCCGTTGCGCTGCGCTGCGGAAAACTCAGCGCCTTTTGGTTATGACGCGACTGTACCTCACTCTCGTTAGGCTACTGTGGTTGTTGTGTGCTCACACAGGGTGTTTCATGTTGAACAATTCCTGTTCTCTTTCTCTCCCGATCTCTCAGTTTGTTTGATGACGTCGCTGTGTTTGCTTTGACTGAAGTGGAAAGTGTTCCGTGTCTTAGCCATACTCGCCTAACAGAGTTGCCCCACTCCCCTCTCTCTCTCTCTCTCTCTCTCTCTCTGACGCTCTCTGCCTCTCTGTTTGTTTGGCTGTTTGTTTTGACTGCCTTTTTTTTAACCATTTTGAGCCCCGCTCGCCGGCTGTCATAGCATAGCGCCTAGTCTTTTCTCAAACGACAAACCCCTTTATGTTGCTTCTTCTTCTTCTGCATTAATTATGTTTTTCTTCTTGTCTCTGTTCTTCTGGCTTTTCCACTTGTCGCTGGTAAATTAATTTGCCCTCCCACTCGTTGCCCGCTACCTCCCTCTCTCTCTCTCTCCTCTCTATCCACTGCCACCCTTCATTTCCCTCTCCATTTCCATTTCCATTTGCATTTCCATTTGCCAGTTCTCGGCGCTGAGTTTCCCGGTTCCTAGTTTTAATTATGAAAAAGTTGACTCAGACAATGTCTAGAAGACGTTAACCCTGTGAGAAACTCCCACGACTAACCCCAAAACAATTCACTTTGCAGATCTCGATCTAAAGCTCTATATATGTTGTATATATATGTGGATGTTTATATGTGACTCTATTTATAGCATGTGTGCTTGGCTCTATACCCATTGAAAAGAGTATAGAAAAGGTGTATATAGGGTGTTAACAACCTGACGAATCCGCAACCAAAAACCATCAATAGAGGAGATTTATCTGTATCTCTGACTGAGATTATAGCTTGATGATCCTAGAGAAGATTCTAACTTGATCTTATAACTAATGGCTAACTAGGCTTATACCAAAGTCTTTTACCTGCTCAAATGCTTTTAGGGCATTTGCTCGTCGGTCATTCACTAGCTTCATGGCCTGTTGGTCACTTTACCTCCTACGGTCTCTCTCTCTCTCTCTCTCTCTCTCTCCTCTCTAGCTGAAAAATGTTCTTGTCAAGTCTTTAACTGAAATTTTCAACGCTTCAATGCGCAATTCGCACAACAAATCTGAGCTACAGTCGCGCCTCCTCCACGAAGGACAAACTCATTACAAAGGCGCGACATGAAATGATCGAAAAGACAAAGAAAATGAGAGAAAGAGAGAGAGAGAGAGAGAGAGAGAGATGGGAAGAATAGAGAATAAAGTCAATGACTCTTAAGCTGCGGTTGTGCCCATTTGATAAGGCTGTTCTGTTTACCTGTTAAACATCTAATCTCGACTGCATATCAAATCCGAATGCAAACAGCGCTCGCATCAAGCAACTCCGAGTGCGATTTGGGTCTCTGCGATTCGTTTCGTTTGCCTTCAGCTGAATCATAAAACCCAAATTAACATGAACAATTCACGAGGCAGGCCAACACTGAACAGACAGACTATTCAAGAGTGAAAGAGAGGGAGAGGGAGAGATGAGCAGATAGACAGACATCATTATCAAGTGATCAACATGATCATAAGCTACTTTGGCGACAGCCTCGTGCTTGCTAGATAGATAGAGAGACGAACAGACAGAGGAGATATCTGCATTGAGATGAATGATCATTGAGTTCACTCTGATCATTAGGCTGATCCTTAAGCAACTATTAACCTTTGTCAACCTTCCCAGACAGACAGCGATCATGAGCAAAAGCAGCCACAGTGATCATTATGATGCATGGACAGGACTAGTCCGACAGTCATATTTATACTAATGCATCTATGCTAATGATCCTTATGATCATTGAGTTCACATTGATCATCCCAATGATCATTCTGAAGGTTATAAAGAGCTAGTTCAGGATTCCAAGTAAGATTCACAGAGAACTGACTGTTTTATGATCATGGCATGGCGCTCGATCAACATGATCATCCTGCTGGATTCCTGTGATTCATAGACCAGGCATCACGCTTAACATGATCAGCATGTTCATTACTGTGGATCATACAATTTACAGCAGGAGCAACTTTCAACTTTCAACTTTCGTTCGCTTTCGGCAGCTGTGATTCATCTGGCGCGCTGCTTGCCTATCGGACATACATCAGCCATATATCATATCTATTCACACATATACATATACTATATGTGTAGTATATTCAATTCATATCATATCATATCATATCATTTGTTGCTCGCTTTTAGTTGTATTAATTGTAAGACGTGTTAAGCGAAGGTTTCTCGCTGGCAAAGAGTTGGCTAAGAGTTTGGCTTATCGCGCGTTGTTCGTGAAATTTTTAACATTTTTTCGGGTTGCAGCTCTTTCGATTGATCATGTACATGCACACACATACATATATGTATATATATGCTGAAATATATATTTTTGATTTATATATGCGCCCACGCTTTCAGCGTGAAATATGAACTTGAGTCAAGTTTTGTGGTTGGGGTTTTTTTCTTGCTTCTTTGCTTTTGTTTATTTTGCTGTGCAGAATTGTGATGATAGCTAATTAGCATTGTCATTGTCTTTTCTTTTTATTGTCATCGCGATTAGCATTAGCGTTTAAATTATGATCATCAGCTGCTTAGCTATTAGCAAAGGTTTGAAGTCTTTGACTTTATGCATGGTAACAATAGCATTATCATTGCTATCATTGTCATTGTCTGTACTTTATTATTTGTTATGATTCAGTTTCTATATCTATCAGTCATTGTTCATTGTCATGGTCATATAATGTTTCAGCGATTCCTGTTTGCATTACTCATTGCTCATTTATCATTATCAACATCATTGGCCATTAACATCCAAATTACATTATCATTATCATTGTCATTCATTTATTCCTTATTGATTATCGTTATCATCATGATAATTCTGACTCTGATCATTCGCCTCAGCATGATCGATTGTTACGCAATCGTTCAGATCTCTGCTCCACCACCTACATTCATACGTTCACCTGAACCAGCTCGCTTCTGATATGAGCTGGCTCATTAATCAATATCATAGACGTAGCTGATTTCTGGCTACTCATTAGTCGCAGTAGTTACAGATTGGCGGCCTAATGCGCTCCACCCTCAGCTAAGAACTGTCTGAGCTTCGGCTGCTCTGTTGCGAGGTCTCTGTCGATGCTTTTGGTCCATTTTCTGGCCAATCAATCAAGTCATGGGCCCAAACTGTGACTCATCGCTGGCCTGCAGCTGCAGCTTCAGCTGTGCAGCGAGTGGGGAAATGTGCTAAGCGATGCTGCAGCAACAAACAGCCAACAAACAGCTAACAGACAACAACAATGCATTCGATTTATGTTTCTGTGTCTGTGGGCTTTGAGTCATGGGCCAGGCCAGGCCGGGCCAGGCCGAGACGAGATAAAAACAAAAATAAAAACCGCTAACAAAAAAGCGCAGAAAACGAAGATGCTTTTTAAATAATGTAAATATGCAGAGAGAGAGAGAGAGAGAGAGAGAGAGAGAGAGAGAGAGAGGAGGGAGACAGAGGCCGAAACAGAGGGCAACCAAAAACGTGCAACATGAACGTGCTGTGGCTTACTTTTCACCTACAACAACAACAACAACAACAACAACAACAACAACGACAGTCAACAACAACTTAGTCAAGTTATCTTTTCATTTGGATGTTGTTACTTTCTGGGTCGCAAAGAGTTTTATTTGGATGCTGCGGCCCTTCTTCGAGCTGCACATGAAACAGCCAAAGGCTTTGCGCGCGTTTTGTGCGCGTTTCGCTAGCGACAATTGCAGCGCAACTCTCCTTCCTCTCCTTCCATGGCATTTATCAAATGTTTGATTTGCTATAGCTTAAGTGTGGGAGTCGAACCCTGAGCCCTGAGCCCTGAGCATGTGCCACTGGACCACGCAGACGACGTTGGCGGCATTTCCGTTTTCTATGTTCGAGCGCCTCTGACTCAGGCCATTTTTGATGATGACCATGGCCAAGAGAGTGGAGATCGAACGCGCTGAAATCGCTGCTCTAATGCCAATTAAGGTGAGATTTTATTTCTTTTTCTGCTAAGACGACTGCCACGCCCACTGCCAAACTGGTTGTGGCCCTTTTTAAGAGTGTGGTTTGAGAGAGGCATCAGCCGCAGCAGCAACGTTTTGCGCCATTTCCATTTGTCATTTGTCAAAGGCAAATCTGTGTATGCACAGGGTGTTTCATGTCAAATGGAAGAGAACAAGTGAGCGAGAGAGAGAGCGCGCGCGCAACTTGTTTACCTGCGGCGAGCACGTTTACCTGTTTGCCTGCCTGGCCTGGCCTGGCCTGGCCTACTGCAAACACAACACGCAAAACTCCCCCGAAATTCGAATTCGAACTCGAGCTGGTGTTCGAGTGTGTGAGAGAGAGAGAGAGAGGAGAAGTTGCCTGTTGATATAACAGAAGTTCTTATCTGCAGCGCATAAACCGGTTTCCAGTCAATGCGCTGCCCTCCCCCTCCTCCTCCTCTCCCTCTCTCTCTCTCTCTCTCTCGCTCGTGCGCTCGCTCTCTTTCGAATTGAGCGAGCGAGCTGAGTGCGCGCGCTTTGAGTGGCTTGGAAACGAAACGAGTTTCAGTTGCTGGTCAATTTTAGTTGAGTGCGGACGCACGCAGCGCGCAGTTCGAAACTCGAAAAACGTCGATCGCGCATCAAAACGGGAAATTTAACTGAGAAGAAAAAAAAACACACATACACACACGCATATAAAAGCAATAAAACGCGCGCGCGTAAATCAAAAATTATCTTTGATTTTTTCGTATTTTTTAAAGTGAACAAGAAAAAGTTGAATAAAGCAGCAACAACAGAAGTTGTTAGCACTTGAAATAGATATATATCCATATCTATATACATATATATGTATACATAAAATATTGGAATACGCAGAAGTTCGAAAATGTCAGCGTAAGTCAAGCAAAGATTTGTTTAATGTTTTTTTTTTTTCCTTCTGTGCGCTGCGCTTCAAAAGGTTTGCCAAAAACGAAGCTGAGATCAGAGCTCAGAGCTGAGCTCGAGGCTTCTTCACCTGAAATTCCAGTTGAGTTTTTTTTTTTTTTTTTTGGTTTGTCAAATAGTCATCCGGTAGGGGGAGGGGAGGGGTAGAGGCAGCATCAGCATCAGCATCAGCATCAGCTATAGGTGTCTTCTTGGCCTTTTGTCTCTCAGATACAATCAATAGTTTGGCTTGAAGCTCCGCTAGGTGAGATTTGAATGTTTTGTTGTCTTGGCCTTTTCATATGATATGATATGTAAATGAATATCTATATCTATCTATTTAGTGGCTAGCCTTCGATTGGGACTCTAGACTTCTTCTTCTTCTACTGCTTCTTCTTCGTCTTCATCTGGCTTGTTGTGGAACCAGTCTTCTATGCGCTTCTCATGGCTGGGCTTTAATGCCTTTCCCTAGGGAAAACTCAGTCAGGCAGTTAGCACGCAAAGCAAATTTGCATTGCAAAAAAATAAAGACACACAACAACAACAGCAGCATCAAGGTGGGCAGCAGCGTGGTGGGCGTGGCGAACTGGCCACTCGTTGGGGCAATAACAAAAGACTGAAGCAACGAACGCGATTCGACAGGCCAACAGGATTTATGAGACTTTAGAGCTTATCGCAGCGTTGTCAGATGTTGAATGGGAAGAAATAATTCGCAGACGTCTATGGCCGCCATAATATGATAGACTTTTAGGTAAGGATCTATAGCTTGTCTCACGATTTCTTTGCTTCTTGAGATGTCTCTGAGGTTAGCATACAAACTCTCGTTTGGGAGTTTACAAGTTATCTAATGTTAGATATTAGACAGCTGCTCCAATGTCCCTACACCTGTCTCTGTCCTACATCTCTCCCCTCTCTTTCATTTTCAGTTATTGCATTGCTTCCATGCTACATAGCTGTACATATGTATATAGTACTATATCTTGCAGCTCCAGTCGAATTGGTTTCTTGTTCAACAACTTTTCTTGCTCAGTGTTAATATTATGAATAGTAGTTAAGCGCCTGCAGTTGCATATTAATGGCTGCCACGCCCCTTGCCCTCGGCTCAGCGCCTGCCTCCCACGCATGCTTAAGCAGCAAAATGTCAAGAAATTGAAGAATTTATGTTCAATTTCTTCGCTTCAAATGAAGTTCTTGACGCATGTTTGGCATATGTAAATCTTGTTGTTGTTGCGGCTTATAGTTCGACAGCACTTGGATCCACTTGTAGCCACTTGCCACAACAACAGCCACAGCCACAGCCACAACCACAGCCACAGCCACAACCACAGCAATAGCCGCCGGCACACTTGGCATTTGGCTCACGTGCCGCCAACAAGTTCTTTGCTTTTGCCTTCTTCGTCTTTTTTTTTTTTGTTCACTGCGGACTGAGAAATTCTCAGCGAAGCTTTAGCTGTTTATGCAGAGGCAGCACAGGGCGAGAAAGCGTGTGTTGAGCGCCCAGCTTGATAAAGGCAAAGCAGGTGGCAGGCAGGTGGGCGGCAGGTGGGCGGCAGGTGGGCGGCAGGTGGGCGGCAGGTGGGCGGCAGCTGCAGTTGCGATTGCTTTTTGGACTTTAATGATTAGCTCGAGTTATCGCACGCTTTGGCAGTGAACTAGAAGAAGCACAAGTTCAAGTATAAGAGCTAGCAGATTAAGAAGACGTAAAAGAAGTTGAAGTTAGAAGAAGCAATAATAACAAAGAGCAAAGCTTTAGCGTTTCATTTCTTTATTTAATATACCCTCAGAGGGAGAGCGATAGATAATATTATTGTAATATATGCTCATTTGGATTGCTCTAATTGCGCTCTGCTCAGTTTTCATGAAGATGGTTCATTCCCATAGGGAAGCCATGGCATACATAGATAATCTGTGAGAACGCAGCAATTGCATAAACTGTACACTAGATGGCGCTTGTACATAGCTGCGTGTGTGTGTGTGTGTGTGTGAATTAAGCATGCCAAATGTGCTTGCTGGGTATTGGCTAGTCGATCAATCCAACTTAATGCTGTTGCTTTTGTTATTGCGGAAGCAAAATGGCCAACAGCAGCAGCAGCAGCAGCAGCAGCTGAGAGAGCAGTCGAGACACCCGCAGCAGCAGCAGCAGCAGCAGCAGCAGCAGCAATTGCCATTAGAAACAATTTAAGCAAATGCTCAAGTCGCGATGCCTGCATGCAAAAGCCCACGCGAAAATGCCATAAATCAACAGCAGCCACGGCAGCAATAACAACAATAACACATATTAGTATTATTAATAAATGGCAAAATTGTCTAAGAGGCAGACTTGTTTTTGCTTGGGATTTACTATAGATATCTCTGTGAGTGTCTGTGTCTCTCCCTCTCTCTCTCTCTCTCTCTCTCTCTCTCTCTCTCTCCCTCCCTTCCCTTCATTGCCCAACTTATTCAAGGACTACCAGTTGCTGCTGCCGTTGTTGCGCGACTCATTTTGACAGAATTGTCTCAAGTGTTTGCTGCAATAATTACAACAACTCGAACGAACCGCTCGAACAGCAATCAGCTAACAATTCCCTCTCTTAGCCATGACCAACAAAAATAAAGTCTGTCTAAACTAATTACGAATTGAACAAGATTTGCAAACACTTCAAATTGCGTCTCATGTTGTAGTGGGCGTTAAGTGGGTGTGGCAGCAGCAACTCAAGAGACAGAAAGAGAGGGAGAGGAGGAGCATAAAAATTAATATGCAAAAGTTTAGCCAAGCCAAATATACATACATATATAGCAAATATAGCAGATATATAGGAGATTTACATATATATGAAGTTCAGCTATATATATCATATGTGTTATTGCCTTATTTACGTATGCTAAGCACTTGTTGGCGCAGCCATAAAGCGCGTCTCTTGTGCAATTGCATACAAAATTACCTCTACAGTGCTGGCCAAAATAGTGGGCAGAGCAAGGCGAGCGCAGCGCCCGTCAAGTTGATACAGTTGCTGCAGCATGTTGACAATTGTTGAGTGTATGCTATAGCAGAACCAGAAAGAAGAAGTAGAAGACGAGCACACGCAATCGTTTAGCTAAGAATCACTTGATAAGCAGCCGAAAAAGTAAATAAATACAAAATTAACTGCTGCAACGAGAACAACGGCAACGGCAACAAATGTTTGCTTTAATGCACACTTCCGGCTAACAAAAGGGCTTTTCCGTCAATTAAACAGTTTTTTCAACAGAAAAAAACAATTAGGCGCACGCTCAGTGAGCCGCTGAGCGACTATGAGTTACCCTCTAAATGCAATTATTAATAATAAGCAAACGATTTCGATTTGAAAGAACGAGATCCAATATTCAAACTCGTACGAACAGGCAGGCACGAGTCAATTTCCTATTATATATGTATAATGTATCAGATATATATATATATATATATGTACCACATGCCTCTTGCAGTCTAACCCATATACCCTGTGCTTGCTTGTCTTGCCAACAATGACTTGCCGAGTGTAAACAGAGGTACTTAACAATTAGCTGGAAGGGAACACACACACACCGAGAGAGAGAGAGAGAGAGAGAGAGAGAGGGACATATATATACATGCACTTACTTCAGCTATTTAGCTATATGCATACATATATAATATCTGGTATATCCATCATATTAATGTATGCTAAACAGTTGATTGAGCATGCATGGAGCAAGTGCGTTGCCAGCTGCATACGAGAAATTACCTTTACAGTGCTGGCCAAACGAGTTGGCACAGCAGCTGCGAGTCGAACTAGGCGAGGCAGCAGCCACGCTGCCAAGTCGAATTCAATTCAGTTGAAACAGTTGGCGACAGTTGACAATTGCCAAGTTGGCTCTGAGAACAACAGCAGCGCCAACAACTGTGAGCCATGGCATAGCCAAAGAAAGAAAGAGCGAGAGCGAGATATACTTCTCACTTGCTTCTGGTTATAGTATGCATGATTTGGGCCTTTTGTTGGCGTTTGGCTGCGTGTTGACTGACAGCCTGTACAATAACAAAGCAAATTATATGATGATGATATTTAAATTGTAGAATAAGAAGAAGAACAGCAACGGCAACAAGAGCGAAAACATTTCTTGTAATTGCCAGTGCTAAAAGCAAAAGTGAAAAAAACGTTGTTTTTTTTTTTTTTTTTTAATTTTATAAGCCATATGCCGCATGTGTCATACATTTGCCTGATTAAATGCCTCTCTCCCTCTCTCTCTGCCTCTCTCTCTCTCTCGCTCGTTGCGCTGTGCCTTTGAAGTGCGCCTAAGCTTTGCCCATCCACCAGCCATAAGAGAGATACAGAACCCGAAGCAGGCTTTATATGTAACATTAGAGCTGGCTCTCATGTATATCGTATATGCATACATAGATCAAATGTATATAGATCACATATACATATGTGTTTATGTAGTTTGATGTCTGCTGCCTTTGCACTTTTTTTTTTTTTTTGCATATGCTGTGCGCTGGCTAAAGATCGAGCGAGCATATCAGTTGCCGCACGAAGTTTGCAGTTTGCGTTGCTTTTGATCTACATTAGAAGTGAAGGAAAGCGAGTATAGACTAGCACATGCTTAGCTGGGCAGCAGCAAGGCAGAAGTGGAAGCAAATCCCAAATTAGTCAAATCAATTCCAAGAGTTAGCCTTTCAGGCCAGAGCTGAAGACCAACACGGCTAGGCCGTCTTTAAAATAAGTCACCTTGGAAGCTATTCCAAAGGAAAGGCAACTTTTGCTTACACTTTTCCTTCTATCCCGTATATATCTCAGTCGATTTCTCTCCCTCTCTCTCTCTCTCTCCCTCTCAGGTGCGGTACTAGAGAGTCCAAAGTATTAGGCAGTCGACTAGGCTCGTTTCAATTACAGTTTCTGTTTCATTTGCAATTTGCAGTTGTCAACAATTGAAATTTGATTTGTGACACACACACACACACACACACACACACACACACACACACACACACACACTGTCGTTCGCTTGCTGTTAAATGCTTTGTGGACACTTTTAGATAAAAGTTTAGTTGCCTTTTGGGGTACTTGGGTAATTCTATATATGCATGTATATGTATATACATATATGCATGTCCATATATATATATATTTAGCTGAACTGGACCGGTTTATTTTTTGTTAAAGTTGGGACAAAACTTTCGGCAAGAAACAAAATGAGGTCGTTGTCAAAAGCAAAAGCGAAAGTTCAACACGAGTTGGTTCTGGTTTTTTTTTTTTTTTTTTTTTTTGTGGCCCCTTTCCTCTCCTCCTCCTCCTTGCCAGCTCTCTCGCTCTCTCTCTCCAGCCTCTCCTCGCTGCTCTTGCTGATCACCTCTAACCTGTCGTCCGTGCTTTCGGGGTGTGCCAAAAACTAGCCGCGTGCTGCTGAGCCTCTGCAGCTGTTATCGCTCATTAAGCCAACAGCGTGAGAGACGGCGTCATCAGTTTCGTCTTCGCTTCGCCTTCACTCTGACTGCGTCTGGCATGCCTCTGACTTTGTCTGAGCTGTGCTTGGTGATCTTTCTTGACTCTAGCATGGTCCTACCTTGGCACTGTCTTCTTAGTTTCCTTACCTTAGATATTCCCGAACACTAGCTTCAACTCTGGCTCGGTCTTAGATCTTCCTTAGCTGATCTCAGACTCCGTCTGCTCGCTAGCTTTGTCCAAGCTCTATCTTAGCTTTACTTAAGTTCTTTCTTAGCTTGACACTACCTTAGCTCCGCCTTTTCTTTCTTAGTTCTGCACCTTCTGTTCTTTCCTGCCTAATCCTGAAACAGCCCTTAGCTCTGCCTTAGCTTACGTCTCTCCGTTTAATTCTCCTCGTGCCTGTTGTTCGCGTGACCGAGTGAAGTCCAAGTTCAAATTGGTATCAATTGGCAGCTCGAGTGGACGTTTACGGACTTCTGTATGCGTTGGGCTTGCGTTCATATGCAACTTCCTTTCACGAGCCAAATTGCTTTCGCTTTTCATTTTTGTGGGCTGACGCTTCACTTTTCGTTTTTGCTTGCTTTTTATGTCCGCTAAAGCTTGAGTGATGGTCAATGAGCGGGCATGATGTGCTAGAGATGCTATTTAGCACACAGTATATACATACATACATATGTATATGACTCTCTGGCTTATTTGCGAGGCTTTCTCTTGTTATTTTTCAATTACTTGTCGCAGTCAACGTTATATCGATAATTATCGATATCTTTTGCATGGATTTGCTTTCACCTTTCATTGCCAGCCAGTGCAGGGTATCTTGCTGTCGAGCTGGTCGAGCAGCTCTTCCGATTCATTTATTTTTTGCACTTGTTCTTTTGTCTTTTTTTTCTGTTCGCATTTACATGCACTTCCGTTTGACTACGTCGACAACTTTTGTCCCCCGCCTCTCTCTGTCTCTCCCTATACCCGCACTCCCCCTCTCTCTCTCTCTCTCTCTCTACCGATCGCTCCCCTCGCTATTTCGTTCAGTCAGCGCATTGTTATTGGCGTCATCATCATCACATCATCATTATTATCATGATCATAAGCATTTTTGGCAAGCAGTGAAGCGACAGCAATTTGTCTACTTCCACAAATTTCTTTACGCTAAACTCGATTTCCTTCAAGCAGATCGCTCAACTAAGCTCGGATCGAATCATGATTAAGTTCCGCTACAAGCGCAAGGAGCCCAGCAATGTGGTTGCCTGCAGCCCAACAGCAACGGCAACATCTGCGACAGCAACAGCAACATCTTCGACAGCAGCAACATCATCTCCAGCAGCAGCAGTTGCTCCCTCATTGGTGCAGCTGCAGCTGATTAGCAACAATGGAACCTTACCCAGGAGCAGTCCGCGCAAGCCACTCCTCGACTCTGGCTCAGCCACGTTGACGCGACAGAGCAAACAACAGCAGCAGCAGCAGCAGCAGCAAAATCTATGCGCCTTGGCTAAGGTCTCCAGCAGCATTGAGCTGGCATTTCATGGATACAACAACAACAACAACAACAACAACAACATCAGCAGCAGCAGCAACAACAACAACAGCATCGAAAGAGATCGCTGCATTAATGCAGTTATTGTAAGTCGTGTATACCCCATCAGACATTTGCAATGCCCAGCTAGAGTATATCTATATTATATAAACCGATTATATATAGAGTATTACCTAACTCTCTCTCTCTCTTTCGCTGTTTGCTCTTTAGGAACTCTTTCAGCAGTTGCAGACGAGCTCAGAGCCCGCTCTGTGCCCAGAGCCTTTGCGTCGCGCCTTGGCCAGCGGCCCACTAGCCGGTCGCAGATTTCCGCTGGGCTGCCTCGGCGATGCTGCCGAGTGCTTTGAGCTCTTGCTACATCGCGTCCATTCACACATCTCGCCCGACGATGGCGATGCGTGTGAGTCATCGGCCTGCATTGCCCATCGACGGTTCGCCATGCGCGTCATCGAGCAAAGCGTTTGCAAATGCGGCGCCAACTCCGAGCAGTTGCCCTTCACGCAGGTGAGTCAATCGATTACCTTACTTAAACCAATTACCTCTAGAGACTCCAGAAACAGCTCGAACTCAGTCCCAAGTCACTGATGTCCCATTCCCACTCTTCCTTCTTCTTCCTGTTAGCAACTGATCCCTCATTGAGTGTCGAGGTAGTGCTGCCTGTAGCTAACGGGTTATCTGTTTCTACACATCATTTTAAACTAAGAAATTCATTCTTGAAACTGCAAAGCTATGAAAATATTGCTCAGTCTGGGTGAAAGAAAAAATGTCTTAAAGAATTCAATGAAACTTAGCTTAATTGTATGCAAGTTCTCTTATGCTCGTGGCGTGGGCTTTGGAACACCTGCAATTGCTGCTATGTAAATTGCTAAAAGAGAGGGGGGGAGGGTCTATGAGGGGGCCAGAACAGACTAGGGGAACAGTTAGTTGGTTAGGTGGCCAAACGGGTTATGCGGCACAACATGAACCTGAACGTGAGCCAGTTGCTCGACCAGTTTGCGGAACACCCACTAGGAGAGTCAACGCACACAGATCATAGATTGCAAATGTAGTTGGCTCTGTTAGCCCCCTTGTCCCCTTGCCCTCTCCATCACTTCAACTCATAGATCATAGCTTGCCATTGACACCCAGTGTCTTACCACTTGTCTAAGCTCTTAGCGCCTTCTAGCACTCTCATAGATCATATATACTTCAAGTGTAATCCACTCCCTCCACAGCTCATGGATTGCAATTAAAGCAAACTTCCTTAATGCCTCCTCACCCTCTCTCTATCATAGCTGGAGACCAGTGCCTTAACCTCCTGGCTCATAGATCGTAGATTCTATTGTATTCTCACTTTCTACCTCTTTTGCAGATGGTGCACTATGTCTCCGCCTCGGCGCTGACCTCCCAGAAGAGCCTCGCCATGCAGAACCATCAGCAGCTGAGCTTTGGCCAGCTGCTGCGTGCAGCAGGAAACATGGGCGACATACGCGACTGTCCGGTAAGTAATCTTCAATCAAGCAATTTTCCTCTGCAACTGTGGCTAATTGGACTTTCCTCTCTCTCTCCCTCTCTCTCTCTCTGTCTATCCCGCTCGCTCGATTAGAACTCGTGTGGCGCTAAGATTGGCATTTGCCGTGCCCTGCTGAATCGACCGGATGTCGTTTCGATTGGCATTGTTTGGGACTCGGAGCGACCGGCTGCCGATCAGGTGCATGCCGTCTTGAAGGCCGTGGGCACTAGCCTGCGCCTGGCCGACGTCTTCCACCAGGTCAGCGAACAGCGCTGGGCCCAGCAGTCGCAGCATGAGCTCGTTGGCATTGTATCCTACTACGGCAAGCACTACACCACCTTCTTCTTCCACACGAAGCTCAAGGTGTGGGTCTACTTCGACGATGCCAATGTCAAGGAGGTGGGACCCAGCTGGGAGGGCGTGGTGGACAAATGCAGTCGCGGTCGCTATCAGCCCCTGCTGCTGCTCTACGCCGTGCCACAACCGCCCAGCTCTGCTGCTGGGGCGGCTGTCGTCAATTGCGGCTTGGAGCGACGCGCCGTCACCCCCAGCCCGGAGAAGCCCAGCCTGGGGAACACAAGGCGTGCCATAACGCCCACGCCGCTCAACGACTACCAGAACCTCAGCGTCATTCAGAAGAACATCTTTCCCGTGCCGTTGCCCGCGTCGCCTGCGCTGCCAGCTCTGCCAGCCGGCAGTGACGAGACGGACGCCTACATCAGTCGGAAGACCGTGGAGCATGTCTTGAGCGCCCAGTATCAGAATTTGAGCGTCATCCAGGACAAGATCGCTGCCGATAAGGAGGGCGGCTTCCTCAATCGCAAGCCCATCGAGGCGATGCTCAGCGCTCAGCTGGCCCGCCGTCAGCATCTGCAGCTGCAGCGCAGCCACAGCGCAGAGTCTAGCTCCGGCCATGCCTCCAACGGCAGCTCTCCGCCCAGCGATGGCCTGACCATTCCGGAGCATTTGAACCAGCCCAGACGCCGCGATTCGGGCAACTGGTCGGGCGACCGCAACAGTGCCAGCTCAGCCAGCTCCACAACTCTCGACAACCCCTATCTCTACATGGTTGCCAAGCGAGGCGTGGCTGCTGTGCCTCAGAGTCCGACGAGGCATGGCCACGTGCATGGCCTGCCCTACGATGCGGGCTACGACTCGTTCTCGCTGAGCTCCACGGACTCGTATCCGCCCAAGCATGTGCTCAACCCGCAGCTGGCCAAGATCCCAGAGACGAATGCACCGAATGCAGCTGGACATGCGTCACATGTGGCACACGGCCCGGGCCTAGCCCTATCGGGCGACTGCGAGAAGCTCTGCCACGAAGCGGACCAGCTGCTGGAGAAGTCGCGGCTGGTCGAGGAGTCGCACGATCTGGAAACGGCTCTGGTCCTCTGCAACGCAGCTGCGGGCCGGGCCAGGGCTGCCATGGATGCGCCCTACAGCAATCCGCACACGATGACCTTCGCTCGGATGAAGCACAACACGTGTGTGATGCGCGCCAGGAGTCTGCACCGGCGCATACTTATCGAGAAGGGCGCCGAGAGCGAGGCCATGCCCGAGCTGAAGCACATGCGCGAGGGCAGCAACAGCAGCGTCAAGCACATGCGCCAAGGCAGCAAGGACCGCACGCTCGAGAAGCTGGAGAAGTTGGAGAAGCTCGAGCAACTGCCGCCCAAGTGGCTCGGCGGCGAAGAGCATCGAGATCTATGCGACGCTGCCGAAGCGCAAGAGTCCGCTAAAGGCGCTCGTCAGTGCCGGCGGCGATGACAACGCCATCGAGTACGAGCAGCCCGTCAGCCAGGCGAAGCCGGAGCGCGAGAGTCGTTCGCTGTTCGGGCGACGCGACAAGGACAAGGAGAAGGAGAAAGAGAAGGAAAAGGAGAAGGAGAAGCGCAGTCGCAGCGAGGACCGCAACAAGCTGACGCGCGAGTTCTCGCTGACCGAGACGCTGCTGGTGAATGCCAAGGACACGCTGAAGAAGCACAAGGAGGACAAGGACGAAAAGAAGGAGAAGGACAAGAGCGGCAAGAAGCAGCACAAGATACGACGCAAGCTCCTGATGGGCGGACTCATTCGACGCAAGAATCGCTCCATGCCCGACCTAACGGAAGCCGTCGATGACCCCAGCTCCTCAGCTGCAGCGACCTCTGCTGCCGCTGCCTCTGCAGTCAGCGCGCACGCCACGCCCCTCAGCTCGGTCGACGACAGCGCCGTGGGCCTGCATCTGCACGGCCACGCCTACATGGGCATGAGCGGCTATATCTCGGAGGGCCACTTTGACTACCCCAGCAACAGCAACGGCAGCAATATGGCCGCCTCTGCTGCAGCTGCTGCAGCTGCTGCTGCCTCTGGCTGCTGTGCCAATCCCAACCTGGAGCGCAGCAAGCTGATGCGCAAGAGCTTCCACGGCAGCGGCAGGCAGCTGACCATGGTGCCCAAAGTGGCGCCGCCGCCGCCCATGCGCACCAGCTCAGCACTAACCCAACAGCAACAGCAACAGCAGCAGCAGCAGCAGCAGCAGCAGCAGCAACACTTTCATCACGAGGCAAACCTATCTAATATCTCAGCGATGAGCTCGAATGCCTCGATAAGTGAGGACTCGTGCCAGACAATCATAACAACCTGTGCGCAGGTGCACTCCGAGCAGAGTCCGCTGAAGGACCTGCAACTGCCATGCGCCCCGGATATGGCCTTGCCGCTGCCCGCATTGGAGCTGCCGCCGTATCCCAGTCCACCGCAGTCGGTTTGCCATTCGAGGCAGGCGAGCGAAGACTTTCCACCGCCGCCGCCGCCCGAGATCGACCTGGAGCCGCTCAACCAGCAGCTTAACCACCTGCACGCCCTGGAGGCGGCCAGCAAGCAACAGCGACAGCAACTGGACTCCATGGAGGGCACAACCAGCATCCTGGCCCAGCTGCAGCAGCGGCAACACCTGCTGAAGCTGCGCAAGGAGCAGGCGACGCCGTTGCCTGACTTGCGCTGCCGAAAGCCGGAGCCAACAGCAGCAGCGGCAGCAGGAGGCTCGCCTAGCAGCGTGCGTGATCTGGCGCATCGTTTCGAACAGACCAGCATTGTGGCAACGGGAGCAACAGCAGCAACAGCAACAGCAATGGCCAGCAGCAACATGCGCTCATACGCCTCCCAGGAGCTGCTGACTTCCGTGCGCACACAGATGAATGGGCTGCCCAATGGCAAGCCGGAGACAGATGAAGTTGACTGCGCGCCCATGCCACGTCAGCAACAACAACAGCAGCAGCTGCAGCAACAGCAACAGCAACAATTGCTGCTGGCCAAGCCTAAATACGAGATGTCACAGTCACAGATTGCCGAGGAGATTCGCGAAGTGGAGCTGCTCAACTCGATGGTGCAGCAGACGCTCAACCAGAGCAACCTTGCGGCTCCAAAGCGCGTGAAGAAGAAGAGCGTCTCGTTCTGCGACCAGGTCATACTCGTGGCAACAGCTGGCAACGAGGAGGACGACGACTTCATACCGAACCCCATTCTGGAGCGAGTCCTGCGCACGGCCCAGCATCCCAATGAGAAGGTGAGCGCACAGCTCATTCAACAACAACAGCAGAATATGCTACGCCTGCAGACGGAGGCGCAGCCACGCATACAGCAGCAGCAACAAATGCAGCAGCAGCAGCAGCTGCAGCAGCAGCAGCAGCAGCAACAACAGATGCAGGCATCGCCCATGCTGGGCAGACCAGATATGCAACGCTATGTGCAGCGCCAACAACAGTTGCTACAGCAGCAGCAGCAGCAGCAGCAACAGGAGCTGTATCGCCTGCAGCAGCAACAACAGCAACAGTTGCTGCCACGCACCAGCATGAACGGTTTGTCCAATCAGCAACAACAGCAGCAGCAGCAACTGGACATGCAATACAGCAGCATGCCGCGACCTTTGCATGCGCAAAGCTACACCATGCAAATGCAGAAACAGCAGCAACAGCAACAGCAACAGCAACAGCAGCAGCAACAGCAACAGCAACAACAACTGAGCATTGCCTACTTCAGCAATGGCAATGTTGCCGCTGAGCAATCGCTGCCCTCGCCCTATCAGCGCGTGCCACACCCACATGCCTATCAGCAGGCCAACTACTATGCAGCACAGCAGCAGCAGCATCAACAGCAACAGCAGCAGCAGCAGCAGCAGCAGCAGCAGCAACAACAACAGTTGCTGAATGGTAAGAAGAAGGTAAGCTTTGAGCCAGGCACCAAAGGCGAATTGGATTGCCTGCCCTGCGCGCCGCAGCCGCCACCACCACCGCCGCCGTCGACGGCGACGTCTCTGCAGAACGGCCTGCCCGAGCCACTCTCGAACGGCACGAATCTCAATGGCATCACGGCCATACCCACCCGCGTCTACAACAATGCCATCGTCAAGGCCTCGGCCAAGGCCGTCGAGTGCAACCTCTGTCGCAAGCGACACGTGATTGCGCCCTCGATCTACTGCACCAATTGCGAGTACTATCTGCAGATGCTCAACCAGCGCAGATGATGCCAAAATGAATTGAATTCCAACTCGAACTCAAAGTCGAACTCGAACTCGAATTTGAGTGCTACGGCAATCAAGTGAATCGATTTGAGTTTGAGTTCGAATCGTAGCTGTAAGTGGAAACACGTTATCTCAAGCATTGCTGCCACGCCCCTCCAAATAGCGCCCACAATAGGCTGTTACTGTTAAGGTTTGAGTCCATAGAGTCGTATATATACAAATGTATATAAATATATATATGTACGTATATATATATATATATATATATATATATATATATATATATATATATATAGCTTATAGCCAATCGTAGCTCGTAAGCAGTTGCAACAGCAGATCGAAGAAAGCAACAGAAGCAGCAGCAGCAGCAGCAGCAACAGTTGCAACTGCAACTGCAACTACTACCGATATTTTTAGTTTGCTGCTGCTGCTGCTGCTGCTATCTAAAGTCAGGGATGCGATTGGGTTTGCTGCCGCGTGAAGCAGTGGCAACAGCAACAGCAGCAGCAACAGTCGCTTTTATGCCGTCGCATAAGATGTCGCAACTGTTTGCCAGCCACGCCTCCATTAAAACGCCTACACGCACATGTTCCCCCAGCACACACACATATATGTCCACTTGCCCATATATCTAACACGCGTCGCTCACAACGAACATCGGCATCGACACCAGCAACATCGACATCGACATCGCCAACATCAGCAACATTTAACTAACTCCATCCAGCCTGGCTTCCGCAAATCTCTTAATTCTTTTAAAATTAATTAATTATTATTGTAATTCTAATTTTTTTTTTTTTTAATCATCTTTAAATTGTTTAAGTTTTAAGAGTTTTTAATACTTGATTTTTTTTTAAGAAACTCAGCCGCTGAGCTTCCATTGCCGCGCAGTTGTCGAACGACTGCTCGGCAGAGTTTTAATATTTTTTTTTTTATCTGATATTTATAGACTAGCCTAAGCATTTAATTTTTATACAACATACATATGCTTATATATATTATACAACTTTTTTTTAATGCATTTTATACGATCTAATAGTATTTCATAGTACTTAATGTTTTTATACATTTATTATAACGATTTTTTAAGATTTTTCTTTACAGAAAACACAGAAATGCACAAAACATGCGAGAAAAGAACAAAAAGAGTAAATAAATGGTAAAAAAAAGAAATTATTTTAATAAAAATGAAATACAAAATATATAATTGTGTTCTTTCTATGGGAAATTAACTTGATTAATTTGTGGGATATACACATAGCAAACTGCTCGAGAAAAAAGCGAAGCAAACTCTCGGCTAAGCATAGAAACGCGAAAAGGCATTGCATACTCTCAGGCGGGCATTGAAAATCAGATTATTGTTTTGCGGCATACTTTCAGGCTGATTAAGGAAAAGTAACTATTGAAAAATAATTTCTACTTACATTTAAAACTTGATTTTTTGGGTAAGAATCTAGTCTCAATAGGAAGCGAAATATAGGAAAACTTCACATACTTTTAGGCTGATACTGAATTCTTGGCCATCTATTGCTGATGAATTTTAAGACTGACAAACATGACGAACTGACGCACGATTTTGAGGTTTTAACTTTCTGAGTTCGAACTATGTAATATGTAATATATACATATAATATCTACATATCCACAACATTAATTGTACATATTTAAAGACAAATTGGAATCTTTGCGAACATTTCTATCAACTTTGACATCAGCCTGGGCTTGTGTGCTCTGAATACCTTCAACTCGCCCAGACAATATCCAATCATTAAAAGCTATACCATAACGCATAACGTAGGGCGATACATTACATCTACTGCGGTGCATAATTCGATTCCAAAACTTCTGTCTTACCTCTAGGAATCTTACAACTCTTTGCGCTCCTCGCTGATTCTGTAGCTGTAACTGCTTTAAAATGAGCTGAAAAAAGTAATTTTAATTGCAAAGTGCAATTCCCCCAACTCCCCCAAATAAAACAACATTGAATTTGCTTTAAACTAAAATTTTTAATTTGGAATTAAATTGAAAATTAAAAAAAAAAAAAAAATTGTGTTTGAAATGGGATTTTGCTTTGTTAAGCATTCTGAGCCGAGCCTCGAATTGTATTTTCAAGTCATTTGAAACAAATTCAGAGTTTTTCGCGAGATTCTGCTCAGACGTATAACAGTTCAGTGCTTGTTACACAATCTTTTTTTTCGCGTCTTGATGGAGGCGCGTATAACGCTTCCACACAAAATGCAATATTCTTTAGCGGTTTTGTTTTATTTAATATTTCGGTTTCTTTTACTGTGTTATTTTGTGTAAATTTTATAAACGATTACATCTTTTTAAACTGCGTAAAACATTTATCCGAAAGAATTTCTTTTTTTTTTTATTCTTCTTTTTTTCGAACTGAGCGCCAAGCTTAAATATATGTATATAAATAAATATTATTTTTTATTTTTTTTTTTTTTTTAATCTTGGCAAACAGTTCTTAAATATTTTACGCAATTTAATATTTTTTCTTGTTTTTTTTTTAAATATATTTTTTTATATTTAAGGCACGGTTCGCTCTTAATCGCTTTTCTCTTTCAAATACATTTTTACTACCGGCCGAACGATTTATGCGTGTGAGAAGTGCAGAGGAGAGAGGAGGAAGTTTGTGTATTCACATAGAAACAGAAGAGTGTAGGGGAGTGGGATGGTGTACGAAAGTAGAACCAATAGACTGTGTGATTTTGGAACTTAAAAATTCAAACGAAAAATTGCTCAAAAATAAGAGAAATAAATTGTTAAAAACAATTAAAATCTTCTCTTGGATATGGCAACGCTTCTTGGCTTTCAAATTACCATTAGATCTCGCAGCGGCTCTGGGCTTTGTTAATCAATCCAATTGCAATCTCTTCTTGCTTGTTAAAACTTGCCTTGCATGCATATGGCGTATGGCAACTCCATTTTGCATGCTTACAGATCTGGTAACGCCTTTTGATATTAGTTATTTGATATTAGATAGATATTGCTTATGAATTCCTTTAGCTTTAGTAGGCCCCTCTCGGCCTCTTTGCTTTAATCCCAATTTCGCATCTTTCTTTGTTAAGGCAATGATATAAACAAATTTTCATTCATGGGGAATGAATGTTCCTTGGACTATAGACTCTCGGACTATAGACTTTTCCTGTTTAGTTTTTCCTTTCATTTTGGTTTCACAATAATCTGGAACAAGTTTCCAGTTGCTTTAGTTTTCGTATCTTCAATGATCTTGCAACGGTGCCCAAATGACCTCTGATCGCAGTCACAGGAAGAGCTTAAAGTCCAGCACATGACACTCGACACTAAGACAAAGCACTGAAGAATCACAGCATCAAGAGTGTGATTGAATTAGAGAGAGACTTTGAGATCGCAACTGGAATCAATGTAGTCGAACATAGGAATTTGTGAGTCGAACTAAAAATGAGGATTATAAAGAAAAACAAAAACTATGGCTGCGCAGCTTTCGCTCCAAGTTTCGTTTGGACTCATCTGAAAGAATATTGGCATAGAAATAGGTAAGTAAAACAACTCTATTGGAATCAAGCTTTAGGCTGCAGCAAACGCTTCGCTGATCTATTCGCAGAGATTTCAACGTGCTTTTCACCTTCGGGACTTTGAGATGTTCATCTCCATTTGTGATGTGTGCCACAATCAGGCGTTTTCTTTGCTTTATTTGTTTCTCATATCGTTCAGTTGGGCAAACCAATCGCTCGCGACAGGCGTCTCACGAGCAATTGGCTTGCCGTCTTTTCTTCATCCTACTCAGCTTTGTTTTGGCTCATTCGATTTGATTTGCGTTTGCGCTGCATTCGAAAATACCTGCGTAAACTTTAGAGACTAGCTAAATCTTTTTTTTTTCAGTGCATTTTGTTTTGTAAAATAATAAATATAAATTATAATAATTTGCACTTTTCAATTAATTTTTTCTCATTTCTTTTTTTATATACAGTATTTGTAATTATTTTTTGTTTTCTTTTTTTTTAATCTTATTTTTTTAATATTTTTTTTTGCCTAGCTATATCTATTGCACTAATTGCGGCACACATCACACGTATAACGTTTCTCATTTGTGTTTACATTATTCATTTATGGGGTTTCTTTTTGTTTATGGCCCACGCAAAGGCAGCGGTTCGAATCCCTTAACAAATCAGCGCTACGTTTGGCAAACGGACACGGGAAACTCACCTGGAGACAGTTTTTTAAAAAGCATTTTATATATATGTATATATAGTCTATTTGATCAGTCACTGACACTGCTGTAAGCAACATTCAAGTTAGTACAGTCTCAGATGGGGCTTGGTGGGTGGTGGTTCGTATATACAGAGGGAATGATGATATGTATGTACAATGGGAACGGAAAAGGAGAACAGAACGGAGTTCAAGAAGAACAGAAGGACAAACGTTGCGTATCTCAAAGCTTTTGACTATCGATTGCTGATTGATGATTGATGCCTAGTGCCTGCCGCAGTGATGCATCATGATTGAAGCTGCGACATTAGTAATTCCAGTGAATGTGCCGTGGTCTATTCTTGAGTACGTTTCTTCATGATTCAAGTCTCTGATTGAGTCTAAGTTGGTTACATCATGATTGAGTTTATTATTATTCAGTCTAGGAAATCTTTGCTTCTTTCTCTTTTACTCTCTTTGGGGTATTTGGCTCTCCGCCTGCCGAACGACACGGCCTGAGAAAATTTATATCCAGCTGAGCAATATATATACACATATATATATATGTAATTTTGTATTGAATACCTGATTGATTGATGGGGTATTTCCCTTGTGGTTGAACTCCCGCCTGCCTGCGCTCTTCTATTGCCTCTCTCAATGCTCTTTTTGTTGTCTTAGTCAACTGCGAAACTGAACTAGCTTCTGCTTCCCGTACTCTCCTCTCTCTCTCTCTCTCTCTCTCTCTCTCTCGCTCACTTCATATGGTCCTGCTCTGTCTCGTGACTGAAAGAACTTTCTGCTACCCAACTCGTCTCTCTCCAGCTCCTCCCGCTCTGCCTTGTGACAGTCGAGCCAGCGACACGGTCTTGACACACTGTTAAAGAGCCGATACTAGTTGCGGTCGGACATAGACGGACCCGTCTTCGCCTAGGTATATGCGTATAACATCTTGCCACACAATATACGGATATATATGTACGCCAACTGAATGCGGAGTTTGATGGACGATTGGAATGGACGAATACGATGACACTTGCTGGTTTTATAGTCTTTTTTGTGATGTGATCGAATAGCTTAGTGAGTGGCAATTGGTTGCCCTTGGGGTGATGGGTTACACGGTTTTATTAGCGTATAACACTTAGTCGAGTGCGTCCAGTTTAAGGCAAGCGACTGCCATGAGTTCGAGGCGGCGAGCGTAGCCCAATCCAGTCTGTTGTGGGTGAGGCGATGGTGTGTGTGCGCCTGCGCGTGTGTGTGTGCGAAGGGTGGGCTGGCGGACAGGGGCTACTTGACCCATTAGTTATAACTGTTATACACATGCGATTCTCGTAGTTGATGCGGCTTCTGTCGCCAGTTGTTTATGCACTCTAATCGGTGTGCTTTGCCCTGGAGCTGCGCGGTCCAGAGGAAGGCGCCGTCAACCATTTGCCGAGCGAGATGAACATATGTGTACTCTGTCTGTGTGTGCTATATTGTGAGAGAGAGAGAGAGCGCGTTCCCTCTTGCCGAGCTGCTCGCTCGCATGCAGTAATTTATTTGCACGACATGCCGTTTCGCTCGCATCCATGTGATGCCACGCACACTCGCGATAGAAGTATGTGGTTACGCTTCGTCTCGTATCTCGTGTGTGCGGCATCAAACGGATGCCGTTCGTGTTCCACTGTCTCGTTCTGTTCCATATGCTCAGCTCGTGCCGCAAAGCCCACGCTCCCTCTCCCTCTCGATGCTCTTTCCCCGTTTGCACTCGTCCCGTCTCCAGGGCAAAGCTTGATTGATCTCAGTAGAAATTACTTTGCAAACCCGCCGCCACTTCCACGCCTCAGCAACAGCAGCAGCAACAGCATTCGCTACACACCGCACCTCACCTGCTCCCGGGCTTCGAGCAGCGCTTCGCTCCAGGAGGAGCTGCCCCCAGCCGTGGCGCCACAGAACTGCATAGGCATGCACTCACTCACCCGCTCACTCGTGACCTTCGCTTTCGTAGTCAATTGAACTGCTTTGCTTCTTTATCGAGTTGATGAGCGATTCGTGTCTGATTTATGTTCGTTCGATGGCTGGCTCTTTCTCTCTTATCATATATCAATACTGTGTTTGGCACTTGGTACAGTTGACTCTCGGAAAAAAGTAGCACTCAAAAAAAAAATGGAAAAGGAATTTTAGGACTAACTTCTCCTGAACGTGTCGCTGGCTCCAGAGCTAGTGCTCGACTGTGCCCGTTGCTGGTTTGCCAGCGATGAGGCAGACTCGCTGAAGGGCCAGGTAGTCGAGGAGTTCAGGTAGTCTCGGTCCAGTTCAGGTAGTCGAGCTCAGGGTCTCTGTCAGTCCTTAATCCTGCAGGCCCAGTCCTCAGTCCTAACGAGGGTTTCTTTTTCCCTAATGCAGCTGTCTGGCTGTTCGTCTGTCGTCTGCCTTGCCTCGTCTTTTGTCCCTGTGCTACCCTGTTCTTTTCTTTCCTTCCTTTTGTCCTTGGCTGCAGCTGCGTTTCCTGTTTTCTTACTATTTTTCTCAGAATATATGCAGTTTTCGTGCGGTTTCAACTTTTTCACTCAGGTACAGACACAAACTGCTCTTTTCAATCAATGCTCGCTCGGACTCGTCGTTCGTCGCACTGCAATTGATTCGACTTGCTGCTGGCAATGCCTTTTGCTGCCTTTGGTAATGGCAATGCTCTTTCCCCATTCACATCTTGCAGAATTCCTTGACTCATCCACTTTTTCTGCTACAACTTTTAATCTCACTTCATAAATTTAACTGAATTCCGATGTCTTGCTGGCCCCAAAGTCGTCTGTGAGTACGAAAAGCATCTGCTTGGCCTAAATATACAACGGAGTTGCCACTTGGCTTCGCCCACGTACATCACAGCTTAAAAAGTTGGGCAACTCATCGAGCTGTCGCTGCACTCGGAAGTCAATAGCAAATAACTTTTTTGAGAGCTCAGATTCCTTTTCAAATGCGCATTTTCGATTTGCATCGCTTTTGCTTTCATTTTGAATCTACACACAGGCGAATATTCGCGCGCGCTTTGCGCACTAAACACAGCACGCGCCGCAGCCATTTGCAACTAGGTGGCAGCGCCACAAGCGCACATCAAAGCGCGCGCAGCCCTGGTTGGACTCCAGCAAAGAGAAGAAAAAATTCAAAATAAAAGTTAAATTCAAATTGATTTTAAATTTTAAATTAAATTGAAATAAACAATAAAAAATAAAATAATTATTTAAAAATATGTTTAAAGGTTAAAGCAAAAGAATGAATAAATAATATACATAATATAAGTTAAATATATAGTATAAAGGTTTTAAATATATAAACAATAAACAACGAGTTTTTCAGTTCAGATGCTTTGCTTAAATCGAAATATTGATAAATAATAAATAACAAAATAAATAGTACAAACTAATTCAATAAAAATGTTAACAGAGAAATAACAAAGTCGAGAATACCCGACTGCTTGATACAATTGATTCCTATTCGTCCCCCACAGAGCGTAACCTATTACCTTGACAGTTCCATCTGGAGCTCGTATATCACATAGAGAAACATTCGGATAAACCCAAATTGTATAGAATCAATGGACTCGCTTTACACTTCGAGAATTTGCACAGGATTCGCATTATAAATATTTGACTTACAATTTGTTAAGCAATTGATTACAAAATAGTATAAAAACGATCAGATAAATATAAAAAACAATTTGTAAAAACAAGAATACCAAACGGATTACTCGAAGATCATGGCTCGTACGCATAATTCTGATAGGTGGGCTCATCATAGATTTGTTCGAATTCCGACTTAGCCTGATTGGTTTCCTCAGCAGGCTCTGAAAGATCCAAGTATTTGTAGTTGCGTGAGAGAAAGAGGAAGAACAGCAGATTGACCAGCATAATGCTGGCGAAGAGCGCAAACTCAGCCGATTGCGTGTTGACGAACTTGACCTCCGCTATGATCACCACGATCATATTGCCAACGGCTACGGAGAGCAGCCAACAGGCCTGCAGGACCGACTTCATGCTGTTTGGTGCCTGGGTAAACGAGAACTCCAGCCCCGTCACCGAGAACATTATCTCCGCGGCTGTCATAACCACAATCTGTGGCAGTTGCCAGAGTATCGAAATGCTTGTAGGTGGCACCACCTCCAGCATGTTGTATTCCTATAGGATGGAAGGGAAGGACGCAACAGTTACACTGCGCTACAAGTCTTACGTATGAATATGAATGAAAAAAGACAGTGAAGAGAGGAGATAGCATGGGATTCGATACTCTATATGAGTCATTGAGCTGTTGCACCGAAAGTGAACTAGTTCCCAATTCGTTTACTTACATATCCGTCACGTGCATTCCCCTGAACCAGGAGGCTGTAGAGTCCCCCATTCTTGGCATCGAAGCTAGCGACTCGCTTGCCATTGATATCGAGTTCGCCATAGCCGAGTGCAATCTCGTGCAGGGCCGAGATATTGCTGATGTGCAGCTGGACGCTGGGGGTGCCCGGGACGGTAGCTTTCAGCAGGATGGGACCCTCTTCTGGCGGCGTGTTGACCAAAGTGCGCAGCAGTGGAGGTCGATTCCTGTGCTTCGAAGTGCTGAGGCCATCGGCGAATTCCTGAAGACCGGCCTTAGTTAGGAAATAGCTGACAGACTTGCCCGCCTGCAGATGTAGGCGTCCTTTAATAGTCGGACATTGCTTTTTCAAAGACTTGGCCTGAAAGGCCAAATTCATTGTACGAGGCACGTAGAGCTTCAAATTAGTCCACATGGACAGCGGATCGATGGAGTCGGCAATTGCCTCGTGCTCAGTTATGAAATCATAGCGACACGGCATCCCATTGTAGAGTCGTAGGTGAACCATGTAGGGGGCATACGGCTTAGCCTCCGGTTCCGCACGCTCGAGCCTCATCTGAACGCCCGCCGACAGAAAGAAACCGATGGAGGCGAGCAGCAGGCCAATGCTGAGCTTCTGCAGCGGGCGCTTGATGCCGATGCGCGCGAGCATCGGATAGACGGCACAGTCGAAGAGTGGAATGAAAGCGAGAATGAGCAGCGGATTGATAACCTGCATCTGATCCGGCTTGATTTTATAGCCCATCACATCGCCATCCATATGGGTGGCCTGAAAGGTCCACCGCGAGCCCTGCTGGTCGGATAGAGCCCAGAAGACAGGGAACGGCACATAGAGCAGCAAGACCTTGGTCAAGCACTTTGTATCGTGCACCATCTGTTTACCCACAGTGGACGTCGCATAGTCCAGAAAGTGTGGCATGGGCTTTCTTCTGCGATTTCGCCGCCAGCCCCTGTACGCGTTGATTATACATTGTGATACGCCGAAGAGCATGTTGCCGGAAGGCGGATGCACTCTGTACCACGTTCTGCCGGACACAAAGATCCCCATCGAGACGAACATCAGCACAGCGGGCACGCCGAAAGCCAGTGAGTAGCAGTCATCGTCCCCGAAACATTGGACATCTGCACGCAGAATCGGAGTAACAGCTGTCGAGATCATGGAGCCCGCATTGATTGCAAAGTAAAACAGCGAGAAGAACTTGGCCAGCTCAGATTCCTGGTCCGGCAGCAGGAACTGATCACCACCGAAGGCCGAGACGCAGGGCTTGATGCCGCCGGTTCCCACAGCAATCATCAAAAGACCCAAAATGGTGACAGACCTAGAAAACCGGGACAATTATGGAAGATAATTAAGATAATTAGCCAAGTTCTAGCTGAGTATGAAGAGATCTTAGTTAGACCTAGACAGACTTCAATCTATGTACATACTCACTTAGTAGGGATGAGCGGCAAAGGTATAGCTCCAAAGGCGACAATCATAGCACCGAAACTATATACGATCGATAGGTACAATATCGTATTGTACTTGCCCAGCCAGCCGTCCGCAACGAGAGCACCGAAGAGGGGAAACACGTAGACGAGCATCGTGAACACATGGAAGAACACAGTCGCCGTCTCCTCGTTGAACCCCAGCTTATGGGTTAGATATAGCACGAGTATGGCTAGAGGGGAGAGAGGAGAGGAGGGGAGAGACACATAGAGAGTACTCTTATTCCCCGTCTTGTCCCACTTACCACGCATGCCATAATAGTTGAAGCGCTCACAGAACTCGTTGCATACGATGAAGGCCACAGATTTGGGGTAATCCAGTGACTAAAAGAGAAGAAGAGACATTAGCTGACATAGTCAAGTCGGGGGACTTGGGAGTGACTTGTATTATAAATGATTGGATCCCTTATTATCTCCTATCTCATTAACTTTCACACTCGGCAAATGTGACCGGCAAATGGCAAAAGTGCTGCATCATAATACGCTGACTGGACAAGTTCCCATCAATTGCGATAGCCGACTAAATATATAAATATCTATATATATAAATGTATATTTATATATGCGCGTGTGTGTGTGTGTGTGTCTGAGTATCTAGCTGATAGATAGGCCTTGTTTATGTCTGCCAAGTCTATTATTTTAAGGGCATTCAAGCGTAATCTCGTCTCATTATGAGTGCTACGTAAGATAGTGTTCAAATAGGTCTATACATATATGTATATAGATATATATATATTTGTAGAATAGTAATTGGAATTTTGTTTTATGTTCGAGTATTCAATCTTCACAATATAGCGAATATCGCCTGGATATTCTGGAGCTCAGAAGAATTTGAGGATCGAAGAGAGAGAACTCTAATGAAATGCAAATATTTGCAGATTTTTTTTTATCCTATTAAATACAGGGTATTCAGCCGTTATGAAGGAAAGCACCCTGTATGTATAAATATACAGGGTATCAACTAGACGAGTCAGCTGAAGTGAATCAGAGTTGGAGCTTTGTTTCGTTGGGAGAGTTATAATCTAGAACTAGAACAGTTATTACGTATTTACATTCATAACACAGAGTAGTGGACTAGTCCAGCTAGAGAAAGGACAATAATTTGATGCTGGCTTATATCTAACTACAGGGTATCGCTTAGTCGACCTGTGAGCTTTTTAATTTAAGAAAATGTATATATATTATATCTTTATATAGGCAGGTCATTATGTATTCACATAGTAGTAAGACTGACCTATTGCGCTATTACGAATACATCTGATTCCCCTTCTGTGTGTCTCTCCCTCTCTCTCCCTCTCTCTCCTTCTCTCTCCTCTACGTCTGTGTCACTTTTGTGTATTTCATTTTCGCTTTCGATTCGTTTCGCGTTTTGTTTTGGTTTCTATCTGCATTGGCTATTAGCCAAGGTGAGCCGGCAAACGGGTTTCAGCCACCTGCCCCAAGTAGTGGGACGAAACGTGAATAAAATTTCAGATTCTGCTATTGCATTAGCTAAAATCGCGAAAAAAAAAAACAGTTAAAGCCAAAGTCAAGTACAGAGTGCGACTGCTTAAAGCTCTTTAGATTTGGTTTAGCATAGCTCTACCTATGAATCTACTCCTAATGTCTACGCCTCTGTATTTCTAACAACTGCTGCTGCTATGTGTGCAGAAATTCTATTCTTATTTGGCATAGGTAAATTTATATTTATCTATATGTATGTGACATAGACATTATATATATTTATATGTATATAATTTGTAATGTACATACACATATATTGGAATGATAGCCAAACGTGTTGTGAGAGCTCTATTGCGAGTTGACGATCTACAGATAGTACATCTTCTCACTCTCACTCTCTCTCTTTTCTTAGCGTTCTTCAGTCCCTCCCACAAGTGTAACGTGCCATATTCAAGCGGTACTTCGCTTTGAACCCATTCGTTTCAATAAAACGTGATATTACAGCTCTGCCAATTCAAATATAATGGGTCAACCAACAAATGAACTGAGACGAATATTTCGAATTATTCTTCTAGTTTCTAGTTTATATGAGCATATAAATGTTATCTTATCCTGGGCGAATCTAGACAAGGTGATGATGATGATCAAATGACGATCATTCGACACTTTGGCAATATTAGATAGTATTACATACACATATCTTTGGCCAGTCTATGGGGATGCCGGAAAGTAGCCAACGAGTCTCTCGCTCACAAGTTTGTTGTAAGAAGCGTACATGAGCAAAGCGTAACATGAGCAAAGCTTAATTGGCAATTGTGTGACGTCACGTTCTCACGACGCTCATAGAGATTTGTGGGTAATTATATCTGGCAATATGCAATGCAATATACTGTAAATAATATATACAAATGTATGTATATATGTCAGCTGTTTGTTTAATTGTGGGATCGAAAGCGACTAATTGCAGACCCGTCCAGGCACATCAATAATGATATATGTAAATATATATTTATATATATATATATATATATATATATATATATATATATATATATATATATATATATATATATATATATATACATATATAGCAATCCGGTTAGCTAAGATGTGTACCTACAGAGTTGACTGAGTTATTCAACTCGTTGGTTCGTTGACAGCAGTTGAAAAACAGTTTAAAAAAAAGTAGGTCGACGGCATCGAATGTTCATATCTACATATGCATGTACATATGAATATATATATTGTTTGGATTCTATTTCGATTTCGCTTTCTCGTGATTAATTTAATCAATTTGCGAGCAATAAAAGGATGATTGGCATACTCTATGCATATACATACATATGTATATGAGCAATCAAGGTCAGTTTTTGTTTTGTAGAGAATTGGGTCAATATGAGAGATCCTCTAAACAAACGATATTCTTGACCAGCATCAACAGAGGAATGAGCGAGAGTGGTTTATCTGAGTTCTAGATAACATGCCTCAGTTAAGGGGAATGTGTAGAAAGTAATACTCTATTATCTCCCCTATTCAGATCATTTGAGAAACAACTATAAAATCGAATTGTTCTATCTATCTTATATTGTTCTATATCAGCCTTTATATTCATAGGTTACTTTTCTTTTCCATATTTTCCTGTTATGTTCAAAGTATAAAACGTTTCTCTCATTTTATATCGGTTTGTTATAATAAATTCATATATTAATCTTTAGTACTGTAATCATATTTTGTTATATTCCTCGCATAACACAGTCTTATATTACTTTATTCTATCATACTCTGTTATTCTCAACTGTTATATTACGTTGTACGCTCTTCTCTATCCCACACGCTTAAGTGGTGCGTGCTAACTATTTTGTATTTGATTTGATGTTATCAGGAAATCTATTTCTTGACTATTCTCCTAATACACACAGACATACATATGTACATACATACAAATGTGTGACCGATATCTTATCTGAAAGATACCTTCAGAGCGAACGAAAGGGAAAGACAACATAATCATATTGCATATACATACATACATACATATGTACATATATACACACATATTGAGGACTTGGAGATAACTGTTCTTACCTAAGCTACGCTTGCGTTGCACTGTACTAACTGTAACAGGGCATATGTATGTATGTACATATGTAGTTGTTCGACTGCTTTGTCTTAAACTGCTACTGGCAAGGCATGCATGCATTTATATATGTACATATGTATACATATGTATGTATGTGTATGTAAGTGCGTGTGTGTATAGCCAAAAGTTGTGCAGTCTCTGCCTGCCAACTTGTAAATGTACATATATGTAAGTACATACATACATACATGTATGTGTGCATGTGTGCTTTAAGATATGCTGCACTTGTTCGTATGCGTGTGTGTGTGTGTGTATGTGTATCTCATGTACTTTCTCAATTGCCAGCTGAAAGTGACAATAAACTAAAGTCTGCGCAGACGCAGGCGTCGCAGTCGACGCTGTCGGTTGATGCTGTCTTCACTGACTTCTTTGGCTGATTTCTTTTCATTTCATTTCAAGTTTAGGGCTTGCCGAGCATGCATACATATGTACATACATACATATGTATGTACATATGTATTGTTGGTGTATGTGTGTGTGTGTGCAAGATTGACAATTAGGCAGGTGTTTTTACTTACATACATACATGCATGCTCGCACATGCACATATGTATATACATATATACATACATACATATGTACATGTAGGTTTGTGCAATCGAGCGCCATAATTGTCCAGTAAATCGTTAAACGCAACGGTACATTGGGCTTACCTCTCGCTCTTTTTCTGTCGCTGGCTGCTTCCCAATTATTGTCAACTCCTTTGATTTGCCATTGGCAGCAGCCCCTGCCGCTTCAACGTCTCTCGCTTTCATCTGTTGTTGTTGTTGTTGTTGTTGCTGTTGTTATTGTTGTTACGGCAGTAAACAGCACAAACAATACAAAAAACACACACACAAACACACACACACACAAAACGAACAAAAGGCTCAGCTCAAGTTCAATTTACGGCTTGGAATTTAATCAACTACCGAAAAACGCACGCGCGAACTTGCAATATATGTATGTATTTGTAGCAGGTGCCGGCAGCAGCGGGTGCAGCGCAGTCACGTTTGCGCAAAAAACGAAAAACGGAGAAGCAAAAGCTGAGGCTGAAGCTGAAGCTGAAGCTGAAGCTGAAGCAGAAGCACAAGCACAAGCACAGACAAAGACTGAGACAGAGCCACAAAAAGTCGCATACGCAGACGTCACTGTGAGGGCGTAAATACTTAAATGAAACGCATGTCAAGTACTAGTTGCGCTTTTTGCGATAATTCGGCAGACACCGTACCCCAAAAAAGGAAGAAAAAACAACAACAAAAAAGAACAGCTAGAATAAGCGTCAAAATGAGAATTGAAAATAAACAGTAAGCAGAATGGTTGAATAGAGAAGGTGGGTAACCGGCACGAGAGCTACATATGTATATACATATGTACATATGTATGTATGTATGTACGTCACAGCGTCATTTAACTATGACCAAGCCTTGCTCTCACGCTCTTGCTCTTGCTCTTGCTATCGCTCTCTCGCTCTTTTGCTAGTTTAGTTGGCTGTATGATGCAGTGCAGCGCAGTCGCCGTCAGCGCATTGGCGGCGACTACTTCATTCCTCTCAAGTTCAATGCTTACAATAGTTAAATATGAATTTGCATATGTATGTACGTATGTATGTATGTATGTCTGTATGCGTGTTTATCTGTGCTGTCCCCCTTCTTCTGCTGCAGTAGCAGTTAGCACAGTTGTTGCTGCACATACATATGTATGTATCTACATACATATGCTGCGCACTTGGTGCTTCCCTTAGGCCCAGCAGCAAACGACGAATAGAAGAAATCAAAAATTAAATTAGCTCAGCTATGACGACTTTTGAATAGCCTTTGGACACATACCAATGCAAGGTATGTTGACCGTGCTTCATTATGTAGTATAGTCTATATGGATATACGTATATTGGCTATTACCTCTGAATCAGATGTCTGATTGTCCGAATCTCTGTCTAGGTTGTAAGTTCTATCGATGTTTTTGACGTCGAACTCCGAATCATAGTAGCGGATGCGAGCACTGCTAATGCCGGGAGTGTCTTCGCCAGCCAAAGAGCGCAATCCAGCTAGGTATATTGACAGAGAGAGAGAGAGTGAGGAATAGGGCCATATTAATTTAAAGGGAAAGAGAGAGAGTGAGTAATATTTGTATACTTACCTTCTTCGCTATCCGAATCATAGTAACAGCCAGAGAAGTCGCTTAGCGACGAGCTCAAATTTAAATTCAAATTCTCGCCCAAGTTTCGAAACATTGAAAAACATGAACACTAAATAAATGAAATAATTGAAAGGAGACTCGAAGTTAGCCGAAAGTTAATCTCAATTTCTCTTATTCTCTCTGTCTCTTTCTTTTTCTCTTGCAAGTCCTTGATGCTATATAGGGAAATTCGTAGGAAATTCCGCACATTAGAGGGCAGCTCAGGGAAATTCCCTTTTGTGTTTAATTTATGGATGTTGGCCTTGTTTACCTTTCAGCTAATCTAAAACACTTTTCGTTTACGATCTAATCAGTCAATGTTTTTTAGCTAGTCAGCTGACTACGTCGCTTTAAAGTGAATAGTCTATAAAGTTAACAACTATAATTGGGATTTTATTCATAATATATCATATACTTATACATATACATATATATTAAATCTGTCGTAATCAGAGATTAGCTTTGTTTCCTTTTAGAACAAAGGGAGATATTCATATTCGAAATTGCTAAATTGATATCGCTCTAGAAATCGATATTCAGACCTAGCATGATGTAAGCCACATTCCAAAATACTCAAGACGTTACTCAACGATTTGACATGCAACGCTTTAGAATATGTATATATTAATATATTTTTATATGCTATCGGGTATTGTAGTTGTAAAATGTGCTTATAACATCATTCAAACCTCTTACTCAATGCATTCATAATGCGACTATATCGACGATAATGAATTCCTGAAGTTCATAAATCGTCCAACCAATAACAACCCATAATTCAGTCATACGCAGTCATGTTTACGATATACATATGTATATACATACATATATAGCATGAATATGTAGGATGCATTATATGGTTAATCGTAAATATGTACCTGGTACAGTTATCCGCTTATCACTTATCACTTATCAATTATCAGACATCAGCCATCGGCCATCAGCTATAAACCCTAATCTATCGCTTATCGCTTATCGGCGGAACGATTAAGCATATAAAACAATGTCGCTCTGAATTGCGCCAAGTCAGCTCTATCCATAGATTAAAACGTTGGAATGGACTTTTGCTTGGGAACAAATGTGGACGCCCATCTTAGAGCTGCGAATATAGAAAAGCGTTTATACTTGTAGAGCTGAGTATTACCAGTAATATCAGGTGTGATAGATTGACAAGTTTATTTCGTAATCGATAAGTCGATAAGGTGATTATTGAAATAGATAGTATTTTCATTAAAGACCAACCAAATATAGATCACGCTCTCATATGTACATATTGTCGATTTACATGAAATATAATTTAGTCATGCAAATCCAGTTGCAAAACGTTTATTTCAAGACCGCAAATTGGGGTAGTTGATAGTTTTCCCCAAAACCCAAACGAGTGCACAAAGGAGTGGAGAGAGTTAAGACAAGCTTTGTGTGAAGTCAATATACTCCCATTGCGCTTTGTGAATGAGTGCCGCATAGCAGAGCGCTGACTAGGCCGAAAGCTAAATATATACCAACTACGTTGATAGATGTTTGTATGGGGCAGGTAGGTAGCTACTAGCTAGGCAGAGGCATGTAGCCAGGTGGTAATTGAAAAGTATCTTGTAGATACGCCTAAATTCCCGACACGTTACCTAACAAGACGCTGTGCAGATAAGAAATGAATTGGCAGAAATAAACAGAAGAAAGCAAAACGCTTAATTAATGTTTGTCAGATAAGGCGCTGATATCGGATGCCCCGCGCTGAACGAGCATTCAGATACAGCAGTATATATGGTCAATATATGTACATACATGCATATAGCTATACTTTATTATGATCGGTTGGATCAGTCACAAATTAAGGCGAAGGACGCGCGCGCGCGTTCTATGCTCGTAAATACTTCAACAGAAGAGCTGATAGCCTGATAAGCGATAAGTGCTTAGCTAACGGTTTACTGCAGCGGCGTCGATGGCAACAGCGACTGCGACTGCGACTGCGTCGCCGCCTGTCGAACTCGAAGCGATTGCCGATGACTTTCGATTCGTCTTCGTTTTTCCACACGCAGGACACACGAACGATCGCAGTCGCAGTCGCAGTCGCAGTCAGTCGCAGTCGCAGCCATTGCTATTGGCCCTGACTCGAAATCGAAATCAAAAAGGAAGCCATTGCCATCGCCATTGATAACTCAGCAATCGTGTGCAATTGCAGTCGCAGTCGACGCAAACGCAAGGAATTCACGCAGTCGCAGTCGCAGCTGCAATCGCTGTCGACGTCAAAACTCTAAACCGAAGTTGAAATGGAAATCGATATCGAAGGGCACGTGCGCTCACACTCTCAGCCTCAGCCTCAGTCTCAGCCTCAGTCGCTGTTGCCGTCGCCGTCGCGTCGTTGCGCTTAGTCGGAGTCGAAGTCGAATTAGTTTGACAAAGCTGACGCCAACAGCAATGCCGACGCAGCTGCCGGCAGCGACGCCGACGGATTCTTTAGTTGACTTACGCGCATCGGACATCAGTCAGTCAGTCAGTCGAATGCCGTTGGCGGACTTGGACGCGTATCGAGTATATGCGCTTCCATCGTTTTTTGTTTCCACTGCGCGTTCTCACTGTTTAGCTGCAATTTTACTGTTGTTGTTTCTCTGTTAAATGTTACTGACGTGAGTGTTACCTGTTACGAATATAATTATGAATCGTGCACCACAAATATATTCATTGACTTTTCGTTTACATTTCGTATTCAATAAATACATATATATTTTTTAAATATTTTATATCTTTTTTGTGCCTCTGATCTTTACGTGTGAATGCAAATAATAATAAAATACAGAAAATATTGAAAGCTTTATTCGATTTGTTATTTAAGCTTTTAAGTGTTATTTTGTTTGATTGTTTTGTTTTTGTGTGTATGTTTTTTTTTCTTCTTTTTTCTTATAACTATATGAAATCGTTTCTGATTTCTCTTCTTTCTTTTCGATTTCAAGTGTCGCATAACGGATGTAAAGTGATAACAACCCAACAGCGAGATGACGGAAAATGAAAATGGTATTTTATTTATATTTCTTCTATTGCACATACACATACATACATATATAAGATAATAGGTCTGGATTATCAAGGGGTTCTATCAAGGGGTTTTCCCAAATGGGGAATTAATACCGCTTTGGTGATTCGCCTGTTACATGGACTGATTCGAAACCCAGTATACCATCTTTTAGATACACTTTAAGAAATTACTGGCAAAATGATTACATTTATTTATACTAACGACTATTGCCAACGACCTCTGCTTCTTCTCTAGCCCTATCCGATTTGTTGTCAACTTGGGTTTTTGGAGTATTACTCCAATAAATAATCGTACACATGTCCAGATACGAGCGAAGATAGCTCTTATCTCGCATAATTGGCGATTAGGCATTGGTTATTCAGTTCTTGAATTCTTCCAAGAATTCCTGATAGAGGAGCGTGTACTAAATCTTAGTTGAGCCAATCTTATCGACCCGATAAACCCGTGAATACTCATATGAGAGAACGCTACAATTTGTGCATGGATGTACATCAATCAATCAATCTCGATTGCAGCTGCATTTAACTAAACAGGAATTTGATGACTCTCTTCCCTGGCTTTTCTCTCAATGCAAAGCTAAAGCTAACCTAAGGCGCATTTGCATATCCTAGTATGAATATATATACATATGTAGAAACCTATTGCATATATAGTGTGTCATTTGTAGTACATTTCAGACAGACTTTGACTAGATTTAATGGCATGCATGACTAATTGGCTGACTGACTGACTGACTGACCATGCATCAGCTGCCTCCATGCAGCTGGGGCAACTGGATGCTGTTCGAGTCGGGAGCAATTGCTGTTGCTGTTACAGACCACCTGTCGATCGCTAATTGTGGTTTTCGGTACAAATTGGTTGACGAAATTGAATGAGTGTTGCCATTGTTGTTAATACATTATACATTTCGTTTTGGCTAGAGCCTATTGGGAAACCTAGACACATGTCAATTAAGGCGGCACGTTTTACGCAAAGAGAAAGAGAATGTAGATGGTAGATTGTAGATGGTAGGTGGTAGATGATAGATGGTAGGTGGTAGATGGTAGATGGTAGATGGAAGAAATGGTATAAGGAAGTTACGAGTAAAAGACGAATTGGAGAATTGAAAAGCTGGAGAAGAAGGCAAAGATAAAAGACGAATAGCAGAAAAATGTATGAAAACCGAAAGAAGAAGGGGATATTCAAAAAAGGAAAATGAAAAAAGCAGAATGAAAAATAATTGAGAAGAAAATGCAAAGCAACGAAAACAAGACAAACGAGAAGCTAGAGAAATGCCGTAAGGAGTTCGGGTGAGCGGGAAGTGAGCTGGGCTCGTGGGAAAGTACACGCCGCTGCCTTCGTAGTGCCACATAGTAATAGGGCTATTGAAGGACCCATAAAATGTGGCCCATATTGAACAAAGGCTTATCAATGAGAAGTGGGCTTAATCGCTTGTAAATCAGTTTGACGCTGTTCACAAAGCAAACGCGATTGGATAGCTGATAGCGCGAGGGCAGTTATAAAGATGATAAGTCGAATCGAATCTATATGGAGCTGTTCCCACAATTTACGACTCGCGACTCGCGACTCTCGACTTTATCGAGCGCTAATCACATAGCGTTTCCTGTAACACATGTTCATCCGAAGCGTATTACCTGGTACTCGTACACGTACGCCCATCAGCCCTTATCGAAATACCAAGAAATGCTCCATGACTAAGCCTAATTGTTTTTCCAATTCAATTCAAGCGAACACTCGTCTAATGAACAGGACAAATCTATGAATATGAACCTCAAAATTTTCCTTAACATCTGAATTATCTTCAAAGAATTCGAAAAGACTTTTTTTAGTTCAAAGTCAAAGGAAAGATAAAATGAACACTCGTCTACAGTTAGTTTTAGATTTGAAGCTTTGAATGAATAGGCTCATGAAAATACGCTTGTTTACGTTTTTAAAGAAAATACTGTTACGTCAAAGAAAATAGTGCAGCAAAACTCGGATATCGAACAGCTGCTTAAGTTTTTAATCAAAGAGAAGTAAGATTTACATAAAACGAAATTAATTTCTCAATTTTGATAATATAAAACTGACAGAGAGATAATTCTCAGAATTTAAATATACTAGACATCATTGAAATCTAAAGAGAAATTAAACTTGGAAAATAATGTGCTGAAGAGTAAACCACAACTAACGCGAGCCACTCAGAGAACACGAAAAAACAACTTAAGATAAGGAATTATATAGTATATACATATATATGTATATCCCATTTTCGTCATATGTACATACATATATACCCAAAACTCTCGCATTGAGCAATCAGAAACTCTGATGGAAAGAATAAATCAAGCAATAAATACGACAAATGTGAATCAAAAGCTTAGAATCAGCTCTAAAGATCTCAAGTGCAAACAGAGTAGGCAGAGTAAACAAGAGGGTTAGTATGGGAAATGCTTGACTACTAGATACCCTGGGAACGTCTATTAAGTCATCGTCAATCAAAACGACAAATAAAGATAATAGGACAGATAAGAAAATCTGACATGACATATATCAAAGATGTTGTTCGTTTATTTAGAAAATGATAGACGATGCGCATTAAAATCAATTTAAGTTTGATCGAATTCAATAGATTTATGTATATTACGTCGGCGCTACCTAAATTGATTTAATATTAACATTTGGTTCATGCCAATGAAAGGAAGCTCATTCGCTATGGAATTCATGAATGAATCAATGGATTAATGTGAATGACATCTAATCAGAGCTATCGGCAAACGATATTTATCGATAATTTAGTTATTGAATGAACGACAGACGACATTGAACAATTCGCACAAATTAGTTTTGATAACTCTCATTGCCTCGACTCGATTCGATTCGTCTCGACTCGAACCAAATCAAATCGACACTTCAAATAGCCGCCGCCATGCGATACCTGACTGTGATAAGCGACACGATACGTGGATGCCGCCCCTAACAGTGGGCGGAACGCGTACGAAAATAGAAATTAGGAGCAAGCCATGTCGAGTACACAAGGTAATTCATGCATTTGATATAAGCAAATGCCTCGACTTGTGCGACCTTTATGGTCGGAATGTCCGTCATAAAGATCGAGCATACGCATTTATCGAGTGCATGCGATTAAGGAATGATCGACTAATCGTTTTCTGCTTTTGTGAATGGGAACAGAAACGACCTGACTCTCAGCGGATTGCTAATGTGCACTAATGTGTGACTAGCATTGCTTATTGAATGAGAAATCAATGGACTTCCTGGACTTATCTCCGACTTTCCTCCGACAACATGGCAATAAAAGCTTTGTTGTAATATCTTATTTAAAGGCACCTGAAGTAGGACCTGATGTCTTTCCTCTGATGATTTCTTGGCCAATGCTATGAACCTACCCTAATTGAGTTGTCTGTTAACATTAGAATTTTAGTTTTAGGCATCAGCCACTTGACTTTCCTTCGATCACTCTGAGCTTTATTGCTTCACATCACTCTTAGCTATGAATCACCCCTGGATGTATAGAGAAATCAGCCCCTGGCATAGCTGACAGCTACGCAACATCATTCCATCATTTCCAGATGTGAAATCCCCTTGTCGATTACCCTTCACTAACTCACCTCCCTCTAAGCTCTTATCTTCGCTTGACTAATAGCTGAGAGCTAGGCGATTCGCCGCAGTTGACAGCTTATCCACCTTTGCATTAAGATTTGGTTTCATTCAACTCTTTGTAATCGCATTCATAGGCATATCCATTTACGATATTTGACAAGCGGACAGCTGAGACTAGCGAGTGCATTATCTGCACTATCTATGGCCCGTCACACGTATTTGTATTCCCCCTTTGGCCACAAATGGCCCTCCATTTGGCTAATGCTTGGAAATTTATGCTCTGTGTGTGATATCTATATTTCACTTGACTTTCTGCCTGATCTGTTCCTGGCAGTCGCAATGGGAACGCAGCCAGAGATAGTCCCGCTTCTTGGTGACCTTCCATTGACTTTTTGAGTCTACTTAAATTCTGAACTGAACTGATTTTCTGTCTCCTGCTTCCTTGCAGATATCAAGCCCGTTGAGGCAGGCGCTGGCGAGGATTTATCAGCCATAGCAGAGTCGAAAGCCGCCTCAGTCGAAGATTCTCCAGCTCCAGCTGCTGAGTCGAGCGTGGAGCCTGCAAGCAATGGTAGGGCTCTGGCCGAAGTGGACCTCAAGAAGAATGGCATCGAACCAGAGCAGAGCAATAACTATGGCAATGCTGTCGAGGCGGAGGGACAGCAGAAGGTAAGCCCACATATATAAATAACCGAAGCCATACCTACTTTAATCCGTTACACCTAACACATTACAGAAACTACCCTATCCCAAGTCCGTCTTCTTCATCATCAGCAACGAGTTCTGCGAGCGCTTCAACTATTATGGCATGCGCAGTAAGTAGCCAACGAAACTCCCCAACAAGTTCTACTATATCGCCCTCCCTCCATATCAGAAAACTCCTTAGCTACAGGTCTTTTCATTTCTTTCGCGGCCTTAGAAAACTCTCAATTCTATCAAAACTCAAATTCCTAGATCAAACTCGCTAATTCTTGCCAATACTTTCACCATCCGCAGCTGTCCTGGTGCTATATTTGAGTAGACAGCTGGGCTACTCGGACGATACGGCGACTGTGGTGTTCCACGTCTTCACAATGTTCGTATACTTCCTGTGCATATTCGGTGCTATCATTTCGGACTCGTGGCTAGGCAAATTCAAGACAATTTTGTACTTGTCGTTGGTTTACATCTGTGGATCAGTGCTGTTGACTCTTGGCGCTATTGGACCTTTGAGCCTGCCGGTGGAGACGTTTACGATATTGGGCTTAGCGCTGATAGCGCTGGGATCGGGTGGCATAAAACCGTGCGTATCGGCCTTTGGCGGGGACCAGTTCAAGGTGCCGGAACAACTGAAGCAAATCACTTCGTTTTTCTCGCTCTTCTACTTCTCCATCAATGCGGGGTCTCTTATCTCGACGACTGTCACGCCCATATTGCGAGAGGATGTGCACTGTTTCGATGACATCAATTGCTATCCACTGGCCTTCGGAGTGCCTGCCGTTCTCATGATCGTCTCGGTGGTCATCTTTGTCCTGGGTCGGCCACTCTACAAGATCAAGCCGCCAGCTGGCAACATGGTGGTTCTGGTGAGCAGTACGATCTGGACAGCGATCACGACGAAGTGCAAGGAGAAGAAGACGAACCCACGCGAGCATTGGCTGGATTATGCAGACAAGAAGTACGATCGCAGGATGATCGAGGACGTTAAGGTGCTCATGCGTGTGCTCTTCCTCTATCTGCCGCTGCCCGTCTTCTGGGCACTGTTCGATCAGCAGGGTTCGCGCTGGACCTTCCAGGCGACGCGCATGGATGGCGACATGGGTTCCTGGGATCTCAAGCCGGATCAATTGCAAGTGCTTAACCCATTGCTCATTCTCGTCTTCATTCCTCTATACGATGTTGCGTTCTATCCGGCCCTGCGTCTGATCGGCATTCGTCGTCCATTGCAAAAGCTGACCATGGGCGGAATTCTTGCTGGCATTGCCTTTATCATTTCTGGCGTTGTCGAACTCAATCTGGAGGTAAGTTTATCTACACCATCGATAGCTGTTGCACCCACCTTACTCTATCTACAACTTTCTCTCTCTCTCTTTTCTATCTCTCTGTTACTCTCTCTCTCTCTCTCTCTCTCTCTATCTGTTGTGCTCTCGTTCTGTTTTTGTCCGTGTAGAAAACCTATCCCCAATTACCCTACGGCCAGAATGTGCAGCTGCGCATCTTCAATCCAGAGAATTGTGATTACACTTTCACATCGAACCTTGACTCCTTCAATTCATTGAAGCTGGAGCGGTACAGTATGCAGGTGGAGAAGCACATCTATGTGCCAGGCACATTTGAGCTTAAATACGAGATTATCAACGCGGACCCTGCTTGCCCAGAGTACGCGGGTGGCAGTCAGATACTCACACATAACGCAGCTTGGTCGCTGTTCCTCAATAAGCGCAATAATACGGTGGTCGGCAAAGACTCCTTCTGGCTAAATGATTACGTCAACAAGCCCCCGGACAGTTATCCCCTTATCCGGACGCTCGGCAACGTTCAGCAGCAGCGGCGCATCCTGTGGAAGAGCAACAAGGAGCAGTACGAGTACAATGCGAATGAGACACGCCTGGTGGAAGTCGCCACTGGGAACTACGCCGTCTCCGTCGACAACAAGCACGTGGGCACGTTCAGCATCCGTACAGGCGGCGTCTACACTCTACTCATCAATGAAGTCAATGACGACTATGTCGCCAAGTTGATTGAGGTAACGGAGCCCAACTCGATGAACATCCTCTGGCTGATACCTCAGTACGTGGTCATGACCTTGGGCGAGGTCATGTTCTCTGTGACAGGGCTCGAGTTCTCCTATGCCCAGGCACCGCCCAGCATGAAGTCCGTGCTGCAGGCCTGTTGGCTGCTGACCGTGGCCTTTGGCAACGTCATCGTCGTGATTATTGCCGAGGCAGCACTCTTTGAGTCGCAGGCCAGCGAGTTCTTCCTGTTCGCTGGACTCATGTTCATCGACATGCTGATCTTCATGTTCATTGCGTACAACTACAAGCCGAATGATCCCAACAAGAACGAGGAGGCCGAGCCCTTGACCAATGGCGAGAGTCGCGACATACCAGCCCTCGACATGGGCGTCGATAACAAGGGCCAGAGCATTGATGAGTAGGGCTTGCCCATTTTCCTTGTTGTGTATTATATAAAGCTCTAGCCCCAACCCATCTAACCCATCCCACTCCTTTGCTCTTAGAATTCCAATAAGTATATATATATACATATATATTTGTATTGTACTTTGTGTCCTTTTACAATGTAAGTGTAAAGCTCGACGATTTGAGGGGTCGTCAAGCGATTGTTGAATATGACAAGAAATATGTTTTAAATTAAACTAATCTAATTAAATAAATACAAAATTGTACTCATATTTGTCTGTGCGTCACTCTATCTCTCCCTCTCTCTCTCTCTCTCTCTCTCTCTCTCTCTCTCTCTCTTTCTCTCTCCCTTATCACGTTCTTAACTTATCCTCACCTTCATCAGTGCCTCTACTCCCTTACTTCGTCCGTCACTCCTGTGTCCTAAGCTTCGTTCCTCTTCTTATCTGCACCCATCGTTAGAGCAATCTAAAATCTCAAGATCTCTTGATCCACAAGGTAAGTTTGAGTCTCTGGCAACCTCAGCTTAGAGATTGACTTTGTCTTGAAGAGTTCTCACTGTTGCTTCGGGTAGCAGCTAGTCAGGCAGTCTTTACCGCTAAATCTGGTCTCTGGTCTAAAATAGTTTCCGAGCTGGCACTGTAGGCAGTTCGATCTGGGGTGAAGGCATACTCTAGTCAAGCTTGACAACAGCTTCCTAAACACCTAATGAACTTTGTAAGTCAGAGCCTAAGTCTATCCAGCTAGCTTCGAGAACGTGCCTCAAATGAGATCCTCATACAGCCAGGTTTTCTCCGCACGGCTTAGTTACGGTCATAAGGTGAAAAGTCTTGAACAGATTCGAGCTTTTAGATCTTCAAAGCGACAAAGCAAGTATCAATTAGCTTAGAGTTTATTTGAACTCCAGATTGCCTGAATAGGCTTGGATCCCAGGCCCATCCTAGGTCTGGCCTTGGTGTCGCCCACACTGCAGATAGCTCGATCTTTACAGCGCACGTATCCGACTCTTCCGGATGCCGGCAGCACGCAGCTGCGCATTCTGAACGGCATACCCGACTGCGATTACAGGGTGCTCAGCAACCTGGCAGATGGGCAGGGCAATCTAACACTGTACGGCATTGACTTCTACTCGAGCGGAAGCCTGGCCACGAGCAATGGGAGCTTCTCGCTGGCCTACACCATTGACAGCCTGACGAAAGGTGAGTGGGAGAGGAGGACAGGGGGAGCAGCGGGGAGTGTAGGAGTAACACCCTTGCATTGCAGGCTGCCCGGACTTGGAGGGAGGCACGCAGCTGCTCTTGGAGGCAACGGCGCATACCCTGTTCCTTCGCTCCGAGCACACTGTGTCGAAGCTCTGGTACGTGGATGATCTGCAGAAGTCGAACAAGTCGAAGGCGCTCGTCCGCACCTTGGCCAACATGTCATCCGGCAAGCGCATCGTCTGGCAAGAGGTGCGTAGCGGAAACTCCGCCCTGGAGCTGCAGGCGCGCAACTACGACCTGCACGAGCTGAACACCATCGAGTACCAGGTGCTCATAGGGCAGCAGTTGATCCACCAGCAGCTGCTGCGCCCCGGCGGTGTCTACGCCCTGGTCATAGGCCCGGCCATCAACGGGGCTCACGCCTCGCGCATGTTCGAGTTAACTGAGCCCAATTCCATGAGCATGCTCTGGCTGATCCCACAGTATGTGGTCATGAGCCTAGGCGAGGTCATGTTCTCTGTGACAGGTCTCGAGTTCTCCTACTCCCAGGCGCCTCCAAGTCTTAAATCCTTGCTGCAGGCCTGTTGGCTCCTGACCGTGGCCTTTGGCAACGTCATCGTCGTAATCATCGCCGAGCTGAAGTTCTTTAACTCGCAGGCTAGCGAATTCTTCCTCTTTGCTGGTCTCATGTTCCTCGATATGTTGATTTTCATGTGGTTCGCCTTCTACTACGTTAGCTACGACGAGTCGCAGCGATGCACCAGAGGAAGCTGATAAAGAAGAGACATTAAAGGCATAGAAATATTCAAGTATGCACAACTATCAACCATTATATTACTAAATGTTGTCTGAATAAATATTGAGATTCGCAAAAGCAAAAGCGAGCTTTGTTTAATTAAAAAATTATATTTAGATAATATACAATGCAAATTTATATATATAATGAGCTTATTGCTTTATTGTTTTTGCAGGATTATTTAATTATACCAAAATGTTTTATATTTTTAAATTTCAATTTTCCGCCACTCCAGTGTGCCCATTGCTTGCTAACTGTGAAATCAATGGACAACATTTTGAAATACCGCCAGATAATACATAAATTAATTTCTGACGATATGCATGAATTTTGAAAGTTAACAAAATCCATAAAATTAGATAAGATATGATATACTTATACTTTAAAAATAAATTCTGGCTTTCCCTCAAATGAGCATTTAAGGCCAAATTAGAGCATATAACCAGGGCTGGTCAAGTGACATGCGCGCTGCCAACTGTTTGTCGGCGTTGCCAACTTGTCGTTACCATAAAGCTGGCAACTCCGCCTGGTCATTTGACATAAGGCATTTTTAGTGCTTTTCGCCGTTGTCTAATGAAAAAACGAACAAGAAGAAGAACGGTCTGCTGCAATCATATGACTTGTCGATCGATAGAGAAAAATAAAGGTTGAATTTTCGTCGTGCGCTGCTACGTGTTGGTCTAAAAAAGCGTTTGGAACAGTTTTAACAAACACTTGCCAGCCCCAAAACAGCCGAACGGAGTGCATCCATCTAGCCAAGCCAAGCTAAGCGAATTCCAGCGAATTTCCAATCTTCTCTCTGTCTCTGTCGCTCTCGCTAGTTCTTGCATCCCCATTTTTTGTGCATTATGGACAGCTCGGGATTCATGTTCAACGTCGACAATGGCTACCTGGAGGGCCTCTGTCGCGGCTTCAAGTGCGGCATACTCAAGCAGGCCGACTATCTCAACCTGGTCCAATGCGAGACGCTGGAAGGTGAGTGCAGCAACTTCAATTTAATGGCCTGGCCTCCATTTCCAATACACCCGCCCCAGTCACATGACGAGCTATCAGTCGCGCATACATACGCACACATGCATATGAGGTAGTGTGTGTGTGTGCGTGTGTGAATGTATATGTGTGTAAGCTTGCCTTGTGATTTGTTGTCATAATACCCTGTAGATTAATCATGCTAGCAGCATATTAGCTGCGCGAAATAGTTGACCCACAATTGAGATATGTAAATATGTGAGTATACATATATATAGATCGGGTATTGCATATGTATATACATATACATATAAACATAAGATGTATGTATATCGCTGCCTATAGTGTGCCTCCTCTCGCATTTCTTTCAGTCACAATCGCTGATTTTCTCTACTTACAGTTTGAGAGTCACGCGCTTTTGCTACCTGTTGACTAATTAAGCAGAGCGAGAAATACAGGGAGAGAGAGCGAGAGAGGAGCATGGGGCATATTAGCTATGAAAAACCGTCTTATACGCAGTTGTTGACTGTCTTCTTCAGATCATATATCACTTAAATACAGTTAAATATAGTTGTAGAGTCAAAAGTGGAACACGGAATATTTCAGTAATCAATTTTCTCTCCCCCTCTCTCTCTCTCTCTCTCACTTGCAATTTCCCTAATATCGGTTAAAATCAATTTTGAGCATTTCATGGGGTGGGATGGGGCTCAAGATGCTCGCATTCAATATACAACTAGAAACCCATTGATATGTGCCTGTTGAAGTGAGCATACCTCGAGATGTGCAAGAGTTAAGCACGTGCAGTTTAGTGTGCAGCAGATGCAACAAAGCTCATATCTGGCCCTTCTCTCATTTGTTACAGATCTGAAGCTGCACCTGCAGGGCACGGACTATGGCAGCTTCCTGGCCAATGAGCCCTCGCCGCTGTCGGTGTCGGTGATCGATGACAAGCTGCGCGAGAAACTGGTGATTGAGTTCCAACATATGCGCAACCATGCCGTGGAGCCGCTGTCCAACTTCCTCGACTTCATCACGTATGGCTATATGATTGACAATATCATATTGCTGATCACGGGCACACTGCATCAGCGACCCATCTCGGAGCTGATTCCCAAGTGCCATCCGTTGGGCAGCTTCGAGCAGATGGAGGCCATTCATGTGGCTTCAACGCCCGCCGAGCTCTACAATGCGGTTCTGGTGGACACCCCATTGGCGCCGTTCTTTGTTGACTGCATTTCGGAACAGGATCTGGATGAGATGAACATTGAGATCATTCGTAATACCCTGTACAAAGCATATCTGGAGGCATTCTACAACTTCTGCAAGAACATGGGCGGCTCCACAGCCGATGTCATGTGCGAGATCCTAGCGGTTAGTCTGATCAGCTCTCTCTTTCTGGATCTCGATCTTGATCTCCATCTCTATCTTTGTCTGTTATCTTTCAGTTCGAGGCTGATCGTCGCGCCATCATCATTACGATCAACTCCTTTGGCACGGAACTCTCGAAGGACGATCGTGCCAAGCTCTACCCGAACTGTGGCAAAATGTATCCCGATGGCCTCGCCGCCCTGGCCAGGGCCGATGACTATGAGCAGGTGAAGACTGTCGCCGAGTATTACGCGGAGTACGCAGCTCTTTTCGATGGCTCCGGCAATAATCCCGGAGACAAGACGCTCGAGGATAAGTTCTTCGAGCACGAAGTCAAGCTGAATGTGTTCGCGTTCTTGCAGCAGTTCCACTTCGGTGTCTTCTACGCGTATCTGAAGCTCAAGGAGCAGGAGTGCCGCAACATCGTCTGGATCGCCGAGTGCGTTGCTCAGAAGCATCGCACCAAGATCGACAACTATATACCCATATTCTAAGCCGATCTACACAAGCGAAACAAAAACAACTTTTAATTTCCTAATGTAATATTTTGTGCTCTGCATTTTTTTTTTTTTGTGTTTCTCTGTTATCCAATTGTTAATGTCTATATATATATTATATATGTATATGTATATGTATCTTCTTGTTTACGAGTATTATTCCAAGATCGAGAACCATCTGTTAAATATGCCAAGCCGATCTACACAATTGTTAATGTTCATACTATATCTACATATATATAAATATATACCATGATCGTGTACTATAGTTACGAGTATATATATAGATATAGATATAGATATATGTATATGTGTCTATATGTATTCCTGTTTGCGAGTATTATTCCAATAGGCCTATGTCATCAGGCCCACACAATATTGAGCTCTTAAGAGACTCTGCGGCACTTTAGTTTCACTTGGCCCGATCCCCATTCCCATTCCAATTAGCTATATATACATGCATATACATACATATATATATATATATATATATATATATCATATATTGTGAAAATAAATCTGTTTTAGTATTCATAAAATATTATATTAATAATAATCCTATAGTCTTATTCAACATATCGAAATCGGCTAGATTTTGTTCCTATACGGTGTGAGTTGCTCTATATACATATGTATGTACATAGAGAGGGTGTAGGATATACAGATATGCAGATACATAGCTTCGTTTCTATATATTTAGGATACATACTTATATATATATATATATTCGTTGTATTACTACGTTATGTCGTTAAATTCAGAGCATTTAAAAGTCGAGCACCTACAAGTAAATTATTCTAGCTGCTAGTTCAATCCTAAACACAGACACACATACATACATATGTATGTATGTATGTATATGCATCTAGCTGCATAACCTAGCATGCATTAAGCGCCTCAGAAAGCTAACAAAACTGTAAGCCTTAAGCGTAGGTACATACATACATATGTACATATGTATGTACATATATACATAAATGTACTTCCTTATATTCCTGTGTACATATGTATGTATGTATGTATTACCGCCTTATACTCTTGAGCTAACAGAGCTTCGTCAAAGCATCCTTCATAAATATACATGCATATATACATACATATGTAACGGAAATTATATATGCATGTATATATGTACTTATGCCTCCATTGACAAATTCAAGGTCTGCGGTGCAATGCCTGGCAGTCCAATCATGCCTGATCATGTCTGATCACGTCTTCTGCTTTGTCTGAGGATGCAGCTAGAGTTGGACTCAAGGTTTCCAGGGAGCGGCGGCTGCTTGACTCACGCACTCAATACAAGGAGACAACAATGGAAGCGCCTTATCCATAGGCGACAATCAAAGCTAAGTTGAAAATCAACAACAACAACAAAAACAACGACAACAACATCTCATTAGCATTGTCTGAGTGGGAAGAAGAGAGTTGAGTTATTGCCCAACTGGCACAAATTACTGCTGCCTGTCGTCAGTTCGACGAAGTAAATTATGCATAGCGGTCGAGCATGTTCCATGTCCAATACTACTCCCGTTAGTCAGAGGGCGTCAAAGACACATGGCACATGCAAGTGCATCCATACATACATAAATACATAGGCATGTGAGTGCACAGGTTGCAGCAAGTTCGATAGCAAAAAGAAAGCCACGCTCAGCTGATCCAAACTGATCAGTTTTGCCTGATGCGGCTGCAGCAGAAGTTCGCAGTAGTTCTGCGCAGACGCGCTCATACATGTATGAATGCAACATGCAACGAGAGCAAAAAGAAAGCCGCGCTTAGCTGACGCTCTCAAACTTGTCGCTGTTACTCACTCCAACCAACCTAAAGTGGAGGGCGCCTGCGAACAGCCGAACAACCGAACAGGTAGCAGGCGACATGTTCGATAGCAAAAAGAAAGCCACGCTCAGCTGACCCTTTCGAACGTATCTTGAGCAGCAGTTCGCTGTTCGTCTGGTCGAATTGCCAATAACTCGACTTGATGCCGTTTTCTTAACGCAGTTGTGTTTCGCGTCTCCGCACGTTGAGTTCACTTTACATCCGAGGCAAAGCTCCTCCCCTTAGCTTGCAAGCGCGCGCCGATCCAAATTACATACATAGCTAAAACCTCTTTTTTTTTTAAATTCTTTTTTACAAATTGCTGTGAACTATTTTTTTTTTTCACGTTTTTTGTTACATAAAAAGTGCCACAGTACTTGATATACGCGCCGTCAGACAGGATAACGCTCGTGTAAATAGGTAAATAATAAACTGAACGATTTTCGGATATTCGAATTTTCAAATTGGTTGTCATATTGCTCTGTTCGAATTTTCGAATTTGTTGTTCGTTTGCTGATTGGTGGTTGCTGCTGCTGCAGATGATGATGATGATGAGGTGCGAAACGCGGCCAGTAGAACTCTTAATTTGGCCAGAAGCAGCTAATGATGGCCAGGAAACCCAAAAGCAAAAAAAGCCCGCAATGTCCAAATGCACGTAAAAAGTCGCCGAGAAATTGTGTCAACCAGTTTGCTGCTCTCGCCGCTGTCCCGTCGCCGTCGCCGTCGACGTCGCGGCTGCGCTCGCTTATGTTTGGGTGTTCTGCTAACGGCATATTTGTATTTGCTGTTGTTGTCGTTGCTGCTCAGCAAATTTGTATTTGAATTTGGCACTCGTTTTACTTTCCAACATATGTACATGTACATCTGCTTCTTCTTCTCCTGCTACTTCTCCTTCTTTGCAGCTTTTTTTTGCATGCTATTGTCTATAGCTGACCTTCTATACGTTCCCTTCCTCTCTCTCTCTCTCTCTCTCTCTTTCTCTCTCTCGTTTTGGCATGCTTGCAGTTAATTTACTTGTTAACGTTAGCTTCCATATGAATTGCCTTTTTTGATTGCTTATGACAGCCTTAAGAACTTCATGCCTTTGTTAGTACACACACACTCCACTCGCTCTCGCTCACACACACGTATGATTGCATTGAATGGCTTTGCAGGCACTTGCATGGGCTGGCAGCAAGTTGACTTTGGCGCCCTCTATTGTTGAGCGGCCGCATTAATCCGCTTGGGTTGCTTAGCTCGGCTTTTGTCTATTGCTGACTCTTTATGTTACTTTATGGGTAGAACATGCACCTCTCTCACCTGTCGCTCACGAGTTCACATACATTGGACCTGCTCGAGCTGCTACCTCAATAATATGCGATATTACGGTAACTCGCTTCCATTCAGTTTTCGAAGTCGAAGAAAGCCAGTTGCCAATTATGCAAAATATTTAGCCAAGCGAATGTCTGCACTCTCTGCTCTGTCCGCTCTGTCTGTGTGTGTGTGTGTTATATAAACATAAGCAGGACGTTAAAGTATGAGAGTGAGAAGCGGCTTAGCATAATCGAAACACTGCATACGTAATCCCAGCGACATCTGACTAAAAACGAAAATGAATAGAAATTGGTTGGCATGTCAAGAAGACATCGAGATGAAATCAATACAAATTTCTAACAGTTTGTATAACAGTTTTCATAAAAGCTAGCCCCTGAATGGCCGAGCGGCAGTCGTGCATATTTATATAATAATTTGATATGGAATACAGATTTATAACAGCTTGTATGACAGTTTGTATAACAGTTGATATAGTATACATATGTATGTGTGGCTGGCTGGCTGGCTGGCTGGTTGGCCGAGAGATAAAAGGCCTTCTCGACACTTTCGCTTGGTTGCTGATTAACCATTTTCGAACTCGATTTCCGGCTTGATTTCAAATGCGAAGATGCGCATAATTAACAATTCGATTTCGATTTCGATGTCGATCTTAATTTCATGCTTGATTTCGAATCAGTTGATGCATAATTAACAGTTTTTCGGTTTCGGTTTCGGTTTCGATGATAGACGCGCCTTTTGATAATTATTGATTAAAATAAAAATAAAGATTATTTGTTGTTGTTCTTGTTGTTGTTGTTGTTGTTGTTGTTGTTGTTGTTGTTGTTGTTGTTGTCATTGTTGGTCACTTTCTATTTTTCTATGCGCTTAATAATTAATTAATGCTAATAACATTTCACAACCGTTATATTTTATTGACAAAAATAGAAAATATGTGACCCGGCATAGTCACATACACACACACACACACACACACACACACTCGTACCGGCGGACAGAGAAATGGAAATGAATGTGTTTATGAATATAAATATGAAACCTTTCCAGCTGTTACGTATAGGAATGCCAGTGAAATTATGTGAACAACAACAAGAAGAAGCGGAAGAAGAAGAAGAAGAAGAAAGAAGAAGAAGAAGAAGAGGCCGCAGCAAACATTGAGCCACATGCAATTGAGATTTGCGGCATAAGCAAATTAGATAACTGTAATTAACTCAGCCAAACGTCCAATTGGAATACACTCGCAGTCGCATCAACTGGGGTTCGAGCCGAGAATCCATTTGGCAGATTACTTAGCAAAAAGTCGAATTAGAATACAACAAAAATATCATTTCAATTCGAAATGCTAGCGCTGCGCGAACGCCACAATTCTAATTGGAACTCCGCGAGTGGCGACTCGCCTCTCCCCATGCGGCCCATGGCCATTCGAAATGCTAGTGTTGAGCCGTTTCCAATTGGAAGAGACAGTGAATGCAACTTGGCCAACTGCTGCTGCTGACCACTTAGCCAAAAGTCCAGTTAGAATACAACGAAATTCCCCATTCCCTCAATTCCAAATTAGAATTCCATTGGCCATGACCATTTAGAGTTTTACAGTTATTCTTGCTGCCGGCCAATAGCGCTGCTGCTGCTGCTGCGCTGCTTCGCTGCTGGTGCCGCATTTGGTCACATACTTTCTTTCCACTAATATGTTAACAGCAACAACAAGTGAGTTACAAACAACAGTTGTCTGCAATTCCAGTTGCTTCGCTTTGACCTTCCGCAGATGAACATAATTGCGAGGGTGGCACAACAAGTTTGCGATTTAGCATCATGGAAACGTATGTATGATATACATAAGTGAAGATAGAAACAAATTTACTTTGACTTTATAAAAGCTTTCTCGCATGAGACTTGGCAACTTGTTAGCCTCACCTCGTGTATGCATAACAAATCCTCGACTCGTTGTCACACAGTCAAATGAAATTTGAATATAATTATATTATGTAATATAATTATTTTCTGTTTCTCAAATCTTTCTCGCATGCGACTTGGTAACACCTTAGCCTACCCTCGGCTGAGCATAGCAAATCTTCATTACTCATTCTCACGCATTGCATAGCTAAATGAAGTGTATCGAATCTAAGCAGCGAACATGTAACATCTCTCTCTCTCTCTCTCTCTCTCTCTCTCTCTTTGATTCTCTTGCACACACAATGCTCTCACGGCAAGTTTTAGCTTGAGCCGTTATTCTGCGCCGGCGACGGCCACTTGAAGAAGTCGAGTAGCTTCCAATGACTCAATCGCTACAAATTTCACTTTGCCAGCACACAAAATGGGCGCCCAAAAATGCTTCACAAGAGAGCATGCGAGAGTGTGTGAGTGAGACATGGCTGCTGTTGCTCGCGTAAAAGAGGGATGGATGCCATTCTAACGAGCAATAAGTCAATTGAGTAACTGTAAGCTCAGCTACAGCGTCGCTGCTGCTGCTGCTGCTGCTGTTACTGTTGCTGTCGCTGTGTTGTTTTTGTTGTTGTTGTTGGTCTCTTAAGATTTCACTCTCGCTTTTGTCTTTTGTCTTTGGCTCTACTTTTTGTTGTTGCTTATTTCTTCACGTTTGTGTTTTCATACGAGTATTTGTGTTTCGTTTGATGCTGCTGCTGACTACTAGATGGCGCTGCTAATTTGTTTACTTTGAAATTCGTGCGCTGCCCCCTCCCCCTCCGTCTGCTCTCCTCGTCGCTTTGAGTGCGAGAGAGCATTGGAAGTTGAAAGAAATTATGTCAATATTTATTTAAATTCATTTCTTTCGGCAGCTCATGCGAAAAAATAAAAACAACAAATGCGAGAGAAGTCAAAAAAAAAAAAAAGACAAAACGGTGAAATTTAATCGAAAGCTATAATTTTTTTTTTTTCATTTTTGTCGAGGTCTTTGTTTGCCTTTGAAATACTTTTCGGGTGAAACCTCGATTTGGATTTTGTGCAAAAGAAGTAGGAGAAACACCCTCCTACGCCTATATACATTGTATGTAGAGCTCAGCATAATGCGATTCCAATTGGCGAGATATCTCTCTTCCAATACGATTTTCTAATACTATTTGCTCTAGTTAAAATTACATACCGAGTTTGCCGTCGAACTAAAATTGCTGATTGAGACGAGCCACAGATGCGCCTTTTAACTGCGGACTCCAATTGGCTTACATTTTTCAGTTGGCCTCACAGACGGAGATGTCTGCACTCGAGCTGAAAGCAATTCTGATAAGAATATTTAATTAATATTAAGATCAATAATATGGTTATGCAACTCAGTTCCAATTGAATAGGAATTTGAATTATAATACTTAACCTCTTAAAGAATACTATCCAATTGGAATGCCATTGCTGTGTCTAATTCGGCTATTTTCCTATTCCGATTGCAGATCAAGATGGTACGCGCCCTCGCACGCTCCCTCCTGCTGATGCTGCTGGTTGGCTCTGCGCTTCTCTCCGTGGAGTCGAAGACCCTGAATCGACGCACAGACAAGATCTCCGAGAACTTTAAGCAGCTCGACTTGCCGCCAGAGGAGATCGATCCGAATGTGGCGCCACCCGAACCGCAGAAGCCCGAGAGTGCTGTTGCTGAGGCAGTTGCCGAAACAGTTGCTGAACCAGCTCCAGCTCCAGCTGCAGCCGCAGCCGCAGCCGCAGCTGCTGCAGATACAGCAGAAGCTGTGGATGAGGCCGCCAATGAGATAGCCAGCGCGGATGCTGCAGCAGCAGCAACTGTCACAGAAGCAGCAGCTGCTAAGCCAAAGCCAAAGCCAAAGCCAACGAAGCCAACGAAACAGGACGAAAATCCAATTAGCAAATTCTGCAAGTGCACCGAGTCCCACTGCGATTGCTGCCGCAAATTCGGCCTGCCTCTGCTGCCCAGTGGACCGGGCTGCGCCAAGATCGCCTACCTGGGCAACGACGAGATGAGCGTCTCGCTCAAGTTCGGCGACATCACGCTCGCCTCCCGCCGCATCTCCAGCAAGCGGGCCAGACCCATTTGCGTGAGCATGCCCGGCGGCTACTCCAAGTTCTGCGGCCGCGTCTACGGCCTGTCGCGGGCCCAGGAGAACTTCAAGGCTTGCCTGGCCTTCGAGCTGCGCTCTGATGATGAGCTGGAGGCACAGCTGCCCATCTCCTGCTTCAAGTTTGGCTCCGAGGGTCTGCGCGTCGCCGAGGCTGAGCCTTTGCCCACGAAGGTGAAGAAGCCCGAGGAGGATGACGACGACGACATCTTTGGCTTTGGCGGTGAGTGAATAAGCTTCTTCTATTCCTGTTCGCAACTCTAAATTCAATTCAGCTACGAATTCAAATAGTCTTTGGCTAGGTATTTAGCCAACTGCAGATGAGATCAAGCGAGATAGCGGCCATATCTGTGAATTGAAAACTCCAATAGTCGAAGATTCCAATGTGAATTTGAATGAACAATCCACTTTCAGTTGTGATCTAATGAGATTTTAAGCTCGGCCTCGCTTCCTTCCTTCAATGTGGGAATGTACATGAATTCCAATTGCAGTTCGAGTAGATTGCCCATTTAGATTCCAACCTTATTCGAACCCCAATGAAGATTCCATTTGAATTCCAATCACAGTTCGCTTTTTATCTGCAACTCGACTTCAACTCAAAGACAAAAGATCGATATCTTGAAATCTATAATCTTAAAAAGATACAAAGTGCGATAAAGAGAGAGCTCTATTGTCCACTCGCTATTCTTCATATCCTATCCCAATTCAACTTTGAATTCATCAGTTCGATTTCGGATTCGATAATGAGACGTTTCCAATTCAAATTTCTGTTTGGGTGCCAATCAAATTTCAATTCTAACTGGATCTTTATAATGCCTGTAATTTCATTATTATTGGAACTAGCTTGATAATCTCTTTCTCACCGTATCTCTCTATTTGTAGCTGGAGACGATGAGGATGAGGATGAGGACGACGATTACGATGATGGCGAGACGTCTGGCGCCTCTACCGAGGACGACGATGCCGATGACTATGCAGAAGACGATGATACGGAGGCACCAGAGGACGCGGACTATGGTGGCTTCAGTCTGGGTGGTCTGCTCGACGAGCTCGACGACGACGAGGACGAGAAGCCAAGCAAGAAGCCAGCTGTTGCTGCTGCTGCTGCTGCCACGCCCCTAGCTGATCAGACGACCCGTGAACATATCGAAATGGATGCGCAGAGCAAGGATGAAGGAGGCACAGTTGCGGCAGCAGCAGCAGCTTCAGCAGCAGCTTCACCAGCAGCAGAAGCAGCAGCAGACGCCTCTCCAGCTGCAGCTGCCTCGGCGACTGTAGCTGCTGCCGAGGATGCAGCTGCAACTGCCGCTGTTCCGGCTGTCGAGGACAGCAGCTCGGCAGCGGCAACGACCACTTCGACCAAGGGCAAAAAGTCGAAGAAGGCGAAAAAGAACAAGAAGAAGAAGAAGGCAGCCAGCGAGTCGGCAGCTGGAGAAGGGGACTTCGCCTACGAGCTGCTCAATGGCATTCTGGATTTTTTCAACTGAGCGGCCAACGTGAATACGCCAACATGATTGGCAACTCTGTAAATACCCTGTATTGACGTTGAGCTGCTGTTTACGGATGGAGGGGGAGGAGGAGTAGAGAATGGTGAAGAGAGGAGAGGGGGGCAAGCAGAATGAGCAGAGAAGAGAATGAGAACATCGAAGAGCGGGAAGGCATGACATTCGTTTACGAATGGAGTGAGCAAAGAGGAATCGAGAAGGCAATGAGTGGATAGTGAAGAGAAACAGATAGATTTGGTATCAGGAGTTAGTTTGTAATTTTGCTTTACTTTAACTATTTAATTACTATGCATGCATGAGGTAAAGAAATGAGAATGGAGAGTGGGATAAAGCGGGAGCAGCATAGAAAAACAGCTTCAATTGTAACTCCAACTATTTTCATGAATCTCATTTTCATTTTCGAATGGAATGGAAGGATCAGAAGAGGAGTTCTTTCATACCTTTGCCTATTCCCATACATATTTATTTCAACACGTACTTATTTATTGAGAAATCGAAAACGAAATCGATCTGACAGAAATTCGAATATATCCCTGCCCGGAGATCCATTTCTATTTTATAATTATACTTAATTTATTTAATTTAAAAACAAAAATAAATAATTTGCAAAAAATTTCAAATTTGTTTTCATTTTCTTGAATCGACCTGACGATCGGATGATCGGACCATCAATAAAGGCTTATACACTCGGAAAAAAATCTGATTTGGATTCCGATTCAGATTCAGATAAGGGATTGACTTATTGCCAAGTCAAGCCGACGAATAATTATTCAGATTGACTGAATTGACTCACTGACTGAGAGAATGACTGAATTGACTCTCCATCCGTCTCTTTCTTTCGCTCTCGATTATTTCCATCTGCAATTGGGTAGCCAGAATCCGATTCTGTCGTCGCTGTATTCCTTGTTGTTAAGATTACTATTGGGAACGCTATTGCAATAGCTTTGCTTCTTCGTCCTCTTGATCGCTGGTGAGCCAACTTCCAATCAGCTGAAAAAGCAGGACCTAGAGTAGTCCCGCCCAAACAAATAAAAAGCCATTTCGCTTTTGCTAACATTTAATAAGAACTTTTGGAACGATTATATATGGATTAAAACATGGATTATATAATATTAGTATTTAGTTGAAAATTACAATCTTGGCATTCAATTGGATTGAATGAGCGTTACTTCCAGCTATGTGGATTCCCCAAAACCCCAATCGGGACGGGATCCCTTTGCAATGGCCTAACATATAATTCACTAACTCCAAAATGGATACATATATATATATATATACGGTCTTGCGGGCATTATTTCTGAATGGAATTCCCGTGCCATACAAAAATATTTAAAAAAATCTGCAATCGTTCTACTCTTTCTATATGTTGATTATTCAAATGTTGTGCTCTTATATATATATGGAATATATATATAATATAATATGTGTAGATAATGTACTATTCAGATATATATGTGTGAATCTGTGTACATAGTTTTTTGATTTGCTGTAATATTTCTTCGTATATAATGGATACATAAGAGTCAGATCGAATAGGGTTTTATATAAAGAGATAAAATATTTAATTTTTGATGTAAGCCCTTGTATATAAGTGTATATTGGTCTACAGTGCTTCTAAAGGCCTAAAGCCTAAAAGATCGAATCATAGCTCGATAGATCCAACAACAGCCGAGCAAGTGGCGCAAGCATCGATAGGTATTATCAATTTATCGATTTGTTCACCTGCATATATATATATATATATATATATATATATATATGTAGTCGTACATATGTATATTTATGCATATATATATACATACGCACTCAAAGTCCCAACTCATTTTGTATACTCGTTTATGAAGTGTTAAAATGGGTATATTGGTTGGTAACTTTGAACGACCTACAACTTCTACAAACGCACACTCCATTGAGGGCGTGGCAAATCGAATAATTTTGGCTTTGCATTTGAACGAGTTGTGAGCAGTCGCTATTGGGCGAATTTGAATCTTTTTGCAGGTTTCGCTGCCTCCACTTGAGATCGGATGTTTGGATCTATTCAAAATGATCATATCTTTTCAGCAATGCATAGCGTCAAGCAATATAACTTGTATACAGTCTTACGAATCTATCTATAAAGTATTTATGTATATTTTTACAAAATCGTTTCCTTAATATTACTCGTATATTGTAGGAAATCGGTATACAAAATTTAATTTCAAATTTTTAAGTTTATTTTCGTGTTTTTTTTTTTAGTTTGTAACTAAAAATCTAGTTTTAATAGAAGAAAACGATATACAAACATTGATGGAGATCGAAATCATAGAATTGAATCTCGCCAAAAGTACAACTTAAGTCTAACCAGAAATTATATATAGTTTCGATCTTACGTTTTATCTCTATGTTGATGTGAAACAAATCAATACAATTTAAGATCTTTCTATCTCTTATCTGAATATATATGAATGAATATATATATATGTATATATATATATATATATTGCATATGTATATATATATATATATATATATATATATATATATGGGATCTTTTGCCTCCGCTTGTCTCAAATATATATATATATATATATAAATATTTTAATTTTGCTTTTTGATCTTCATTTTATATAAATATATATTTGTTTTCCATAATGTGCTACGCTTTTGCATATGGGAAATTCGTAGAAAATTCTTAGTCAAAAAGTATAAAAACCGAAAATTTGGTCAAAGTTCTAGGTGTTTGTATAGTTGGAATGGGTATATTCATAATCAGTCTCGTTTGTTGGTTTCGGTTTCGTCTTTAATTTTTATTTTTGTTTATAAAAAATAAAACAATTTTGTAGAGAAGCGGGTCTTTGCAGAGGTATGTGTTTGTGTAGATGTGTGCGTAGGAGTGTGTGTAGGGGTGTGTGCGTGTGTGTATGCTTAGGTATGCTTAGCTGCCTCTAGTCCAGCCACCTCCTCAGCTCATGGCCAGTGGATGCTCTGTAGATATCCTGTTCAAAGCGGAGCATGGGCCTTGATATGCTACTAGATATGTTAGTATTGATCTGTGTGTGCCGTCTGTGTATGTGTGTATGTGTGTGTGTGTGTGTGTGTGGGTGTGTATGTGTGCCGTGTGCCGCAACTGCATTGCAATAGTCTACTCAAAAGTCCTTTATTTCTTCTCTCAAACTGTTTCAAGCGCATCGCTTGCTTCGCTTGCTTCGTTGTGTTGTTGGAATCTGTTGAACTAGTTCACTCGACTAGTTCAATTCTTGGCCATCTTCTCGCTACCTCTTCTTCATCTCTCATTCATTTCGATTTGATCAGTGTGTGATTGATTCATCTTGGTTGTGTGTACTTGACATGTTTGTATAGCTCCAAACTCTAGCTTTCTCCTTCTTCCTATCCTCCTCTTGATACCTAGTGTATGAATGTGTTTAGAGCAGGCTATGGAATATTAGACGATTGAAGCCTCTTTTGATATCTTTCTTCTCTCCCCTCTCTCTCTAACATACTCCCTCTTTAGTTGAAGAATGTCTGAAGATGATTGAGTCATCCCTGATTAACTTCAGGTGCTATCTAGTACTCCAGTTCTATCACTTGCAATAAGCAAGGATAATTTAAATAACAATACAAGTGAATCTAGCATAGTTTGCAGTGTTAATTTCGATATATGTATGTGTGTCACTTATACATCTATGTATTTGGGGTTTTCTCAAGGGTATTTTTAGCATTTCCCCTCTGGTTCACCGTTTTGGTAGTATTTGGTAGCTTAGTTGTATATTCTGTGGTACTGTTTATGTCTTTCCTCATTTCTAATGTATTTCCTTATGATAAAATTAACTTCAATCTATTTGTGTAGAGTGATTTTTTTCAGTGTACTTTGAGTTTGTGTTTCATATTCGTTTGCTGGACTTTAACTCTTTATGTTTTCTTTTGTTTTTTGTTTTTGTTTTCCATTTTAATGCACAACACAGAGAATTATTGAAAATACATTAATGGGTTAACTTTTAACGTAGATAATTGAAAATTCCTGTAATAATACATATTTCTTCTTTTTTTTTTTTTTTTTTTAATATATTTTTGTTGCCAGTTTGTTCATTCAAAGGTAATGGAAAATGATCAAATATAACAGAATTGAACTTAATCCGTTCTCTCAACTCCATCGCAAGCTGTCAGTCTGCTAGTCTGACATGCTCATATACAACTGCGTACAGGGTATTGCGGTTAGCCTCAATAATGTTTCCGAATCTGATTGCTGGCCATTTTGTATACCAAAACGAAAGGAAAAAAGTCTACGTTAGCTTCAATGAAAAGCGAATTTGGCTAGCTTCAGATCCAGGTTCGGTGTGCCTCTTATTTTGCCCAATATAGTATATAGCTGAGAATAGATATATTGGTGGCACATACATATTTGATGCTTGTCGCTGTCGTCGCTGATGTCGTCGTTGCCAGACTGCCAGAGTTTTGTATTTTGTATGTTGTATTTTGTGTTTTTGCGGTTGCTACAATATTTATCGAAATTTTCATTTATCGATCATTGTTTTAGTTTTTAAGTTGTGGATTCAAGAATTTGAAATTTGTTAAAATTATTGCACAAATTATTGTCCATGGTTGCCGACAGCTGGCTAGGAGCAACAGAGTGGATATTAAGTCTATCGATATTGTTATCGATTGTCACTTTAAACGAAATTCTTTGTTGCAATGCAACAACAGTAGCTAGTCTTAAATTGATTTCTGAACATTTTCCATTAAACTTTTGGTTACACTGATTATTCAGATGCAGCATATATGTATGCATATATATGTATACAAACATGCATATGTATTTATTTTATTTTTGTTTTGTTTTGATTAGTGTTGACTGTACTCCTCCATGTTTCTATTCCGGACATTCGTGTCAGCTTTGTTCCATTTCCAGTCAGTCAATTAGTCTCAGTCTATAGCCTCGCTTACAAACAATATAGCTATACACACACACACACACACACACACACACAGACACTTCCATGCCCACATCCGCACACCCACACACACGAGCGATGGCTATCGTTATGTTCTCATTTAGATGACAAACAAGTTGGTGCAGCTGGATGAATTGCGTCGCTTCATGTTTGTCCTGATGCGCATCATCGATGAGAGAATTACTTTTGTCAGCTTGTTGACGACTCTCCGGTTGCAGGCGGAAGACTCAAGCTCGGCCTTGGCATTCGATTCGCGCCTGGCAGCAGCAGCTGCAGCTGATGTGGATGGCTTGCTGTCATTGTTGTCCGCCTGCTGTTGCTGCTGCTCTTCCTGTGCACGGCGCTGACGCATGCTGGCGGCCAGTTGCTCGAATTTGCTCAGCTTGTTGCTCTCCTCCTCCTCAAGCTCGCTTTCGCCCATCTTCAGTATGCACTCGAGATTGAGGGTGCGTCGATTGGTGGCACGCTTTCAATAACTCCAAGGACTTTTGTTCTCCTCCTCCCCTTGATTCGTTCTCCTTGTCGTTGTCGTCATTGCCGTCCTCGTCCTCGTCCTCGTCCTTCTCCTCGTCGTCGTCCATTTTGAAGATGCTCATTTGGCGCACCATCCGTCTGGCTGTCAAATGCATGCGTCGATGCTTCTGTATCGTTGTCTGCAAGTTGAGGCGCTGCAGATCGTACTCGCTGAGCAGCGATAAGCGCTGCGGATTCAATTTGACCTGGGCGACAATGCCCACCAGCAGCTCGTCCACGTTGTGGTCGAGACCCGACGATGTCTCGATAAACTTGCACGCTATCTCCTTGGCAAGCTTGCGGCCAACTGTGAATAAAAAGTCTTGCCACTGCGAATAGTAAACGAATTGGCAGCTGCGAGACTCACCTTGACGGGACACCTCTCGATGTCTCTCTAAATCCGTTTTGTTGGCCACGAGAATGGCGCCGCGCGTGAGCAGCATGTCGTTCTCCTTCAGGTAGGTCAACACCTTTTCGGCTGCCTTGAAGGTGCCACGATCTACCACAGAGTAGACCACAACGAATAGATCAATATTGTATGTGGCACAGAAAGCCTCGGTCTGTATGTGGCGATAACGATAACGAGAACGATAACGATAACGATTACATATAGAAATAGTACTACGAGATAGAGATTGAAAGAGCTTATTGCACTGCACTGCAGTGCATGATATCGATTGAAATCGATGAAATCATCAATGTGTAGCAATAACGATAATAATCAATCGAAAGATTAGGCTCAAGTATGTCGTCCAATAAAGAGAGCCTTAATATACCTAAATACCCCCCATTATATCATACAAGAGAGTATATGTATATATATGCCTATTTCTATAATCAATCATTGCGAGCTGTGCAAAGTTCGCTGGCGCACAAAAGTAGGCAATGAAAATTGCAAATGCAATAATTTCAGTCGCGCACAAAAGTAGGCAACAGATTGCAATATGCAACGTTTACGAAATACATGTGTTTTTGAATTGAATTAAATGCGATTAGATGAGATGAGAAATGGTAACTAAGTGTTCGAAATTTAATGTAATATATTATATACACACACGCACACACTCAAGCAGACATGCACACACGCTCAATCGCACTCGCTAACTAGTCATTTGCCACAGCGTAATGCGCTTTGGCCTGACAAGCAGCAGCTGATAAAAGAAAACAGTGTTAATGACATTTGAAAATAAGTGTCAAATGCAGCAGCTGCCTGAGAGAATGGATGGCTGAGCATGTGTGTGTGTGTGTGTGTGTGACCCAGTGAACTGGACACTGCATTCATATACTTACCGACATCTCGCAGGCTGGATGATCAATAATTTCCAAGTCCGTTTCAATGTCGTCAACCAACACGGACACCGTTTTCTGTCCATAGTCATCATCTAGAGGCAGATAGACAGGCCGAGAGAGAGAGAGAGAGAGAGAGAGAGAAAGAAATTGTTAGTAATACCTGACACATTGAGCTAAGAGCGTGCAAGCACTTTCATTCACTTCACTCTAACAGCCGCGACCCATTACAGCTAATACGATTACGACCACTTGGTTGGTAATAGCTTGTCCATGCTCACATAATACAAATAGACAGTTATATATATATGTACATAGTGAGGCATACATATATGTACACATATACATAGGTACAATTATAGCTGTATATTGCTTCATCTTGTTTTTGCCAATTGCATCGATGATTGGCATAAGCCTGCAGTGTACTGCAGCTACTTATTATTTTGGTTCAGCTGGAATCGAAATGATATGAAATGAAAGACGCGCAGAGCCCAGCTAAAAATCGGGCGGATCTACAGGCCCAACCAGCCAAAAGAGAGAGAGAGAGAGAGAGAGATAGAGAGAGAGAGAGCGAGAGAGGGAGAATGCACAGACGCATATCAAGTGCAGCTCTTAATGTTAAGCTGGTGAAAAGTTTTCATTAATATTTAAGCGAAACCTTTCAATAATATAGTTAATGAAGCAACTTCATTGGCTCATTATACAACACTTATTCACTTAAGCAATTACAGCTGCTTGTCTATTAAACATTTTACAACAGAGTTGTTCCCAATAGCATTACGCAACACTGTAAATTGATAATTCAGCCTTAAGCTCATCTTTACATCACCTCATCTTTACAGGTAATCTAGCTTGAAATCTTGTTCAATTTTAATTATGAACTCTTCGCAGATTGATTGCTGTACAGGGTATCTCTCTGCCACGCACTGTAAGTGTTCATGTCCCTCTCTATTTGATCGATTCTGCTTGTTATTTCGTTCAACAGGCATGCAAGCGCATAAAAGGCGTAGCCAATGTGAGTTCATTTCATTTGCCAAAGGTGGTAATAAAAAAGGTTCCATTCAGAGCGAGGAATGACCTTTGCACGTTCCGCGCCTCCCCACCTCTATCAGCCATCACTCGCTGCCTTCTCTCCCTTCTCTTGCGACGGGGATTGTTTTATTTATTTATTGCGTTTGCTGCGCTTTTGATTCAAGTTTGCATTGCAGAGAGACAAAGACATAGAGAGATAGAAAGGGAAAGAAAGAGTGAGGACGAGGGAGATATATAGAGAGCAAGACTCAAATATGGATTCAAACATCCATCAAAATCGAATAGGGATTGCGCATACCCCACTATGCAGCATATACAGGGTATACAGTGTCATAGCTAGCTACGTGTTTTTGCAGCTTGTTCAGTTAGATGTGCGTTTAACATATGCTAACAATAGCCCACGCTTACCCACGCGTGCCACACACCTCCTCCCTCTGCTCCTCTCGAGCGCTCCCAGTGGGGCGGAGGCGACAATAAAGGTTGCGTGTGGCATATATAAAGTTGTTTTTGCCGGTTGGCTCTTTGACTCAAGTGCTAATTAAAAGTTGGGGAGTTTTATTTCGTTTCCTGCGATGCGACGCGCTCTGCTGCAACGTGCAAACAAATGTTGCATGCCCCAGTGCCCGAGTCGGATTGCCATCCCGCTGCCCAGGGCCCCAGTCATTTTTATTTGCAGCTTTCGTGCTTTCATGCTCTCAGCATTTATGCTTTCACATTCACTTTTTACTCTTTTATTTAGCGAGGCCTCCACGTTCTTAGCTAACACTTGCGCACTCCCTCCTCTCCTGCGCCTCCTGCTGCCGTCATTGCTGCTGCACGCAAGTCACATATATCATCCAGCTAGTAAGATTAAGCTAATGGCTGTGCCTCAATCTCTTTCTCTTCCTTTTTCCTATTTCTTTTCTCTCTCTCTCTCTCTCTCTCTCTCTCTCTCTCTCTCTCTCTCTCTCTCTCTCTCTCTCTCTCTCTCTCTCTCTCTCTCTGGATGTGCCCACGTCGCCCACACATAATACCCAGTGGAGTGCGAACTGGACACGCAGTGCCCCAAATCCCAATACTAATAGAAAACCAATTTCAACTCCACGTTTCAACATCGCTGCATGTAACCAGAGCCAACAATCAGGACACCAATTGCAGTCAAGCCCTGTCGCAATACGGGCAAATATGCCTTATCGAAAAACAGCAGCAATGCCAGGCCTAATCCGACTGAGCAAGCGATTCAGCGATAGATGAAGCTCTTCAAATAAATAATATAGTAGGTAGAGTTGTCAGGAATGCAAATCATATGCAGGGAATATATATAGAGTACATTTTACTTCAATACTTGATCTTAACTGTCCATGTATGTACCTTAGAGATAAGTATATACAGTTGAATATAAGTTAGTTTTGTGGCATTAAACTTTAAAGCATACAGGACTTTAAAATAAATTCCATTTTAAATAGTGCCTTTGACGTAGGTGCACTGGGACTTTCAAGAGACTTTCATTTGCTATGCCAACTCGCATTTCGTATGCACACAGAATGAAATCGTTTCCCTTTTCCCAATATCCTTTAGATACGTTGAGTAGCTTCGCACTTGTCGTTGCTCGCTCGACTTAAGGAGCTGTGCTGCTCGTTTAGGCTAAGCCGTTTCGATACGTTCAACTAGTCTGGGATAACTTACACATGCAGCAAGTTCTGTGTAACTGTAATCCGAATTAGCGCAGACAGAAAAAGAGCGAAGCACGAACTAATGGAGGCCATGTGTTGCACGCCATTGTTGGCCCATTCAAGGTGGATATAGAAAATCCTTTTAATAGCGTTCATTATGGATCACAAGTCAGGCGAGAAGCAGCGCAGCGTTCACACTGGCAGTAGAAAAGGAATTTGCTTAGCGGGTTACGCCGCAGCAGACCGAGAGCCTAAGAAGCAACGCTTCACCTGCCTTTTGGAGCCCTCACCTTGGAGCCCTTGGCAAAGTTAATGAAATTAGCAGGGACGCTTTTCATATTTTATGAGTTTGTGGCATAATTAAAATGCAAATGCGTTTGATTAAAAGCCACAGACCCGAACTGGAAACCCGCGCCCGCACCCAATGTGAAATGGGCAAAAGGCCAAAAGCTCCCACATTAGTCTAAATGATGTCGTTTGGCACACGTGTCCCGCACTTACCCAGACTCAGATCGTAGGCGCAAATGTACTCCGACGTGGTAAACTGATATGTGAGCGTTGTCTTGCCCACTCCGGATCCGCCCAGCATGGCGATTTTGTATGCCGGTATTTGCTCTCCATTGGGCCTATGCGAGTGCTGCTGGGTGTTGATGGGCTCTCCCTCCGGAATGTCAGCCGAGGCATTGCTAAGCATGAAAAATAGATCAAAAGGAGAAACAATTCAATGGCCATCATCAATCAAATCAGTAATACTGCAAAGCATTTCACGGCTCACTCGCCAATCAATCAATCATCAATCAAAACTAGAGTTCATACTAAGGTAAAGAGAAAAAGAGAGAGAGAGAGAGAGTAGCGTAGGCAGACTCAGCGATTCAGGCAATCAAATTCGATTTTCTCATGTAACAAATCAATCAAATTTGGTTGAAGGCGTATTCCTTAAAATGGCATCTCTTTCAATCACGTCTGATTGATATCATAAATGAAACCCATTTACGGCTCAAGTAACGTAAAGTATCTGCCGTACTCTCATCAGCTAGTTGAACATAGTTGCCACGCCATCAAATTTGATTGACTTATAGAAATGGACTTACTTGAGCAGCATTTACGATTCATTTGCTGTGTCAATCAGCCTTGGGCATTAAGTGTTTAGTAATGCCTTTTTGATGTCCCTTGGTCAGTCAATCATTTCGCATTCCATTTATAGGCTTGAGACTCGAGTGGCTTTGAATTTTCACTGAGTGAGTTCATTTATTACTATTTTGCCCATTTACAGAAAAAGCTTGGGAATTTGATCTTACGGCTTGAGGATTTTACAGTTTTATTGCCAGCAGAGGCCTGGCCTCATGTAATAACATTAATAAGCCTTCAGGGGCCAAGCTGAGGGCGCGTGGCTGCCGCCGTCGCCGAGTAAACAACAATAATAAAGACAGGAATTTTCTTTGACAAAAATGAAAAACGAGGCAGCTCACAATAAAAGGATACGAAGGAGAAGGAGACCAAGAACACGAGGAGGGCAAGACGAGCAAGAATTGTACGAGAAAAGTTTTTGTGTATGGAAAATATATATGAAATTAGTCACAGTCTGTGTAAAGGTGTGTGCTTTGATAATTGTGTGTGTGTGTGTGTGTGTCTGTGTGTGTCTATTGTTGTCGCTGCTTTATTGTGAACATTCTTATGAACAATATGTGGCGTGTGCTGACTGACAGCAGTGGGAGTCAACGCATTAGAGCTGCTCAGTCTAGTTCATTTTGATGAAAGAGTTCAATTGCTCATTTCATGCACTAGTTCAGTTCGTGAGCACAGACAACTCACTCGTACCATGGGGCGTATGCTTAGTATGCTGCCAGACGCTCAAAAGTAGGCAATGAAAATTTCTGCTCGAGCCAAACGGCCCACAAATGTAGGCAATATAATTTTATGCGAAAAAGAATGACAAGCTATTGAGTAGTAAATGCTAGTTCATTTTACTGAACCAGCTAAGTAGTTCATTTGTGAACTGGGAAGGAGCGAATCACCGAATATGTACTTGTTGAGAGATTCATTTCGAAAGAGTCGTTCAATTCAGCTGAACTTGTTCTATAGAATCACAGAACTTTTTAAGGTAGTTCCGTTTGAACAACTTATTTATTATCCAATAGAACAAAGCATTCAGAAAGAGTTTCTCTCTCTCTCTCTGTCTCTCTCTCTCTCTCTCTCTCTCTCTCTCTCTTCTTCCTCTCTCTGTCTTTCTGCCTCTCACTTTCTTTTTTTCCTCACTTACCTATTGTGTCGATCCTTGCCACTAGTTCGATGTGCCGTTGGATGTCACGGAATTGATGGAACGTGACCTGCGGCTGCTGTTGAAGACAATTTCAAATTAAATTCAATAACAAGACGGCACATGTCAGAGCTGCTCATGTATGTCTGTGAGTTGTTTGTGTGTGTGTGTGTGTGTGTGTGTGTGGCACACGCACTTACCGTAATGAATCGCCCAGATTGCAAACGCCATGCGATGTAATGCTGAAGCTGCGCAAGCGATAATAATCCATTTCGACATCCGCTCCACAGTGAATCGCCGAGCGACGAGTGTCCGCCAGTCGAGGCTGCAAGAGTTGCAACAGGTGTGCAACAGGTGCACATTCTATATAAATTCATAGACTCTCTCTCACTCCCTCTCCCTCACTCCCTCTCCCTCACTCCCTCTCTCATCATACATCTATCGCTATGTCATATCTTTAATATTTCAAGATTTTTGTTGATAACGTGTTCAGCTTCTCGACGTTCATTTCACTCTCTTTCTCTCTCTCTCTATCTATCTCTCTTTCCTTAGTACCCTCCACACCTGCTTTTAAATCCTGTTTACAGCTTTTGACGTCCATCTGCCGCTTCAGCTAATTTGATTTTTGTGTAAATTCTTTAATAAGCTTTATTGCCAAGTGCTTTAGCGCTGCATTTAAATATTCACTTTCAGTCCATCTCAAGTCCCTTTGATTGGAGTTAGGAAATATATACATATCCTTCGATAGGATAAGAATATTGAAATGGGTTTGCATTAGAATTAAATGTTGGCTGGCTTCATAGCCCCAACAAGTGAACGAGCAGAAGCATATAGCAAAGTCAAAGTTCTTCCTCTTCTGCCTTCTCGCACTTTCCGCTTCTTCTGCTGCTTCTGCTTGTTTTCATTGAAAACAAAAATGCGATAAAGAACTCAAATTTGTATTTTTCTTGGCTGTCATCTTGTTTATGTGTATTAGTATTATGGCAAGAGGGTAGGCGGGTGGGGGAGGGCGACCTGACAGCGCTATATACCGGCTGCTATGCTATGCTATGCCAAGCCATGCCCTTGATTGTTTTTGAGGCAGCTGCTATGCCAACCATTTGGCATGACGAAGCAAACTGTCAATTGGTAGAGACGCGCGAGCCTCTCGACGTGCTGGACTGGACTGGACAAAGGGGCCGAGTGTATAAAGCATTCAGCCAGACATAAAGCATATATAAATATATAATATGTGTGCGTGTGTGTGTGTGTGTGTGTGTGTGAGTGTGCGAGTCTCTTGTGGGTATTCTTAGTGAAACTAAAGTTTTTACGTTTTTTCCTTACTTTTTTTCGGCACAGAAAATTTGTGCCTATATATATATATATATATATATATATATATAGGTCTGTGTGTGTGTATGTGTATGTGTGTGTAAGTGTGTATATACACCAGTCATTAAGTTGGATTTATGGCTAGGACTATGGCAACTAACTAACGCGCAACGCTTCACATCCTACTTTGCGAGCATTTGCCTTCCTGTTGCTCCACATCCTTTGTGTCCACACACGCACACACACACACACACACGCACACACTCTGGCAATTGGTCTCGAATCCGCTTGGGGAATTTATCTGGCTTGCACTTATCTAGTCGCTGCAGCGCTAATGTAATTAGTTTTCTCTCCCTCTCTCTCTCTCTCTCTCTTTCTCACTCTCTCTCGCACGAAAGTTGGCAACGCAAAATGAAAACTCAGCTGCAGCCATTCTAAAGTGGGCGTGGGCGGAATGGGCGGAATGGGCGTGGAGCGCGTGAGTTGAGTTGACTGTCCTGTTGGCCCGCTTAACTTGCAATGGCCCAAAAACCGGACAGCCCGACTCCTGCTGATGCCCAGCTGACTTCTGTCTGGCAATTGAGTCGGAAATGTTGTTGTTTGCATATGAAATTTTCTTGGCTTCAAATGGCAAAACATATTTAACGACAGCTGGCAAACCAACACCCTCTGGGCGGAGAGAGGGGGGATTTAACAGCTCCAGCTCGAATCAATGGCAAAAACACGCCAAAAAATATAAAAAACTGCACATGCTGCTGTCAAAAGAATGTCAAGAGTGACTGTATGCCACGCCAATACGCCCCCAGAGAAGAACACACACACACACACACATGTATACATCCACACAGATAGAGATACAGGTAGAAGCTTGTCTATTGCAGCGTAGCCACACTTCAATCCCAGCGGCAACTGCAGCTTCCATCCTCTCACCAGCCTCCGGTCATAATGAGGGCGGCGGCTTGGGGAGCAGGAGTCTGTCAGGATGCTGCGGATGTCTTGCTGTGTGCTTGCTTCTTTGTGCACGGCGCATACAGCGTGCATTTGCTGCAATTCACAAATGCAGCTCGGGCAGCGCAGCAACTGGGATTAAATCTGCTAGCCTTTGGGCTTTCAAGTAATCCCCGCTTTTTCCCGTTTTGTTCTTCTTTTTTTTGGCAATATGAAGGGCTAGAGTTCCACGTGTGTGTGTGTGTGTGTGAGTGTTCTTTACTTTCCGTAAAAGTAAGATTAAAGAGGAGGAATAGTCTACTCAGGCCTTAACGACCAGCAGATACCCCTGATGCAGAAAGCCAGCTGTCACATATACGTATATAGCAATTGCAGTTGATCTGAAGTCAATCTGCCTCTCTCTGTCGCTCTCTCTCTCTGTCGCTCTCTCTCTCCTCTGTCTCTCTCTTTCTCTGTCTCTCCGTTGTAAGTATATCAATATCAACGACAGACAAAGAGCTCTGTTATACAATTAGGGAATAGGCCCATTCGCAACTGAACTAAAGACGTTAGTCAATTTAAGGTATTAAATGAGATACTTGGATCATCCCTAATAGGGATTCCCTATGTTCAATGTCAGGAAGCTAGGAGATGGCATCGCTCAAGCGCGTGCAATAGGAGGAATTACATAAGTAGTTCCTAAATAATTGTTAGCTTTTAAGACAATTACCTGAGTAATTAAGTAAGTAATTATATGTAATTGTGAAGCTCATTTGTTTTGCCAAGTTTATGAACTAGATTCTAGATTCCTTACTACCAACAACTAATTGTAATTATAGCTAAATAATAATCAAATGGCAAAAAAGTAATTATTTGATGTATTCATATATCTCAAGATATTTATGTAATTTTAAAGTATTCCCTTGTAATTAGATATGCTTTATAGGCAAACGCCTCGGATTCTACTCACTTTGCGACTCTCTGCCGGCATGCTGGATGTTCGTAGACGTTGTCGATCCGCCGTATGCACTGCGACGGCTATCGTGGCTGAGCTGCCAAGCAGCTGCTGCTGCGCATAGGAGACGCTGGCTGAAGACTCACCAACGCCACGTTCGCGCTGCTGATTACTGTAGTTGCTGCTATTGTTGTTGTTGTTGTTGTTGTTGTTGTTGTTGGGTGACTGAAGTTGTTGATGCTGCTGAGCCCTGACGTTAGCCACAGGCGAATGAATTTCATCACTGGAACCGATTGTGACTGAGTTTGTGGTGTTTCCGCCACTACTTGTTGTTGTTGTTGTCGTTGTTGCTGTTGTTGTTGCTGTAGTTGTTGTATGCTCAGCCACAGACGCCAAAGCTGAGCTGGAGCCGACACGACACTTGTCCAGATCATTAACTGGCAACTGACCATTGGCAGCAGGTCCCACTCCAGCTCCTGCTGCTGCTCCGATCCCTGTTACTACTCCGGCGTACTGTGGCGATACCGCACCGGTCATCGCCTGATGGAAGGTCAGCACACCGCTCTCGGTGGCCCGGCCAAGAGGTGACTTGGCCAGCGCTATCCGCTCCCTGCAATCAGAGTTCAAAGCAAAATTTAAAAGCCCACCAAGACGCATGCCGTCCTTGGCCAATCAGGCATTGGATCGAGGCTTAAAGTAATTGCATCGACAGTCCATAATTAGTTTGCCATCCCACAATGCCCGGCGCATTGCGTGCAATTAACTGAAAAGTCGCTGAAAAGCCAGCTCTACTTAAGGCTTATTCAATTTGCCCATCGGTTCTTTTGAGCAGCAACAAAAGTAGCTAAGAAGAAGCGACCGAGCAGGTAACTAAAGGAAAGCAAAGTCATCTCTGCACAGCTCTCAGTGGAAATTGAATTATAGCTGAAAATTGAAATCAAGCAGGAAATAATCCCTTTGAGACGGTATCAATGGACCGCTTTTATAGAAATGCGTATATTCATTTATAGTATGAGAAGAATCGGACTTGCAGTTCAATAATTGAATCCTGCTGCAGTTGTAGCTGCAATAGTTGCTGCTGTTGTGAGAGGCCCCAGGGCAATTGCTAATTGGCCAGAAGCGAGAGGACTGAGCAGGCCAGAACTTACTTGGTTAGAGTATGTGGATCGATTAAGGCCTACCTGTTGCTGTTATGCGGGAACATAAACAACTCCTCCACCTCCTCCGCGTGCTCCTGTTCTTGGTGCTGCTGCTGTTGTTGCTCGGCGGTAAAGCTGTTGTAGCCATGATCGCCATGCAGCACGCCAGTTGCAATCGAGGAGCTTCTGCGTCTATTCATAATGGGTGACCTCTGGATTCTCATGTTCGGCTGCAATGGTAAAAATTAGTAAGTAGCTAAAAGTCGAGAGCGTAGAGAAGTCGAACGAAGTCCTATCTCCCTGATGAAACGACCAGACACACACATGAATTGAAATGGACAGATGGAAAAAGCAGGGACAGGTGAAAGAGCCGACGGACACACAGGAGGACTTGCGGCAGATGAATAGACGAATGGACAGACTGGTGAAAGAGCTGAGGGATAAGCAGTCGGACTGAACGAACAGAGAAAATCAGAGCAGAACGAGGGAAAGTCAAGAAGATTGTGAGAGAGTGGAGAAGGATGGAGAATGATGGACTTTTACTTACCGGCCCCACTCCTGGTCTGGGATCCGGAGCCGCCTGCAGAAAATCCGCATAGCTGTTATGCATCGTTTCGGGCGCCATTGCAGCCGATGAGGAGGTCGGTTGCTCATCGCGCCAATCGCATTCCGCTTGCAATCCCTGCGAGCTGTACGTGCGGCTGTAGCCCGAATAATATTGGCGTTCCTCTTGTTGTTGCTGAGGCTGCTGGGGCTGCATGTTGTAGCTGTAGCCAACTGACGAGCTGCTGTTGCTCATAGTGCGCTGGGCATTACCCTGCGTGTTGTTGCGGCGTTGATAGGCACCGAGGCTGCCCTGTGCTACGGGTGGAATTGGCAAGATTCGGTGCAAATGGGCCTGAGCGGATGTACTCGGTTGCTGTTGTTGCTGCTGCTGCTGCTGATGCAATTGCATTTGCAGCTGATGCTGTTGCTGTAGCTGCACTTGTTGTTGCTGCATTTGCTGCATATTCTGCAACTGCTGCAAGTGCTGCAGCTTCTGCTGCTCCTGTTGCTGGTGGAGCTGTTGCTGCTGCATTTCCAGCTGATTATGGTGCTGCTGCAGCTGTTGTTGCTGCGGCTGCAGTATCGGCTTTATCAAATTGTAGGCCAGCTGTTGCGGCGCTGGCGAGGGCACCCCGTCATCGAAACTGGCATCTGCAATAAGAAAATCTCACAAAACTGCAAAAATATGCTGGTGTCTGTGCTTCGTGCACTTCGTCCCTGGCAACGGTAGTTGACCTACCATATTATCTCTGCTTCTAATTGGGACATACTTTTAGACGATTCGATTCGACTGCCTGTTGCTGCCTGCCCCCTCTGCGGCACTGAAGCATATTCAGCTAGATGTTGCACCCACACACACACGCACATACACATATATTAATGCTGACCTACTACAAAAGTATGTGGCTCACAAGTGTGGCAGCTGCTGCCTTTGGCCAATATTCACAGAGGCATTTACGGTTGCCCAACTCTTAATCTATTGCTATGCCCAACTGAGACCCATGACAGAGCTACACCTGAGCACACACACACACACACACACACACACACACACACGAGCACTGAAATATGTTACCTTAATCGAAGTCAAAGTCAAAGTCACAGCCAAAGTCAAATATGAGAACGAAACTTTACTGCGTACATATTTCAAAGACTTCACTGCAAATATCTCTCTATATCTCTATGTGTGTGTGTGTGTGTGTGTGTGTGAGTGTGTGTGTGTGTGTGTGTGTGGCCATCTGTTTACTACTTACAATTTCGTATAGCCAAGGCACATATATTAGCTAAGTAATAGGCAGAGTAGAGTACATACTAAGTAAACGTGTTCCCCAAGGTGTTTCAGCAAGATTTTCTTTCCCTTTCCCTCATTGAAGTAAACTAATAATGATTGTTATAAAATCGGCGACAGAATGTTAGAGATGTAATCGGAAGCTTCTAGTATATAGTATGTAGTATAGTGTAGTATGTGGAGGATATGATTAGTGCTTAGTAACTGACTGATTGACTTATAAATGCATTGATTCTTAGACTGATTGACTGCTTTATTCATTCATTGATTAATTGATAAATTGACTAAATGATTGGACTGATTAAGTCTTCTTTAACTATGGTACACATTCATTCGCTCATGCACTCATTCATTTATTCATCTATTCATTTGCACCCTCAACAAACATTCTATCCCTCCCGCACACATTCATTCATTTAGAGATTCACTCACTCAATTATTCGCTTGTTTCCTCAGAGAGCATTCATTCCCTGAATGTTTCATTTGATTCCATACAAAATCCGCTTAAGAATGACACGAGGCATATTAATTTAATGAGTGAGCTCAGACATCAATTCAAAAAACGACTCTAATGTAATTAGAGAAGCATAAGAGAAGTATACGTTGGGTAGTCCCAACCGATTCATTCAATGCAACAAACCAATTCAATCAATTGAAAGCCAGAGAAAAAAGTACTGAAATGTTCGCGTTCCATTTAGCACAACCTGCAAAATGTCATTTGAGAGTTTTTTTTTACCTTGAGAGGCCATCCAATCGTGCTTGCTGCTTATTTAACTTTTCTGATTTGGAATATGTTATATAGTATATATATAGCTCACGACATTGCCTAGTCGAGCAGTGCCTAGCCTCAACGGTTTCATTTTGATATAATTAAATGAACTCTTGTCGCTGTTTATCGAGCGAATTACTTACATTTAATAATACGCTCATGCCTAAACCGAAACCTTCTCTTTCTAATGGGCAATGATGTTTTGCTCGTCTACCTTGTGATCCGATTAACCGATGCTCAAATCCGAGCTGTCAGCTGTCTGTCCGCCATGCCCGTCTGTCACTCTGTCTGCGTCTGCCGCCCACGTAGCTGAAGCCCATTTCAAAGGTCCTTTTTGAACCCAGTATACCCTGTCTATAATCACAGCAGCTGGAGGAAAAGACGTAACTTGAGCTGATACAATTATATTTAATCAAATCGATAATTATCGGTAATGTCAATACATTATCAAAATCCTAAAAATATCGTCTTTAATAGCTGTTCCCCTTTTAGCAAATCTTCATTAGACTGCAGGCTTCAAATATGGCCATATCATAGTCGAAAATCTTAGTTCTTCCAGTAGCATCAATTTTCGTAATCGATAATTATCGATATTGCATGTAGGACTTTGAGAATTTGAGTCATCAATTGCTTTTAAGAACTTATCACGGGACGTAAAGCTATATTTGCAGAGCTACGAAATTGGGATTATCTTATCATCGCATTTTATCACATCTTTCGCTGTTCGTTTCCGCTGTGAATCAATAGATATCGATGGCTATCGCAACTATTAATAAATATCTAGCAACTATTTATAAATCTCTCTCTCTCTCTCTCTCTCTCTCTTTTCTCTATCTCTCGGTCTCTCTTTATGTATATATATGTTTCTCCATCTCTCTTCTCACTCACACTTTCTCAATGTGTTTCTCTCTGTTCATCTTCAGCTCTCACTGCCTGCCTTTGTGCTGATTACAGGGTATGCTGTACAGCAGCGCATCCTTCGCCTGCTGCCATTTGCTTCGCTTTTATTTGTTGGCAGTTGTTTGCTGTACGCTTTTTGAGCCGACCTCCAAAATAAAAAAAGGGTAAAATATTTCGGCTCAGTTTGGGTTTAACTCTGAGCTCGCTGAGCTGTTGTAACCCTTTTTTTTCTTGCTTGCAATGTATTTGTTGTTGTTGTTATTGGAATTGTTGCTTTTGTTGATTTGCAGCTCTTTTGCTTTGGTTCGCTGTTCATTTGACACTTTTTGTAAGTTGATGTTTAACTTGTGTTTATGGGACCAGCTGCTGCTAACCACGTCCCTTGCTGTCCTTTCTCTCTCTCTTGCTTTCAGTCTGCCTATCTCTCCCTCTCTCTCTTTTCTCGTTTCTCTCTTTTTGGTCGTTTCTTTTCTCTATATGAAAGATTAATACGGATTATGTTTTTTTTAATGGGACAACATCCATGATTGCCACAAATTTCTCAGTATCAATAGCTCTCACTCCCTTTCTCTCTCTCTCTGTGTGTGTGTGTGTTTATTGGGAAATTTTAATTGAAATATGAATGTGGCATCCACCTGGAGACTCGACGCACAGCTGCGCCACAGCCAGAAATCGGCTCAGGCTCAACATTTTTTATTGTTGTCGCCAAGCATTTATTACGTGTGTATGTGAGTGTGTGAGCATCAATGTATGTATGTATAACAAGGATTACCACTGACAAGCTATAGAAAATGCCGTTCTACACGCACACAAACACACACACATACACACACACACATACGTAGATGACAGCAATATTTAAAAGGTTTTAGGCATCCGATTCCTCATTAGCCTGATTGCTGCTAAACCAACACAAATTTCCATATTTATCTCTCTCTCTCTCTCTCTCTCTCTCTCTCTCTCTCTCTCTTTCTCTCTCTCGCCCCGGTTGACAGTGAGTCTATTCTATCCTTTTCCATTTGTTTTTATTTCCATCTCACTTTTTTTCTCAATTCTCTTCACTTCATCCTTTTTCTTGTTCTTCTCACAGCTTTCAGTTATACTTGTGTTTTTTTCTTTCTTACTGCTCTGCTCTGCTCTCCTCTCGCTGCTCATCTTCTGCATTTGTGTTTATCTTCAACCCATTTTCGTATTCCCTCTCAGCTCTGGGTAGACTCACTCTCTCTGCAGTCGATCGCTCTTCCCATGCTTTCGCCTTTCTATGCACTTCTCACGCACTCAATAAATAGGAATCACTCGTACTTACCGAAGTCAAAGGCTCGCTCAAGAATTATGGAGTGCCTCTGCTGTGCGTGCCTTGGACTATCTCCCAGGAGGCGTGGGATTGCATAATTTTGGGGCGCACGCCCGTCGTTGTTGTCCTCGCCATCGGGTCCAAGCCGCAGTTGATTCAACTCCATTTGGAGCTCACGCGTCTGCTGATGGTGCTGCAGATGGTCCTGCTGCAGATGGTCTTGCAATTGCTGCTGCTGGAAATTGAGAACGGCCGGCGGTAGCGGCTGGGCATCAGCCATCAGGTTGCCAGAGCCGGGCCTTGTCAAGCGACGATGATTCGAGCTGCGCGTCATGAGCTGATTGTGGGCAAGGCTCTCGACGCTGCTGCCAGTGCTGGAGCAATGGCTTAGCATACCGCCATAATCGCCTAGATCATCGACGGCCGAAACGCTCCTGCGTCGCGAGCCACGACTGCGGCTACATGAGCCCAGAACATAGCCCGAGCTCGAGGCGAACTCTTGATCCATGGCCATGGACCGCCTCATATCGCCGCTGCTGCCGCTTCGACTACGTGGAGCCACGTGGGCACCCTGCTGCGCATGCTGCTGCTTCTGCTGCTGCTGTTGCTGCTGCTGCTGCTGCTGCTGCCAGGAGTAGCGAATCTGCTGGGAACGGGAGCGAGAACGATTCTGCATTTGTTCTTGGCTTTGATCTTGGGTCGGAGGAATAAATTGGGTTCGTCCTTGAGCTTGAGCGTGTATCTGAGCTTGGATATGCTCATGCCCAGCCTGGCGATTAAGGTGGCTGCGTAAGCTTCCACCACAACGCTGCCGCTGGGCATGCATCGGGCTTCGCGCTGCCACATTACCCAACAATAATCACCAACTGGAGAGAAGCGGAAAACAACAACAAAGAATGAAGAACAAAGAACAAAAACATAGATTAAGTCAGAAACTGTGGTCCCGTCAGGTTCGGTTTTGACATGTGGATAGGCACAAAATAGAATGGATTGCATGTGATGCTGTCGAGACTCAGTTTAGGAACCATTTTGACTTTTGCATACATAATATCCCTATCCTCAACAAGACGAGTTGATGTGCAACAGAATATAATTGCCCACTTGGGAAGAAGAGGATACCATTTTATACAGAAATATATAATCCTCATAATGTGACGAAGGTCTATGCAAGCCAAAAAACAACCAAGTAAATCGGTTAGAAAAAGATACCTCTGCTCATGTGATCGAGCACACTGGTATTATATGTTAACGATCTAATATGAGACAATTTCGCACGTTAACCTCGGCGGCCGGAACTAAAAAGGGATGCGTCGAGAAGTCAACATACTAAGGATAAATAAGGCAATAGGCGGAGAGTGAAAATATGTGTGAAAAAGAATACAAGTGGAGGAGTGACAAGGGGTGTCTAGCTCAGGCGGGAGAGGGATACTGGAGGGACAGGGGGCCTGGATGTGGCTGGAGGGGGGTCGCGGGTGTGGATGGTACTGCTCAACGGTGCGGGGGGGGTGCTATAAGTGGTGGTGCATGTCAAGGGAGTAAAAAAAATAAATAAAAAAAAGGTCATCGTCCTAGCGAGGGAGAGTGGGAGGGGGGGGGGGGTGCTATGAATACAACAATGCAGAAAGAAGTTCAGCCACCCGAGGCACCGAACAAGGGGGCAGAGTTTAGAGTAGGTGTTGACACAGCGAACGACGGCGGAAACAAGGCAGAAAAGCATCGTGAGGAGGCCGACGATCTGAATACAGTCTGTCAGACACCGGGATAATACTGCTATAATCGGACACACCAAACAAATGTACTGGAACAATCGTGGTTCCACTAACGACACCGCAAGAGTCAGAATTTGTTGTAACAAGAAGATGTGATTTCATTTTGTGTAAGGAAAAGGTTGCGTTTTATATACAAGTTTGTTAGTTCGTAGGCTACTCTAAGGAATGTCACTACGGTCAAAGAAGAAATAGTGTGGCGGTATAGCTTTGATGGTGTCATTATTGTATTGGAGGTGTAGTATAATGCATAGTTGTGTTATCGTGTGGCTGAGCTGTATGGGTAATGACAAACATTATTTCAGGAGACAAACTAACTGTGTATGAGTGTGTTGTGTGACCCCGTGTGTGAGATCAGTATTAGTAGTGTCATAGAAGAAATGTCGCCAGACAAATGAATGCGGGTGGGGGCAAATTGTGACCGATCAAACTCCCAGAGCTTCCACCTGTTGATCAAGGTAGTTATTTTGTACCAAGATTTAATTTTAGCACGCTTCTGATGTTCTAGCACAGTGTTAGCGTTCAACTAAATTAGAGAATAGATGAAAACAATATTGTGCATTTTAACATCTCATCTGTTGTTGTAAAATTCGAGGCAGTCTACGAGCAGGAAGCCAAGGAAGCAAGCGAATGGGCCTCTAAAGGTTTGCTTACAGCTTGCTTCACATTTTGTAATATACACTACATATATATATATATAAATATATATATACAGACTCTAAGTGGCGAGAATGACGACAACAACAACAACAACAACAAGTGCAACAAAGCCGCGTTGAGCACATTATGTATACGCAGTGGCTGCCATAGAGAAGATTTTCGTTTTTGTAGGCTCGCCGTCGCTGATGATTTTCCTTATTCTTTCATTTTTATTCCGTTTTTGTTTTTTCCAAGCGGCTAAATTTGAAAAGTTACCACGCCGCGGGCGGACTCAAAACTGCTGGCTGCCACTTGGCCAGGCCAGAGCAATCGCACACAGTAAGCCAACCGTCAGACCGCTTTACCGCCCACTCAGCGAGCCAAGTTGAAAAGTTGTTTTAATGGCGGTTTTTTCGGTCGTCAAGCGAGCGAAAACAACTTTGAGTGCGACAAATGAAGCTAAACGACTGCACAATGCTCGCTCGCATTCAATAAGGCGATTCATGGAGTTAAGTTTAAGACTAAGTAGAAGAACTTAACACTTTTTGAAGTGGACTGCTTAATGCTTGCCCAATATTTCAGATATTGGAATCAATTCTCTCTCTCTCTCTCTCTCTCTCTCTCTCTCTCTCTCTCTCTCTCTCTCTCTCTCTACAATATAATGTCGAAGATTGGTCAGTTTCCATATTTGCTGTGATAGCTAACCAGGCTATGCCACGAATTGCCAACTCGATCTCTCTCAGCAACACCAGGGACTACGTGCAGCAGTGTCTATATTCGTCTAACTCTCGTGAAGTACCAATTTGACTTTATCTTCAAAACGTAATATAAAAGTGTCTCAGCATATACCCGCTTTGGTTCAATGAGCGAGCATAGAAAAAACAACAGCGCGAACCCATTCAACTTTTATACACTGCAAATGGACTGGCTGCGGCTGTTTTGGCTCTCATTCAATCCCTAGGCGCTAACCCTATAGTCCGCTCCGCTCTCCTGCTCAGTCGCTGTCTCTGTCTCTGTCTCTGTCTCTGTCTCTGTCTCTGTCTGTGTCTCTATTCCCTCATTTCCTTCTCATCATTTTCCCTTTTCCCGTTTGGCCTTTGGCATCTGTTTTCCCACTTGGTAAACGGAACTGAAAACTGAGCACGAAATATTTTGGCTCTGAGACGTTCTGTCTGTCAACTTTTAAAGCCGCGACGCGTGAGCGAGACAAACAAAGGGAGATGGAGATAGAGGTAGAGATAGAGAGTGAGAGACTGCACAACAAGTATAGGCTTAATGAATTCCAATTTCATTTTCGCCACCTAATTGAATTGCAGATGAAGGTGTTCAAGAGGCATGCCAGACAAATAGTCGAAGCTAATTAGAAAGATTTAGATTATTCAACAGTGCAGTTAGATGTGCGGGAGACATTACATACAATTCATGGTCTAGAACTGTGAGCCGCTTTAAGCACCTTTTGTTGGGCCATCAACTTCAGGTACAGCCGTGTCCGTGTATATAGCCGAGCACTAAATTATATTATTTAACGGCAGACTCTGGCAACCTTTCACAAATTACTTGTATACTTGCATCTGCTAGCCAAAGGCTAAGAAGCAGATACAGTGAAGAGCAAAAGTCAGCTGTCAGCAGTTAACAGAACAGGACCTACATTTACCGTTTGCCGTTTGACAGAGAAAGTCAGAGAGAGAGAGAGAGAGAGAGAGAGAGAGGGAGCAACAGCAATCTGTAAGCCTTGTATTTGATGCAAGTCAAGTTCATCAATTTAAACGATTGCTCTAATGAATGGGACAATGTGCGAGAGGTCAAGCAACGGAACAATCGAGACACAGACAAGAACCCGCAATTTAATATCAAATAGTAGCAGTGTTTCTAGTTGCGATTGCTCAACGAGTAGATACCCTGTAAGCTATCTACATATGTCTGCTCTCATCATTCTCAATCTTATTGCAGACATACTTTTCATTATTGCCATTGTCATTATCATTATTATTACTGACCAATTTGAGAGATACAACCCACAAGTCCTATGTAACGAAATATTCCCGCATCCGCTTCGACAACTTCATACATAGGCACATTTGCCAACAATCAATATACCCTATATTTGCCCATTTCCAAGGGGTTCACTGCCTTCAAAGAGGTGAAAAACTAATGCAAACTAATTTTGCCGTGTTGCAAATTTGCAAAGTTTGCGGCGCGGCAATTTGAGAGGCGTCGCCGGAAGTTTTAGCTACCACTTAAATGTGGGCATGATGAAAGGGTATTTCAGCTCTCAGGTTATTACAGAATAGAGCTCAGAACAGATTGATATAATATCAAGCTACTCTCTTTGATTTATTTTTCGGCAACTCTTTGGTCTACCCTCGCCTACTTGGCTCTAGCTCTATCCATCTACGATGAGCCACACTTTTATTAGGGTTTCTTCTAGTCAGGCACAATCGTTTAAATGCAAGATGTGTGTGTGTTATATGTATGTGTGTGTGTCTGTTTAATGTGCTCTTTATTTGTATATGTGTGTGTGTATATATGTGGCATATAGAGAGAAACTTTTGGTGGCTCTCGGCAGTTAGCAAACGATGTCAAGTGTGGGTAGGCCCTCGACTCGCGTCAAGCATATTAAAAAAAAGAAAAAAAACAGCAGCAATCTAGACAGCCAAAGGGGGAAAGAGAGAGAGCAGAGCGAGAAAGCGAATGAATGAGAACACGTTAGGTAGAGGTAAGTCCTGGCTAGCTAGGTTCGGGTCCAGGACCAGCACCATCTATGGCAACGCTTCACCGAGTGCTTTAAGCGCTTAGCTCACTCAGCTGATTAAGCCAAACAACAAGTATCTGGGAACCAACCATGGTTGTTCTCTCAACCAATACCCCCACCCACCCAGTGCAGCACCCAAGCAGCTTCATGACAGCATTGGCCTCAATCGAGTTTCGGTTGCCTCGTGGCGGCTGGCAGACCGCAATGTCTTAAAGTATTCTAGCAAATTTTTTAGCTAGTTATCGCTAATTCTTAATTAGCCGCAACAGCAGTTGGCACGAGTGGGACAGGACTTTGCCTGAAGAGCATCGCTCTTCCTTCCTCCTCGTCCTTCGGCATCAGACATGGGCATAGGCGAATCAACTCAGTAGCTGTCATAAGCAGCTCACTTGTAGCTGTATGGCTCAGCCATACGCACTCACACTCACACTCACACTCACATATGGGGATGGCTATCTGCGGTCCTTGTGCATTGAATTATGAACTTGCCCAAACAATTATGCAACAATGCGAGCGAGCGCGGCTCGAAGATAGAATGCAGCAGCAGAAATAGCAGCCGGAATGGTTAATAGATATCCTGCATTAGTTTACTAGAATTGCTCACTTCATTCCCTAGACATGTGACACTCTGAATTTCGTGAAACCAAGGGTATACCCCACGGCAACGTTTGGCAAAAGTAATGAGTATTATCCTAAAGAAGACAGCCGTTGGCAGTGCAGCTGGAGGTTAATGTCAAGGGTACTCTGAAGCTTGTCATGCAGCTCATGTGGCATGTAACATGTAGCATGTAGCATGTAGCATGTAACATGTGGCATGTGGTAGGGCGAACGATAAAACCAAGAAACTAATGAACACCAGCCAGAGCACGAGTCTCTCTTAGCAACCTGGGCCAATGCCAAGCCAAGCAGCCAATTCGTTTATGCCTGGAAATAAATGTCTTTTACTCACTTTTGCTCAGAGACAAAAGACTCGAAGAGCAACCGAGGAGCGGAGCTAGATCATCGTTGACATAACAAATGAGCTGTTCCGTAGCTCATTGCGATATGTCTTACGAATGAACGGCAAGTGAGTATCAGTGAGCTAGCTCAACAATTCATATCATTCACAGCTCATTTTGAAATTAATGTCTGACACCTTATGTATTGTATTTCATTTTTCACTGAACTAAATAGATCTAGTTCATTTCTTAGCTGATTATGTTGAACAACTCTTTGATGCATTATGGAACTAAATAAATGGTTCATTTACAAAACAAGTTCATTCATAGTGTATGAATATATACTCAGCATCAGGCATCATATGAATCTTATAGAACTTTTCTGCTAACAAATGTCTTTTTCCACGGCCAAAAGCTCCTTAAAAAAGGATAACTTTGATACTTGGCCTTTTTTAAATTTATATCAATGGGCACTTGAGAACACAATCGAAACACGAATGCTTTGGCGAGAAAACTGAAATTGGGTTATTTGCACAACTTTTGACCGAGGCAGTCAAATGAAAAGCAAATAGAGCAAAGCAAAACGAAGCAAACACAAAAAAAAAAAATAAATAAACAGCAAAGCAAAGAGTTCAACTTTTTCATCAATGAATAAGGATCTATAGCATAGCATGCATTATATATGTAGGTAGATATATACATATATCGATTGATTAAGAAATGAGGAAGTGCATTTTGTAGATCTGGGCCGCGCAGCTTAATTTTTAACATCAGTTGTCTCTGATGGATTCCTGTAAATCGATTCAATTTCCGAAATTGGAAAACTTGGCAAAGCTCGAAAAAATTTCAATTCTCGATTGAAATGGGAAAATCTTGTTGAGTTGGCAAAACAATAAGAAATATTTGTCCGAATTGAAATGTTTTCAAAAATGCTGCGATTCAAGGGAAACATCTATCAATTCCATATAAAATTCTAAAACTTAGGTAATCTCAGCCACCCGTTGTTCCATAAATAGAACCAGTTTATTTTTTGTAGTTTCTTCTTTATTTGTTTAGCCATAAACATTGTCATTTCGAAATATCATTTGGCCCCAATTGTTTGCATAAGCTAGAGAGCAAAACTCAACCAAATGCCTCAAAATAAAGAGAGAGAGAGAGAGAGAGAGACAGATACAGAGAGAAGTGAAACACACAAGGTAGCGAACAACTGAACTGAAACCGAAAATCAAACTGATTGCGAGCCAAAAAGGTTGCGATGGGCAACAGCAGGCAGCTAGCAACGACAATGCAAAGAGCTGCTAAAAGACACATGAAATTGGATTTGCATACACAGGACAACACATAGACATAGGGAGAGAGAGAGCGAGAGAGAGAGAAAGCGAATTGAACCACTGAATGACCAAGCCAAATGTATGAATAAATGACCAAGCGAATAAAGCAATAAGCCAAAGGCAAAACTAACCGAACAACAAGAGGTGTACAGAAAGAGAGAGAGAAAATGGTGGAGAGAAAGAGAGAGAGGGGAAGATGGAGCTTGTTTGATGAAAGCTTCTAGCAAGCGTTTACGTTTTGTATGAGCTACTTGTAAACATATGCTCAATATTGAAAAATAAAGAAGAGTATGAAGGCAAAGCAAATAGACATAGTCATTCAGTCAATCAGCTTGTCACTGAGGTAAACACGCCCATCAATCAGTCAATCAAAGTGAAGGTAAAATCATATATCGATGATGGATACAAGTTCTATCTCTCTATATATAAACATATATACACACATCCATCAGTCAGTCATTCAGTCAAACCATCAATCAATATCAACTTCTTTAATGGCAAAATCAATCAATCAATCAGTCAATCAGTCAATCACTCGAGAGTATATGCTAGACCAGTATGTAAATATGCTTTCACACTGCTCAGCCCAAAGCTCCAATATGCACAAGTGAGCCTGCATTTAGCAAGGCCTAGACAAAGTATATGTCCATCTCCCTCAGCCTCTCCCTCTCTATCTGTCTCTCTCTCTCTCTCTCTGTCTGTCTGTCTGTCTGTCTGTCTTTTGCTGAGTGAAAGCCTTTTGTTTGTTTGTTTTTTACATGAAGCACTCATTGTTTGTTGACAATGACAATGTGAGAACTGAGGCTCAGTTACTTGGACATGCGACCAATGGCCACTTGCGGCGTGTTGATTTAGCTGTTATGACACAGACCAAGTTCGAATGAATGAATGAATGAATGGCTGAGTGACAAAAAGGAACTCAATAGAATAACAAGCATAGATAGCAGCAGTCTCAGCCCAATCACAGCAGCAGCAGCGCAAAAGAATCTGATAATCCTCTCCGAATGAATGTGAATCGCTGTAACTTGAGCTGCATTTGGCTGTGCCTCTTCGCTGCTTTGATTGACCGATTGGCTGGCCCTACGCGTATTCGCGTTTCTTTAATGGAAACACCTGCATCGAATCCAAATGAGCTAGCCAAAGTTGGCCATGCTCACATCAACTAGGCTAGGCCTAGGTCTATATCTATGTCTATGGCTATATCTACGCATGAGCTCTTTACACTAATTACCTATCATGCTTCGTTCTGTCATGTCTGCTTGATTCAAATCGGCTTTAAAGAGACTCGAAGCACGAGAAAAATGTATGCAAAATTTCATGCGTCCGTCACTGTGCCCTTCCCTCCATCCCTTTCGTTCCCCTCTGTAAATATCTGATTGATAAGTTGACACCCACAAATAGTTTTGGCCAACTGTTGGCAATCTGATATGTATGAGCACTGTGCAATGCGTGTAGCCAAATGGATGAGCATGCTGCGACAGCTCGATTGGACTGCCTGCCCGTGCTGGCCGTGTTGTTTCGGTTACAATTAAGCTGCCGCTAATTAACGCCCATGGGCGATATTAATTGATATATATAACAACAACGACAGCACCGACAACACCAAGAGCAAACAATATTCAGCTGGAGACCAATCAAGCAACCCGTTGCGAAGTTAACTTGTAATTGGAGCAAGCGGGACGCACACACACACACACACACACACACGTTGTTGGCAAAGGTCTTCGTCGAGCTGGCAGGGGTCGTGTCGCTAGGAGGCTTCGGCCCCCAATTGCTCAGGCGACTTTTTGAAAGGCTTCCCATGAATTTGGCTTGACAAGTGTCCGACGACTCACCAGTTGGCAAATGTGGCCAAAAGTTTGTCAAGCAGCTCAATCGCCGCTTGTTAGGCACTCAGGCCAGCGGAAACGGAAATGGAAGCGGAAACGGAAATCAGTATTAGACACTTTCGCTTAACATCTACAATCTCGCTCCCACTCCCGCTCCCGCTCCCGCTCCCGCTGCCACTTCCACTCTCTCATCCTCCCTCGCAGTCTATCTCAATCGGACAACAGTTAAGTCGCCAGGCAACTGTCATTAAACCGTTTCTTGTTCTTCTTCGCCCACTTTACGAAGCATTCGAATTTGGCCACCTTTTGTTGCTGTATCACTCTCCCTCTCCCTCCCTCTCCCTTCAGCTTTTGGCGTTCGTCACTTTCGCTAAGCATTTCCAACAAACAAGCTTTAATGCCAGCCTCGTTCTCTGGCATTCGCCAAACACATTTTTGCCCAGATTTACTGCCCAGATAAGTATGCTATGAATTTGATGCATTCCATATTCTGGTAATAAACACGTTAAAGTCCATCAATCAATCAATCATCTTGAAAAATGAATCAGTTATAGACACTCAAGTTTTTGCCCCCATTCTCCTCTCTCCCTCTCTCTCTCTCAAGTTTCTCTCTCTCTTGTCCCTTTCGCTTCCAGCTGCTAGCCAAAAAGAATGATATGAATTTCCGATAACGTCTTCGACATCTTCGCAACTTTCAATTTGAGTCACGCAGTTTTAGCAATTGTCGATACACTATATTTATATATAAATATTTAAGGACTATTTCTGATTAGGTGCCAAGTGCCATTAATTATGAATTCTGATTGTGCAGTAGCACAATCATGGCAGTCAATTGGAATATAGAGACTTTGTTATTTAGGATATTCCTGCACTTCCTTGCGGAAAATCATCTGGTTAGTTCGAAAGCGATTGAGAAACTTTCTGATATATGTACATATAAGAATTTTCTGGAAAACGGAAACGCGATTGATCTAAGGGAAATTTCAGACAAAACAAAATGCGTTTCGATAAACTTATGCAAAAGTCAAATGTGGGGCTTGAGGCAAATTGTTGCTTGAAGAAAAAACTGTTACAAAAAAAACAAAACAAAATATATTTTTTTCTTTTTTCATTGAAAAGAAAACTGTATTCTGCTCTCTGCTAATGAATGAATTCTTTCAAGAGGCTATAGGACAGAGCTCAACACTGAAGCAGAACTTGTTGCTCTTGGTGGACATTTGTCTTAGACAACTGAACGGAAGAGAACAGAGATGACATTCTAACTAGAAGCCAATCCAATAATTGTGATGCTGATATGCAATATGCGTCAGTGAGGCAGCAAATGTAATTTAATTAATTTGAAGCACGAAATTCCTTATGATGCTCGAAGGCAACTGAACCTTGAATTCGATGAATACCAGCAGAAAATTCAAATCAATTGCAATTCGTTATTCGTAATTCGTAATTCCTAACATTCCTAAGCAGGATGCCAACTTTTAGTGTGCCAATATGCTCGGTTTGCTCGACGTGAGCATGTATAGCACCAATGTGTAAAGAGCTGTCTCTTTATTGTCATTTCTATAGCAAGGCGAACGAATATAATTTATTTCATTCAAACTTCGTTTAAAGTTCAATTTCTAGTGAAAACAATTGAATATGGAATTTCTTTATAGCCAAGGCTGCTCTGGGGCCTCTGTAGCCATGGGAAGAGCTTTAATAAATAATAATTAATAAAAGAATTTATGTATTTTGCAATTGTCCATAGCAAAAGTCTGTCTGGCTTTGTAAACCTGTAATTTGCATTATTAAAGCCCAATGCAAAATGCAGCCAACAGATGCAGAGCGTGCGAAAGGGCCAGAATAATGGCAAATGGAATCAAGCAAAAGTTGGTAACAAACCACGCATCTGGCCCAGAGTTCTGCCCGGCTCTGCATTACACAAGTATTCGAGTTGCTTTTTTCCTGTCTTATTATGAAAACATTTAAATTAGACGAGAGAGCAGAGCGACATATTTGCCTCCCTTTGCCTTGGGTTTGCTTGAATTTTCTTGAATTTTGCCTTGACTTGGAAAAATTTCTAAGGTCGCTCGAATTGCATTTTAATAACCAGCTGGAGTAGAGCAGCCCAGTCAGAAGCCAACCACAACTATGAGAAACCACATTAAGCACAGTACGATTTCCTTCACAAACAGCAAGATTCAAACTTGAATTCGCCCTCAGACAATGGCTAAAGCAATAGAAGCCAAGGAGGAGCAGCACGGGAAATAGAAATGGCCACATGGAAAGCTTTCTTCAGATTTTACTGACTGAGTGGATGATTGGCAACTGATTGAATATGATTCGTAAATTGACTAAATGAAAATTGAAGATGAACTGACGGATTCAGTGAGCGAATGACTGAGTATTTGACTATTTGACTACTGGTTGATTGAATGACTATCTGATTGACTGATTGATTTAGTGGCCAATTAACAGACTACCGAATAATTGTCGCACTGAGTGAGCGACTGACGAATGGCGGACTGATTTAGTGATTGACTGACTGATAACTAACTCATTGATAGATTGATTGACTGAGTCACAGATAGACGGACTGCCTTGCTGTCTAACTAGCTGACTAATTGGTTGACCGATAGTCATTCTGATTGAATCAATTATGATTCGCTCATTGACTGACCACTCAATAACAACTGATGACTGATTACGTTAGCAAATGATTCCTTAAAGTTAGTGTCTGACTGACTAATTCTCGACTGGCTAAGTAATTGACTGATTGACAGACTGGCTGACTTACACAGCTCGCACGGAAAGCCAACCCGCCAGATACATGACTTAAAAGCCTTGGCTGACTGCACCGTAAATTCGCAAACTGAATTCTATCCATATGCAAAGCAAGAGCAAAGCATATTACACTTCATAATATTTTATTGAAATACTTTAAGCGATTTCTCATTTTTAAACATTTCTATGACAGAATTTGATGTTGTCGTCATTGTTGCCGCTGACGTTGTCAACGAGACTGAGTTTGAAAAATAATCATCATCAATCAGCATCAAAAATATGTTGAGTGCGTTCACACAGTGAAGCGAAATGTGAATTGAAGGAAATCAATTGAAGCGCACGAGAGCTCTATGTATATAAATACGGGGAAAATATTTATACATTTTCAAGTATGTATTTGTATTTAGCATAGCTCAATGGGCGTCTGATTGACCGTTTGATAACTGATTGAAGCAGCATAGAGCTGAAAGAGTCACAGTTGTTGCCTTTCCTCTTATTATGCGCATTGTAGGTCGACTTTATAGTTTATTTCTTTTGATTGAGTGTTGATTGAGTATTGACGATTGACGATACTTTACTATTTCTGCATTAGCTCTTTCGAGCTCACAGTCCTCTCATTCGCTTACTATTGTTGTTAGATGAGTGGCAGGATGATTGCATTTCCTTTCGATTAACTTGTTGGCAGCTAGTTGTTCGCTGACTTTAAGCACTTCATTTGCATAGCGGAAGAGCATCTGGCACTTGTTCAACTTTAGCAAAGTTCGCTCAATTTAAAATATCTATAGGCTTGCTACCACGGTAATATATACATATATTTAAGCTCATGCTGACACAGGCAGCGAGCGCTGTCTGTCAGATTGAAACGCTTTGACATCATTTGCAGCATCGACTCAAAATTATGAAGCAGCAACCGGAACCGGAGTCGAATATCAGAGGAGACCTGCCCCCTATCCACACTCACGCGCACACTTCCACGCCTACTGCCACCCCCATGCCCACTTCCCGCCCACTCAGCATCCTGTTCTCCGTTCTCTTTCTCTGGCTTTACACATGACAAAAATCCATGAATAAAATATTAAAATACATAACGCTGAGCGATTATTTTCACTCATTAGAGCAGCGAGATAAGGCAAATGCAGCCAATAAATACTTCAAATGCATAGTCAATACTTAACTGCATCTGCACTTGCATATACTCTGGATGTAAAATTTACATCATTTACACTAATTGATTTTTACAAGTGCCAAGCTGAACTCGTATTGACTTGTATTAGGCCATGGCTGAGAATCGCATAGAGAGGCATCTGCTCTATGGCAACTTAAAGACAATCTACTTCTACTTCTACTTCTCCCATCTCTATGCCCATAACAATTTACAGGGTATCGCACGTGTCACACGGTCACAACAAAAGCTGATTTAAATTTGATCATTCATTAACAACAAGCATATCAGTTTTTATTATTGGGCCCTGAAATAATTGGTGGACGTATGTGAAAACATTCGTTTTTGTTTAGCTTTGCATTGTTTTACCATTGCCAAAATGCAGCAAATAATTTCAGTTGACAAAGAAAGCTATCCGATTACAAGCGCCAACGCATATTCACTCGAATTCCTTTACAGAATTCGCTAGTCCCAAATAATGAACGGATAATTGAATTTGCATGCTTTAAATTTCACACGCAAATTTAATTTTTAACTTTCTGCCTTTTGCGATTTGCCACTGGCCAATTGAGCATTGCACAGGAATCGACTGATGAATTGACATTGAGGCAGAGCCAAACGGCTCTGACTGTAGCTGAAGAGGTAAACAAGAGAATTCTCATTTGTTGTACATTGTTGTTGGAACATTTACTCGTCGATCTGGTATATCAAGAAGGACCGTCCGCCCCGGAGATGGATATATGAATGCAAGATATTTCGTATTTGGATGCCCTCTCCCCACCACAGGCTATTAGACTATAAAGTCCTGTCCAATTAGTGGAGACTTGTGCTTTGGCAACTGGATAGATTCACTTGAAGTCAACTACAAATTTCAACTAGAGCAAAAGTTGTTCAACAGCCCCTTAGCGTAGTGCAGACCCAAGGAATGTATGCTGTTGACTTTGTATGTATATAAAATAGCGTGGAATGATTGCATTGCTCGCCGAGTTAGGGTATCCTCTAGTCTTCTAGGCTCAGCTAAGGCCTTGGCCAAAGGCACGAATCAAAGTGTTTGCTGTAAATTATAATTGGGCCGACTGCTCAACACTTCGACTACATCATTTTTATAGCTTTAAGTGAACTTTTAGTATTGATTTTCAGGTAACTCTAAAGAGCGACGAAGGAGGGCGAAAGGTATGGCGGGTGGCGGGGGGCGGGGGGCGAGGGAGGGAAGGAACGGCAACGCGAGACAGAGGAAATGCGTAGCACTTGGTGCGTGCGACATTTTTATCATTTAATTACGGAACAACGCGTCTAAGTATATTTAATCGATATTTGTCGCCAGTCTCGCTCTCTCTCCCTCTCTCTCTCTGTCTATGTTCTCCCGCAGACTGTATAAGCGTTGCAGTTGTGACTGAATGTAGCTGAAAGACAAGTTTTTCATTTCAAGCGACGCGCAACATGTGCCTAATTTATGCACATAACAAACAAACAAACAAACACACACGTAAAGACACGCACACACACACACACACACACACATACATACAGACACATACACACACACAGACACATGCACTCAATACGCACATAAAGTAATTCTCATGTATATTTAAGCATATAAACAAAATGTGGTCGCTCTTTAGCTCATTCGCTTAACGAGCTCTGTGCTCTGAGCTGATGCTTGACTCTGTTTTGATACCCTGTAAAACCTTGAGGGCGAATTTGTACATATGATTTTCTAATTGATGTGACCTTATCATATTTATGTAAGAGACATAAGCGCTTGTATAGTATACGAGTTATCGATAACAAAGTGTTATACTGTGCATAATCTATAACTATCGATAATGTATATGTACATACATATACATCGACCGCTTCTATTGTGCAAAATGTTTGTTCTCTATTACATCGTATTGATATAAAATCCAATATCGATAACTGTAATGTGCATATCGATTAATGTCGACTAACGATGCTCATATCTCAAAAAACAAGAAACGACACCAGATATGTTTGCCCTTTGCGTAACGCTCACGAATCTCTGCCGTCTAATAATTAACCCTCGCCCAGCGCATTTCAGCTAAATCTGAGCACTGATGCCTGCTGCCGCGTAAAGCTAACAAATTACTAAATGCACTGGCCGAAAGTTAGCTTGTGGTGGATTCCGAGATGCGAAGCTGAAAGCAGAAATTGCAAATTAAATAAAAAACAATTTTGGTTTAATTGTGAAAAGAAACGAATGTCGGTTGGCAAAACTTTTTAATATCGAGTTTGATTGAAACACCATTTGCACATGAGCGGAACTTCATGTTTAGCGAGTCTACCACCCCCAGCCCCTTCTCCCTCTCTTTGTTTACTCACAAGGAGAATGTCAGATTCATCATATGAGAAGGTTCAGGGCTACACTGAGCGAAACCAGTTGGTAGTTGAAGGGCAACCTGGCGCTTGCACTACTGGCCATAACTGACTACGCAATGCTCGCTCAGCAAGGCAATTGCAGCTTGATTATGAATTCTATTATATAGTTTATTTCAACTTCCCACAACCACAAAAATGAGTGCATCTAGCCAAATGGAAATTTCCCTGTAATTATGGCCAATAGTTCATAGCGAATAACCGATAACCATTTCCATTGGAAAGTTGTATTGAAAGCAGATGGTCAACTGAATTGCCCAAGGGGCGTATACTTCATTTAGGTTGGCTTCACTTGGCCAATACGTCGCATTATTAATATTCAGTTTGAAGTTTGCTCTCTCTCTCTCTCTCTCTCTCTCGCTCTCTCTCTGTCTCTCTCTCTCTCTGTCTCTCTCTCATTCTCCTCACTTCTCGTCTCTCTCTCTCTCTCTCTCTCTCTCTCTCTCATTCTCCTCACTTCTCGTCTCCTTGTCTATGTATACATCTATCCATGCCCAGAGAGGTTAGATAATGCATTCTGATTCGGTAGGTTTTAGCTGTAGCTATAGTCGCTGCTTCTTTTTTCTTAAACCGAGCAACACACACCGCGTGTTATGTTTGCTCAACAAATGCGCCAGCAACAATAGGCAACAATAACAACAATTACAACAACAATAACGAAATTTCGAAGCCTGATTGCCTTGCTCTCTCTTTGGCTTTCATTGAGTCGCTTAGCCAGCTGGCTGCCTGCTGATAAGATATCCAGCAATGCAGAGTGTTTGCCACGCCCCTGCGACCGCCCCCTTTGCAACGCCTCGCTCCCAATCAAAGCGCCCCCAAACGCTGGCCCTCGTAATTAGTTTTGACAATAAACCCATATACAGTTGAGGTCTGGTTAAATATTATCCATCAACGTTTAGCGAATGCAAAGTGAACCAGAAACTGAACCAACAGCGAACCACAGATGAACGGGTGAACGGGCGGGGGGTGAACGGGTGAGCGTAAAGCATGGGCGACTGAAAGGAATACTGATTAGCTTCATTACGACTACGAGGCGGCGCAGTTGAGTTGATTCATTCCAAAATGAGAGTGAAGCTTCAGTTGACGGACTAGCAAATACCCTATATATATTAGCGATAACAGGTTCAGGCTAAGGGAATTCATCTCATAATAAATTTGTTGCCTATAAAGAAAGGCTATACTTATCGATGACTGGGAAATTTGCGTGTGTTACATAGGTGGGCAGAGCAAATGGAATACCCTCTGTTGGAGCCATCATGGCAGACGGTAAGGGTATTGCAAGTGACAGCAATGATAATGAGAGCCGTGGCCGGAGTCGGGGCAGGAAATGTGGCCGGATGGATGTGATATATTGTGCGATAAGGCTTAATATTTGCCAGCTATTGATTGACTCAACTTGATTGTTGTAATTAAATTTGATGAACAATGGCGTAGCTACTGACTCACAAGTTGCCATATTCCAAGGTTGATGTCTGTGTCACGTTTTCATTTCAATTTATCGCCCACTTAGCCAATTATATTTAACTTGTTGGGCTAACCGCAAATCCTCTTAGCCAACAACTCCAAGAGCTAAGCTTCAGTCAGAGTCTGCAGACAGACGAGTGCTAGAAAGTCCTCGATCCAGTTCGATTCAAGGTTTGCTTTCACCAAAAGGGATCGCTTGAGTTGGACCTATCTAGGAAGTCTCCTGCTAAAGAGCTGAAACTAGAATGGAATGGAACTAGATTGAATAGAGCTGCGTCTGAGTATCGTCGACATTCAGCTATGGATCTAACTACGAGTACGGCTACGACTACGACTAAACACCAACTAGGCCTCTGACTACGGCTCTGACTACGAATATGGTTCTGGCTGCGGGAAGTGCGTTGACTTTGCCTTAATGGTTTTTCGTATTCGAGTTTTTTCTTTTTTTTTTGTTTATATTTTGCGGGTAGCTCTTAGCCACACTCAAACCCATATTCAGCCGACAACTTGCAACCGTGCTCATCACACACTCAGGCAGACTCACATACAAACACACACACACACACACACGTGCACATGGACAGAGCCAGTGGCACATCTAATGGCATTCACACTAGGGCACACATGAACGCGCCGCTGAGACAAGCAAAACAATAGGCAACATATAAACATATATATATATATATATATATATATATATATATATATATATATATATATACAAATACATACAGAGCAAAAGAAAGTGTGGAAGAGGGAGAGGGAGAGAGAGAGAGAGAGAGAGAGAGAGAGAGAGAGAGAGGAGCGTGGGGATTAGCAGCTGCCAGACAGTTGTAGAAAATCAACAAACATTTGCTTTAAGTTGTCGGAAATGGACCTAGTTGATGATGACAACACTAGACAACACACAACAAATGAAGTTGACAACCCTGACAAGACGTAAAACTAGACTTAAAAGTGCTTTAAATGGGGACTGCTCAGCTAGAAGATACCTTGCAGGAGGTCACAAGAATAGCAGCTCGGAGCGATCGAAGATCAAAGGGAAATCACTTCGGAAGGATAGCCAATTCGAAAGACAAACAAGCTTAAAAAGGAACGGACGAAAGGCATGACAGTCTGGTAGACTCTCTGAAGAATGACGGACGGACAGATGGGTCCAGACCTAAACAGTATATACTGTAGCCTACTTCGGGGCAAATCAACATACATACATTTATATGCACATGTGTGCATGCCTGTGAGTGTGCGTGAGTGCGTGTGTATGTATGATATATAAAGTAAAATTGGCTCATTTATCTTATTCCACATCCTTTACCCATTTCAAAACGATATACCAAAAGACAAAGGCGAAGGCGCAGGAAACGGCCGAGGCAGACGTTTAAAGGTAGCAAGCGAAGTAGAAGCTGAGTTTGTTTGGCAAACGATTTCTGTTTTATTTTTCTGCTTTTCACATACATATGTTTTTCTCTTCTTCTTCTTCTTCTTCTTCTTCAGCTGTGGCTGGGCCTCCTGCTGGGCTCTGAAACAAGTTCACGCACAGTGGCAATCATAAATATTTATACATACAACATTTTTGGTGAGCTCTTTTGCATCTTTTTGACAGTTGAAAAGATGGAATGAAATATACGCAATGTTTGTATGTACACATATATATATACACGATTTGAATGATTTTTAAACGCATTAGCATACCAAATACGGCCTCTCACTCACATTCTTCTCAATCTCCCACGCTCTGTCTCCCTCTCTCTCTCTTTCAATTTTCCTCTAAGCCCTCACTGTGCTGTGAGTTCTCGCACGTGAAGCACAAAGCGTCTACGTTTGCGTGTGCGTGTGTGTGTGTACGTATATTTTCATTACACTTGGACACAAGGCAGAGCAGAACAATAAGAGAGTCGAGAGTCGAGAGCTAAGCCAAGTGCCAAAACCGGAAATACCCTGTAAACACACACATACGTACAGGCTCTCGCATTAGCCGCAGTCTCAGTCATGAACCATTAACCATGAAGCATAAATTTGCATACATTTGGCAAGTGAATCATCAATCAAGTGGAGCATATGCTGAGGGTAAGTCAGCCTTTAGCTTAAAGGCTACAAACGGCTAACATGCATTGTGCACTAAACGTCAATCGGGCTCAATCGAAGTAATTCGTCACTCATACGCCAGCGAGGCATCGGGCATACCCCGTTCGGCATTGGCCAACAGCTAAGCAAATCAAAAGTTTTTAAAGCTGTTTCAACAAAACTTTTTGCAATGAAAGATGAGAATTCAAATTACGTCAATCAAAGTCAATCAAAATTTATGGTAGCTGAGAGCGTCTCTAGGTATCAAAGCTTCTTAGCAAGATATGCAAACAAAACTTTTAGAAACGATAGATAATCACGCTATATATCAATCACAGTGAGCTCAAGACTGTTGCCTACCGATCGATAGTTATCGATTACTGAATGGAGTTGGGTATACACCGATAAGCTGTAGACAAAAAGTGAAAAAGAGGGAATGCTGAATGAATTATGCTCATTAAATTTTGCTTTGATTAATATCGATTCGAATGTCGATTTCGATATTAAGTGCTTATCGATTACGTGCATCGAGGCTTTCCATGCTGATTTGCATGCAGCTTGTGGCACGCCTCCTCTATGCTGTTGGCTTGGCATTGCGGCACGCTGTGACGACATCCTTAACCTCATTTCGTATGCTGACGAGAAGCACACACGCACACTCACACTCACACATGGGATTTGTTGGGCTTGATTAATGGAGCTGGGCGAACAAAATGAAAGAGGAAAGAAAATCGCATTGCACTTGACTGGCCTTTTTTTTAGCTTTTTTTAGCTTTAGGCCTATTATCGATTAATATAGATTCATATAAATATCTATCTATATATATGTTCATAATATCAGCATTATTATCGCCCCGTTTCGATTGAGCTTAGCCGCGAGAAATTCATTATCTAATCAGGCATCGGACGAAGCGTTTTTCGCTTCGCAAATGCAAGCGAAGCTGATTTCGCATATTTGACAGAAATCTAATTAGAAATTGGGCATATCGGAATCAAGTAACACCTCAAGCTAAAACATTATTCTTTTGCCAGTAAGCTGATAAATAGGCATGACAAGTATCATCAAGTATTACACTATATACATATATTCTATATTTACATATATTAGAGGAAGATGTAAAAACTTTTTATTTGCTATTGAAGGTGGAGAGTAAAGAATGCAGTGGGGAGATAGTAGAAGCAGAGTAGAAATTTATATGTCACGTTCATAGTCTATTCCAGGGTATTTCTTAGTCAAGCCCTGCCCACTCTAATATCTATTCAAATGTTGAGTCCCTACCTCCCGATTAGACACTCCCCTCCCTTTAAAATGACAATTTTAATCAAGAATCACTTTCAATAGGTTTTAAACTTAGTTTTTTCTAATTTCGAAAAAAAAATATTCATCATGAATATATGTATACTAAGATTCTTATATATTTTTTCGTAAAGATTATTGTATGCATAATATGTTATAATAAAATAATTTTTCCCAGATATGAAAAGAAAACAAGAATTTTAAAAATATAAAAACTTTTAAGTGGGCTGTCGCCAACGGCCCAATACTCGTTCACGCTGACTTGAGAAGGTGAACAGCCGGGCAAAGCAGGCCATCGAAGCATAAAACGAATATACTCTCATTGTGTCAGATGTGAACGAGCATATCAATAAAAAAAATAAAAAATGAACTTCAGTTTCAATGCCTTTTGGCATAACGAAGAAGAAAACTGTTCACAAAAAAATACTAAGAGGACAACAAACAAACAATGAAAGCAACAAGTAGAAGACATAAGCTTAACAGCAACAACACTACGACCTGTGTACATATGTATGTATGTATGAAGAGAGAGCGAAAGAGGGACAGAGAGAGAGAGAGAGGGAGAATAATGTGCTAAAGTACTTTGTAATAATGAAAAATCAACAAGCGTCCGACAAACAAACCAAAACAAACAACAACAGCAAATGTCGAATTAGAAGAAGCTGGAGCCGAAGATGATAAAGGAGATGGAGAAGAAGAAGTAGCTGTAGATGATGAATAATGAAAGTGATAATTGGAAAATTAAAAAATTGAGAAATTGAGAAAGCAAACATTTGTGAATCTATCGAAACAATAAATTGTTGCAGCTCCAGAACTATAGCTATACGCTCCCTATATGTCCCCTATTTCCTTCTTTCCATAATCTGTTTTGTGTTTGTTGTTTCTGGTTTTAGTTCACTGAGCCTATGCACATAGTCGAGGATTACGCACCGTTAAATATTCGTTCCGCAAACCCCATTTGCCCATTTCATAAATATTTCATAGATTTGGGTGAGCTATTCAATTTGATGAACTAGTTCATAGTTGATGAACTACTACAGTTCGCTGAGCTGATTCACCTTGATGTACTGCTGCATTTCGATATACTAGTTCAATTTGATGAACTAACTCATTTTGACAAACAATAACAGTTTGATAAACCATGTTGTTCATTTTGATACTCTCAATCACTTCGACAGAGCAATTCATTTCGCATTCCTCTAGTTCACTTTGGTATTTGAAACCAATTTGATTAATTACATTCATTTTTTGGAAATACTTCAACTTGATTCATTCGAGATAGAAATTGAAATTGAATATGATTTGAAAGGTCAAAGGAGTCCAAAGGACTCGACTGGTTGAGAGATTTGAGCAAAGCACATTGGCTTTTCAAGCTATGGCCAAATATGATTTGATATATTTTACTTTATAGGGCTATACAAGAATAATAACAAGATATATTTATTCATTCATTGCAGACGTACAGCCACAGATAAATTGATGTGATGGACGAAAGTGCTGAGTCGAGCTCTCCTGGGTTGCCTTTAAGATATCAATTATTTGGCTACATTTCCCTCTGATTAGCCAGACTCTAGCTACTCTACATGATAATCGAATTCAACTGTTGCACACACGTATCTATCTATCTCTCTTTTCCTATCTAATTTATTCCCAAAAATGTTCTTATCTAGAAGCTGAAACAGTTGTTCGATTTGTCCATTGTTTTTGGGCCTGTGTTTACAGTTGTAAGCACTTACAATTATTTTGGATTGTACGCGTATTAGAACAAGCCAAGTCAAGTGGCCACCAATATTCAATACCCTGTATGCATAATTTAACTTTACCAAAGTTCATCTACGTAAGCTGGCATTCCAAGAGTCCACATAGCCTCACATCATAGATCGATTCATCTAGTATGTGCAACTGAAGAAATATCTTAAATCTCATCCCGGTCATATCTTTGAGAATAAAAGCTACTTGAAAAGATTCTTCAAATTTGAAATCATTAGCTCAAGCCATAGATGTTTAATATTGTTATCGATATTTGCTGTCATTAGCCTAATATTGATTAAAGTCTATCGACTTATTTCGTTCTCTCAGACGTACCTTAAAAGCTAAAGACACCTTTCATAACAAAGATACCAAACGCGCGCCTTCAGTCAATAAGACTCTACAAGCACACTCACTCGATTGCTAAGGTATTTAAGCACTTAACGGTTCAGTTCGATTGTTATTCATCTTTGACAACAATTTTGAGCATTGCAGCAATTACTTTCTTCAATTGTTGCAATGCAACAACAACCTGACGAGCTATTGATTCATTTTCTGCTACACACAACACACACAGACAGCACGCACACACGCATGGGTGTAGACAGGTGTGTTTGACAGGTGTTTGGTCTTTGGCTCTTCGGATTCGGATTTCACAGCTTTAAATGCTAAAAGGGGCGGGCAAACAAATCTGTTGCCAGACAGAGCCACAACAGGAAAACAGGCACACAGACAGAGGATGAGAAGCAGAAAATGAAAGATAAAGAAAGAGAGAGAGAGAGAGAGAGAGAGAGAGAGAGAGGGAGGTATTCAAAGCTAGACCTTCAATTCGTCTATTGAAAAATTTCCAAATGCCTACGAAATGTGAGCTGAATGTAATTACCATAATGTTGGGGTAAGAGACAAGGTCAGACAGAATGAAGAGTGCCACAAAAAGGAATATGAAGAGACGGAGGGATAGAGAGATAGATAAGACAGAGAGCGAGAGAGAGAGAGATATAGGCAGAAAAGGAAAGAAATACAAGAAAGAAGCAAAGAGAGAAAGAGAGAGAGAAAAGGAATGGCAGAGAGAGAGAGAGAGAGAGAGATATAGAGGAAAAGAAACAGTGATATTGCTAGAGAGAGACAAAAAGGAAGAGGAGCAAATAGTCACTACCTATAGGAAAAGAGAGTCCCACCTGTTGCAGCTGTGCATTACAATTTTTCCGTCTTCTAGAAACCGACCGAAATGGTAGCTAGCCGAGCTAGGTACTCATATGAGTAGGCCCTCATTCAAGTGAAACAAATTATTTTATTCAATTAAATTATTACGAAAAACAATTTGTACTTAAGCTGCGTAATCTGTAATCTGTGAGGCAGATGGATGGGTAAATGGGTGGATGGTGAGTGGTTGGACAATAAACTTGCAATTGTTCTCCTGTGTTTGTCCTTCGCTTTTGATAACTAATGCGCATTAAGATGTTGACTGTATTGCAAATGGACAAAAAAAAAACAAAAACAAAAAAAAAATCACACTCAGCATGTTCTCGGCTTGGCTGTGAAGTGGACATGAAATGTGTGCTATATATGTACGTTCCCATACACTGTTCACTAGCTTCGAATTAGAGTATATCGGTTTCGAATTGCGAGCTTTTCGGTGAAGCTTCTCTGTTTTGCCCTGTGAACAGCGTAAGACGCAGTCAATGGCAATTTCTATATGATTGCGAATGATTCAAACAAAGCAGCGATTCATTTGTATGAATGTATATAAACACATCAAGAATTACTTAATAGAGTGAGAGTATAACAGTATGATTTGACTCATTTGTGTGAATGTACATCAAGAAATACACAATATATGTATGTTTATATATATAACAGTTATACTTTGTGATACTGATATATACATCAGTATTATATCATTATGTAACAGTTCTTGAAGCTGACTATCCTGTTATACTATTAGCTACAGAAATGCAATATATATACAATAGTATGTATGAGCGTTACAGCAAGAAATTATGCATACTGTAAGAGTATAACAGTATAACAGTATAACAGTATAACAGTATATGTATCATATGTACCATATGTACCTATTGATACAACTATATAACAGAATAACAGCTAAGATGAGAATTACTCAATACTTAATAGTAGTATAACTGTATAACACTACTCATATATAAGTTAGAGCAAGAAATACTTCATGCTATAAGCTCTAGCATGAAATAGTAATGGTATAGCTGTATTTAACACTTATAGCAAGAAATACAACATTGTATGACAATTGTAGTCCAGCATATACATTGTATGATACTGCTCGAAATATCATCATTATAACACTATACAGTAAATCCATATAGAACTAAGAAAATACTTAATATAACATTAACGAACAAACTGAAATAACTAAAACATAACTAAATTATGTGGCAACAGAGGCACTCACCTGTTTAAGTTGTCAGTTTAGCCGCGCCGGTAAGGTTAAAGGACGACAACTTAATTGAAAGTGTTGGAAATGCGTAATGAAAGCCACTCAGGGCTTGACGAGAAGATCTGTAGACATGATTTATGTTATGATGATGACAATAATGAATGATATTATTGATTTGCGTATATTTAAATAAGTCTATTTATTGAGAGTTTAGCATGGAAAGTACTCGAACTTGGACTGTTGATTGCTCTTTGATTTGATTTTAATTAAATTTGATTTGATTGATCGAAATCGGTATTATTTTTTTCTAGTTTCTTTTAGGTTCGATGCGCTTCAAAGTTTTTGACACTCCTGCAAACACAATTACAACAACATTGTTAAGCACAAGCAACGGTAAAAAATGGCACAGCTTTCATGTCGAACGTTTCGGCACCATAACAAAAACAACAAAAAATGATAACAATAACAACAGCAGCAGCAGCAGCGGCAGTTCGGCAACAGCAACAGTAGCAACAATAGCGGCAACACCAGCAGGCAGGCACACGCACACACACTCACGCACACAGATAGAGCTACAGCCGCTCTCACGAGCCGTAAAGTAGGCAATATTGAAAGTTACGCGCGTTTTTTTGTATTGTGTCGCAACTGTATTTGCCTTTGCGTTCCTGTGGGAGAGCGGCAATTTGGGAGAGAGAGGAGATGTGGCGGGAGTTGGTAGACAGTGCAAAGAGGCAGAGAGAGGGAGCAAAAAAGTGAGAGAGGAAAGTTGTAAGTTGTGAATGTAGCTTGTGGCCATTCTTGTGTGGTGCCACTTCGTTTATTATGCCGAGTGCTGAGCTGCGCTGCTTTGCCTTCTGTTGCTGTTGCTGCCTCTGCCGCTGTTGTTTCGTATATAAAACGAACTGTTTCGGCGTACGTTCAGCCGCAAACTGAGCCAGCGAGCATCGAACGGCAGCAATTTAAACACTACGACCCGAACATGACAACTTCAAGCTTTTCGTATATCCGCCAGCAGAGACACAGAGCTTCATCAAAAGCTCTCGGCCAATGCATACTGCACGACGCCGACGACACTGCCTCTGCTTCTGCTACTGCTACTGCTACTGCTCTGGTACCATTCTGGTTGCCTTTGTATTGGATCAATGTATTGGAGACAAATGCAAAAAAAAAGCTCAACAAACTCAACATCATTACGAACGGCAGCCCATATACCGACCAATGGCAGGCCACGAGCAAACGAATACCGACTTCGTCTCCTCGTGTCTCCTATTGCAGATCACTGTTTATGCAGAAGCGTGGTACCGGTGCAACTTCGGAAGTAGCTGCCGCTGCCGCTGCGGCTGCCGCTCTCGATTTCGACCGCCTGCTCAAATTCACTGGGTGGACGTGCATCCACACGACTGTCATTCGTGCGTATATGTGCATGTGTGGATGATGCTTGACGGCGCATGCCATGTTTTGTGTGCAGCATGCTGCAATTAATCCTGTTGGACACCTGAGCGAGGTGTGCAGCTCGCATTTTGCCGCCAAACAGTTTAAAACGGCAAAGGACCTAATGCACAAATATAATCAAAAACGTTTTAGCACTTTCAAGAGGATTTCAGAATGGATATAGACAGAAGACAGCAAATTCAGCTTGCTTATTGATGAGTCGACCGATGTTGACATTAATAAGATTCTCGGAACTAAGCAATATCTATACAAGAGACAGTTCTTATTAATTTATTTACATTTCGTGTAGGTGTCGTTGTTATTCATTTCAGCCACCAAAGGTCAGTGGCGTGGTGACGCGGTCACTATAGAGAATTGCGTTCTAGCCGATTTGACTAAGTTCAAGCTCCTTAGGAATCTAATTGGAATACATACAACAAAGAAAATGTAAATTTTGATGAGATGCTATATCTTTAAACGAAAATTAAAATCTAATTCCACTTTTAAAAATAGAAAAAATTAATTTATCCGTTTTCTTTTTACCTTTTCAAAAATATTTTGTCCTCATTTTGACACCAAACTGTGCTGTTTTTTTTTTTTTTTTTTTTCCGAAAATATGGCTACACTGCTCTGCAGTCACTGCAGCGACTGCGACAATGCAGGTCCTCTGGAGTACATGTATGTATGTATGTATGTGCTTATTTCATTTCATGGCATTCGCAGCAAGCCGCTTATTTGCTTAAATTTGGTATTTATTTTGACACCTAGTATTTTTGTCATAATTTAGTTTCATCCTAATACATTTCGTTCGTTCAACTCGTCGTCGGTCTAGGAATTTGATAACATTCCACAGTTCACAGTCGCCGTGCTAGGAACACTTTGAAACTGCCTTGAAGCTTCTCTTTATTTTGTTTCCTCTTTTTTTCCACTGTATAAATATGTAAGTATTTACACTATTATTATTTATTATATATATTATACTTTTATTTATTGAGTTCAGAAATTTTATTTTTGCTATTGCTGCGCTTAGCGCAGAATGACAACCATTCAATTCTTTTATCAAGTATATTTTGTGCAGTTGGACTATTTTCTCGCGCCAAAAGTAAAGCGAAGTCGTTATATGTAGATATATTGAAGTATGTGTGCGTATGTGGGTATGGAATTTAAAAGCTAAACCATTTCAGTTTTTTTTTTCTTTTTTTTATTAAGTATATTTTGTGCATTTGGGCATCGACTGACCGACCTATTCAAGAATCGGTATACATATGAATGTCAAGTGGGACATAAAGCTAGTTTTCGCATCATTGTAAAGGAATAGGCAAAAGGTATGTGGTAGGTATGTGGACAAGTGACTTAGAACATGCCGTCGGATCTGGCGACTGGAACGAGTACAATAAGAAAAATGACCAGATTGCGCATGACCAAGCGCCAGTCATTGGGCACGGCATATGGCAGCAGGATCTGCGTGAGACGCTGCACTTCGTGCGAGGCGCAGACGAATATGAACGACGTGATGATCATGTTGAGAGTGGGAAAACCGGGCAGTAGCACCAGGACACCATGCCTATCGGCCGCCAGCCAAATGTGATATTGGCACACGAACAGCTCGAGAGAGATGCGCCCGAACCAGGCGAAGAATGTAGAGTAGCGTGTCCGTAGGATTCCCGAGATGTTGCGCAGCACTACATAGCCGATAATTGGTATGAACAGAATATACGAGTGAATCTCCTCACAGTTCTGTACGTTGCGGCACAGAAACGAAAAGGACGTATAGATGCCGACGCCCAGCAGTGCGAGCAGTGTGACCGATATTGAAGTACGACGGGAAAACAGATTTCCGTGATTGTTGTCGTCGAAGATACTGTACTTCTGGGCGATGTGAAAACAGGCGGCACAGATCATGCCAAAGGTCACAGTGTAACGATCCAATTTCCATTGATACCACCACTCGTGGATGTCGTCGTCGGTTGTGACAAAAAGGGCCTTCCACGGCCGTGTCACAAAAATCCGTTCGAAGAAAACCTCCGACATGAAGAGGACTGTAATTACGCCAAGGCATCCAATACACTTGCATACCAAATAGAGATAGTGCAAGGGATACGCATCCACCGAGGCGCTAGTGATCCGCGGCGGCAAAGATAACACGAAATAGATGACGCATAGCCAAAAGGAAAGCAGAGGCACGAAATAATAGAACTGATATGGACGATTCATACAGAAGCAGAGCAGAACACATAGGAAATTGAGGCGAAACATGGCCTGGAAGAAGCGCACAAACATCGAAGCGCTGCCGCCCGTTCGCCAAATGTCTGTAAAGTGCGTATATCCGGTTAGAAAGAAGTAGCCAGATATTAAGAGCTTGATGTGCATATGAATTGGTAGAACCCGTTGAGCTCCAGTCATATAATATATCAGCACCACCAGCAATATCCAGCCCCGCAGCTCATCCGTCTGGTGACGATTCAAGACTTTTGTGTAGCCCGATTCCTCGGTGAAGAAGAGCCCCAAGGCGAAGACATAGGCCACGGGAATCCAGAAGCTGAACTCCGAATAGTATTTATTCTCCTTCATAAAGAAGTTCGTCCGATCGCATAGATAGAAATAGGCGAGTATTAGGCCCAACAGAGACAGCGCTACCAACGGCGTGCCGTAATCGCTGATGAGCAATGTCAAGGAGTGCGAGGGATCTCTGTGGTGACAAGACTGACCCCTTGGATGACTGTCCTGCTGCTGATGCTGGTGCTGCTGGTGCTGCTGCTGCTGTTGCTGGTGCTGCTGCAGCGGGACATAGAGCGTCTGTCCACGGCAAGTGCAGAAGCCAGCGACGCAAGCACATGCCACAGACGAGCACAATGCACACACCAAAGAGAGCATAGGCAACTATCTGTAGGCTCGTGTGTGGCTCGGCGCTGCTGCAGCAGGTGCCATCATTGTAGTTCATCTGATCGTTGCAGTACATGTTCCACAATAGCTGCACCTCCAGCCGTTGGCCGTGTGCACTCAGCCGATGCCCTTCAACGGCGCTGTCCAATAGGCCATTGGCTATATGCCATGCCGATTCCCACACAGTTGCGTCCGTGTAGCGAAAGACATTTCGTGCCACATTGTTCAGGCGATCGATGTCCTCGTTGAGCACCAACTTCCACGAGGCGGGCAACTTCTCCTCATCCACGCGTTCCGCTAGCTTCCACAGCACCCGTGACGTTTGGGCCACAAGCCGGTGAATCGGTGCTACAAGCAGCGTAAGATTCACGCTATACTGATGCAACAGCTCCTCCGTGACATTCCCAGTCAGCAGTTGACTGTAGGTCAAGCCCAGCACATAGACGGAGGATAGCTGCTTCTCCATTTCCAGCTGATATAGCCGATCTATCAGTGCCGGGCTCACCTCCTCTGCGTGTATATATTGAGCCAGCATGTGCAGCTTCTTATCCTCGAAGCGGGTTCCATTCGAGGAGGTGGAACCATTGTTATCGTATTCATTGGACCGTGGCAGCTGCAGCTGCTCTACAAATCTCTGATACAGCAGTCGCACGCTTTGATCTCCGATGAAAACGAAAGTTGTTCTTGTTGCCAAAAAACGCCAAATATCGTAAGCAACGTCGCGTGTCACTAAAAAAAAGAAGATAATTTAATATGTAGCGATAAGAATTTGTCATATGGTGAATCAGCGTTCAAGGCGGAGCCACCGATAACTACTAGCGGGTATACATGACCTCAAGTCGGCGCATCAGTCATATTAAAATACCCTTGAACGAAGCTCAGTTATGATCAGACTAATTTGGACAATCGATAATTATCGGTCGCGGAAAATCCATTACCTCTTCCATCAATTATATAAAAGCTTGATGATATATAATGTGAGCTGAAAACTCTTCCCAATAAACAACATTGATCATTGTCGATAGATAATTCAATGACAATTGTAGCAAACATATAGATTTCTTTCGATTATTCATATCGTAAAATATTGATTATGAAGAAGCAGTTAACGTCGATTTAAAAAAACGGATAATGTTATCGATAACACATATTACCTATATTCTTATTGGGAGTGAAACGAGGAAATGTAGTTAGAGGAATATCGATATATAGACATTTATATCCAAAAATTTAAGACTAATTTAAGACAAACAAGAAAACGGAAGGGTTTGAGTCAACTAAAGTATGCAATTACTGACTGTCAAGGGGTAAACTCACGTGTAGGTGTATTTGTGCATCATGCATCCATAGGGCTGCCATTCGTTGTCGCCCTTGAAGCGACCCTTGGACAACAGCCACTGGCAGGAGTCGCTGCCTGTAAAATACGAAATAAAGCGGTACTCGACACTTTCCGATAGGCTACAGTGTAATCGATAACGCACCATAGTTCCAGTTGAGCAGGCCATGGTAGAGCACAAAGCCGAGCACCAGCAGCAGCGCCACCTTCTTTGCATTTGTCGCATTCAGCTGTTCCATAAACAGATCAGCTTTGCTGGGCATACGCTGAACGCCGCCTTCGGCAGAACTTCCGATGCAAATGCCTCCCAATTCACCGCTGTTAACGTGGGCGGTGGCAGCGGCAGCGGCACGCAGTTCCCGCAACTCCATGATAACCAACGGCAGTCACTGCAGTCACTGCGCTATCGTCGAGTCGTCCAATTTTGCAGTCTTTGGCAGTACTCTAGCTTCTACCTAGTGTCCATTTGCATTGTGATTGACCCAATTTTCGCTCTTTTTACCGTCTGTCTCGTTGCATACACGCTTTTCACAGAGCAGTATCGCGGTTTTTGCATTCGCGTTACGGCCGGTCGATAGGCGACCCTTTTCTTATTGGTAATAATCGCCTGCCGCCACCCGCAATTCAGCTGTTTTCTGCTTATACATATGTATGTATCGATGTACAAATACTAAGCGAACTTTGACGTCGAAATGTGCAAATAACGCAATTGCGTAGTTGAGCTTCATTGTATGAAAGTTATATTATACTTTTTGTTAATTTTTATATACACAGATTATGGCAAATACTACAGCTGGTCGATAGCATATATCGCAAATAATCGCCTGCCTCCTCCCACGGCGCAGCTGCTTTCTGCTTAAATGCATAAATTTACGCTTAACTGTGACGTCACAATCGTGCATTTAACGGAAATGCGCAGTTGACATTTGTATTTGTATAAGAATAATCATGAACTGTAAGCAGACATTAGCTTACATCTGCAATCAGTCCTAATTGGTTATAAACTCAAGATATTCAATTTTGTGCGACCTATTTTTTTTTTTGCGTCCCTGCGGCGAAGTGAACGTGAAATACAAATCGCACCGCTGTGCTTAACCTTGTGCATATTTTTGACATTTGTTATATGAAAATATTAACTTAGTTACCTTTTGATGGAAAATGTCAAATCAAGTAAGCAATTGTGATTTCATAGAATAGTTAGTTATACATTTGTATACTGCGTGCTAACTTGGTGAGGGCTGTTTTAGAATTGTGTACATGCGGCGAATTCGCGTGTTTATTATTGTTTTGATATTTACATTGCAGATCGGCATGGAAATGGAAGATTTGCGCGCTCTAAGCAACTGCGAGGCGTTCAAACAGGTTCGCATTGGACTTACCACCTATCATTCGATTATGAAGCCATTGAATAGCTTCAACTACATTAGTGGTAAGTTTTCATTAACCAAATAAATTATTGGAATTCAATCAAGTGAATTGCGCTCTGCTCCCTTTCAGGAAATGATCAGAACATCAAGGACATTGCAGAGGTTGTGCTGAATGTGCTGCTGGAGCATGACTTAGTTGTAGAAGAGAAGAATTCAGATAAAGAAGAGGAGCACCTCGAGGTGAAAGTGAATCCTACTGCTGATTTGGATAAGCTGCGTGGCCTATTAATGTATTTGCTGCTGAATACCACTATGGGCAACAACGAGCAGGAGCAGCAACTGGCCGCTTCGAATCCGCAGTTCGTGCATTTGCTCCAACAGCTGCCAGAGCCACTAACTCAGGTGGTAACTGTGAGCATCGCATTGCTGTGCAGCCTCCACGACTTTCTCTTTGAGTTTTTGGCCTATGCCCCGACCTGGCTAACTTCCCAATACTTCGATTGCCTCAGCAGCGTCTTGGGTCACTACGTGGATAACAAGATAGAGGTGCTATCGTACATTGGCGGCGCCTTGAACGCCGTCACTAATGCGCTTAGCTATCGGTACTCGTTGCCGATCATCGATAACTCGTTGGCCCTGCTCCAGCGTCACATGCTGTTCAGCGATGAGCTCCTGCGCAGCGCTCTGCCCAACAGCAGTCGTCGCAATCGGTATCTGGGCAAGGCAATGTGCATGCTGCTAGATGTCTTGATCCAGATCTTGAACAGCTTGAAGGACCTGCCCCAGACACCCGGCTATGCCTCCATATACCAAATGCATTCCATTCCCATCAATGCGGATAATGTCCCTTTGCCCACGGCTCAGCAGCAATTGGAGCTCTTCGGCAGCAAGTTGATGGACTCAATCGAGCTGCTGCTGCAGCTAGTCAGCGTGGATACCTACTTGAGCTGGCACGAAATGCATTCCGATCACGCGTTCTTTCACCTGCAGGCCCAAGTGAGCAACAAGTGCCTAAAGGTGAACCAACTGCTGGCTGCTGGCCAAAACGAGCACCAAGTGCTCTTCACTCACTCACTGAATTCGGTGCTCTCGCTCTTTGTGGATGGCGCCCAGGACATCGAGCAATGTTTGTCGGGGTTGAATCTGGGCGACCTGCTCAGTTTACTGGATGGCGACTCGGGTGAGGCGACTGAAGAGGAGCTGTCCAAGACGCTCGATGAGCTGCTGTCCCGGTCCATTTGCTTCGGCAGCACTGAGTGCATCGAGAGCATGGCTAAGCATCTGCGCTTGCTGAACGCAAAGCATCTTGACCTGATGTTGAATCACTTGGGTGAAGTGGTGCAGATGCGTAAAGTAGAGCGTGTTCTGAGGGAGGAGGATCAGCCAATGGAAGAGGCTCTCAAGGCTAACATTAAAATTAAGTGCGAGCTAGAGCAGGATGAGCAGTCCGGTGAAGAGCTGCCGGATTCAGAGATAATGGATATTGATCTGCCTAGAGAAGTAGAGGACGATCCAATTGACTATGAAAGCACGTCCAGCGAGGAGACTATGGATGACACTGCGCTATATGGAGAACTCATAAACCTGGTGGTGCGCGTCTACCAGAGTCTCACGGAAACCAGGGAGAAGATGCATCTGCTGCAAAAACGCGACGAGCTGGAGCTGCAGCAGTACTTCAAATTTTACCAGCCGGAGTATACGTCACGTCGCACCTACTTCTACAACCAGTTAGACCAATGGGGAAACAACTTCCCAATCAACGAGTTCCTGGACCTGTGCTTTGAGCAGCCCGAAGAGACCTGGCTGGCATTTGCACAGATAGCCATGAAGCACCCCAAGTTCTTTCTACTCTACTTGAGTGTCATCAAGCGTTGTCAGCCCCACTCGTTGCTCTACATGGAAGCGACGGCCAAGAGTCTGCTGAACGATCCTCAGCTAAACAGCGTAGGCACCGGCGTGAGGTATGGCACAGCATCGACGCAGCTGCTGATGTGTCTCTATGAGCAGCCCATTATGTTGCAGAGCAACGAAATATCATTCACAACCATGATAGTGCACCAGAACAGGCTGCCCTTCAGGAAGCTCCAGCAGAGATTCTTGATCAACTTGACCGAGGCCCTGGCCAAGTTCACGGAGGGTCGACACTTCCGAGCTGTGGAGAAGACATTGATAGTGCTGACGCAGCTGAACGCTGTAGAGTGTCAGCTCGTGAAGACTTCCAAAGAGCGGTTGGAGGCAAAGCGGCACCACTTAAATATGATGCCCAAGGGGCGGTCGGCTACCTTAAACCGTTTGAGGCGACGTGCCAGGCAGCAGGTGCAGCTGGCCAAGGGCCAATTGATGATACACAACGCATTTCATAAATATAGAAAGAACAACTGGGGGATCATCGCCCAGGTAGTCATCACCATGGATCAGCTAAGAGAAAGTCTGGAGAGCTTCAACCTGAAGCGCATCGCAGCACTCGATTTAGCTATGAAGTATTACGTCAAATATGGCACCAGTCTCATAACTGGCAATGCGGGTTAGTTGTTGGCTTAATTGTTGTTATACTGTTATACTGTCATATTGTTTTGTGGCCTGCAGGGATGCGTGAGCGTCTGCGCTTGCTGATTGCTGAGAAAGTGGAGCACAAACACTTTTGGAAGGACGAGGAGCTGGTTCTGCTGATCCCGGAGAAGCGTACGATAAGCGAATATACCAGAGTAAGCCAAAGCAATTACCATTATATATACATATATGTATATATAATAAATTGTGACACTTGCAGCTGCTTGATGGGTCGTCGACTTTAGAATCGATTCAGTTGCTGCGCAGCGCCATTCGTCAGAATGTGGATACTGATGTATTGCATAGCTTCGTGGAGCACGTGGATGAACTGAACTCACCAAAGGCCCAGCATGCGTATGGCTTTGTCTTTAAGTGCTACATGGAGGTGCTCCACTGTGAGCTGATTAAGCATGCCGACCCCAGAGACTATCCGCTCCTCATTGAGCACATTCTGCGAACGCCTAGAATTCGTAATCAAAAAAATATGCTTGCCGCAGTGCCGAATTTGAAAATTCTACTGCGCCCCTCTGGAATACGGCGGAAATCAATGATACTTCGATACGTTACCGAGTGTCTAGACTCAACTAACCATAACTAAATGCTATACATTGAGAAGTACACTGCACACATCCAAATTTACACCTATAAGTATATCAACATATTGCGCAAAATATTGCATATTAACAGAAATTCGAATTACGGCGCCATTGAATTCGCCGCCTCGGCAGTGATCCGAATAATACACGTATGAAACTTACATAAGACATTATTATATGTAAACAGAAATACATAGTACATTATTATCATAATTCCGATATTGGCGCCAATAAATTGATTGATCAGAATATATTACACTTAAACATACAAATACATTATATCGGAATTATGATTAGTAATGTATTCGTCGAATACACATATTACACATTAACAGACGAATACATTATAATCAAAATTCCGATATTGGCGCCAATAAATTAATTGATCAGAATATATTACACTTAAACATACAAATACATTATATCGGAATTACGATCATATTGTGTTCCTATTGACCCATTGAATTCGTCGTCAATTTGTTACCTAGACAGTTAAGGGACAGCACAAAGCTATAAAAAAAAAAATAATAAATAAAAATAAAAAATATATATATAAGTTTTAATGAAAGTTAAATGGCCAATTGAATCTAATAGTTGGCCTTTATGAAGCTCTCCTGTGCTAAAGTTTCGATAAGTGGCGCCTTTGAATTCGCCGCCGGTCACAAAACAGGGATGCAGTGAAATGGAAACATAAGATTTATTAAATATATACTGAATCATGGCAAAATACTGAAGGAATACGTACATATGGAAATACATTTAGAAATCCCTAAAACAATGGATATTATGGTTTTTTATTTTATTATTTAAAAAGTTATATTTTCACCATTGCACCATTGCTGCCAACTTTTTTTAAAACAAAAGGTTGCTTTGGCGCGAAAGCATTGTTGCATACGCTCATTTATATTGATCTGGCAACTCGAAAAGCCGGCTGGTCTGGTACGTTATGTAGCTGACGCATGCGTCTGACGTACATACATGTATGACGGCGGTGACTGAATTTTTTTTGCATACGAAAATTTTGCTGCTGAAAAGTACGGAAGCAGAAGTGCGTGCATTAACGTAGTCAGTGAGGAAAATCAAACATTTGTTAAACACACATTGCACATTAAGCGGCTGGCGTGAATTGCAAATAACACACGTTGATCGTCGGTTTTTTCGCACGCTGCAACCTCGTGTATTTAATTTTTTTTTTGCGCATACATTTACCGATATTTTTTGGTGGCCACACAGACATTAGGCACACACACATACATACATACACAAACACAACCAAAGCAACGACGAACGCAAGAACGAGTGACGACGACGACGTGAAGCGCAGTGAAGAAGAAAAAAAAACAAGCGAAATCGAAAGCAAAATTTGTCGAGTCGAGTCAAAAATCTTGGAAGTGTGCTAAGCTAAGAAAATAAAATAGGAATACGAAATAACATTCAAATTCGAATCTTATAAAGTATTTCCAGGAACCGAAACAGAATAGCGCAAATAATACACACACACACACACACACACACACGTTCACACGCACGCAAAAAGACAGAAAACGTAAGTGGCCAAAAATGTAATAATAAGTAATTGCATTTATCTCATTATTATTCGCTAGGAAGCTTCGGCAGCAACAGTAGCAACGGACAGGAATCGGTAACAACTATAAGTTATTATCAGCGGCAGCAATAACAGCAGCACAACAACAACCACAAAAATGAATAAAACAGCACAACTCGAACATCCGCTGTCCATTGAGCCAGAGCATGAGTTGCGCTTTGTTGGTAAGTATTTATATATGTATATAAGAATATACATATATATATATATATTATATAGTATGTGTATACATATGTGTATGTGCCTCTATCAGTGTGAATTTGTATTAGAAGAAGAAGAAGAAGAAGCAGCAGCGGCAACAGCACCCGCAGCAACTACATGTACACATATGTATGCATGTGTGTACGTGTTTAACTGCATTTATGCATTTCGATTTCCATTTCCATTAGCATTTGTTTTGTTTTGGACTTGACAAAGAGAAGGCCACTCTCGTGGTGTGTGTGTGTGTGTGTGTGTGTGTGTGTGTGTGTGTGTGTGTGTGTGTGTGTGTGGCGGCATATCGATCACTTTTTTAGCCAGCGCCAGAGCGATGGGCACGTTGAATGCGTATTGTAAACATTGCCGCTGGTCAATTGCGGCGGCGGTCGAGCGAGCAAACTGCAAAGTTCACACGCACTAACACATGCACACACATACATATGCATACATCGCTGACGCAGGGCCGCTATGCCGACTTGTTTTTCTCTCTCTCAAATTCACTTTGCACTGTGCGTTTTTTCTACACAGCTTATCAATAATTTTGTTGTATTAGTTTTTTCTTATTCTACTTTAGTTTTATTTTTTGACATATTTTCGAGGGTACGTGTGTGCGGCTGCTTTGACATGTTGCTGCCCGTAGCGGCAGCGGCCGTGGCGTCTTCTTCGTTTTGGAAATGCCGCCACTCTTTCTCTCTCACTCTTACGCTCTCTGTGCTTCACATGTGCGCTCTCTCTCTATCGCTCTCCCTTAGAACCTTTGCCGCTGCCTTAGTCTGTCTGTCTTTTGGCTAACATTTTATTTTTATACTCAACAGCTTTTCATGAGCCATTTTTTCTTTTCTTTTACTTTTTGAATTTTGGCCAAATGGCGGCAACAACAACAGCAATAGCAATAGCAATAGCAACAACAATACATATGACAGCACGCTTTGATTTGTGCTGCGCGCACAGTGGGCCATAATGCAGTAAAAGCTATACTAAAATGGCACTTGGCTTTATGCTGACCACGTAGTTAGTATTTGTCCACTGTATATACATATGCTGACACACACACACACGCACACATACATTACATACATTCATACATGTGTCGTCTGCTGTTAACTATTTCCCCAACGATCATCGGTGACAGATTGCCCATATATACACACACACACACACACATACACAGAGAGAGTGAGGGAGAGAGACAAATACATGCGTGTGTATATGCATGCATATAACATACATACATACATACATACATACGTGGCCCATATAACACTCACACGGCTGACTTTTTGAATGAATTTCCCTTCGAAATAGAGCAAAATCAGGCTCACAGAAAAAACAAACATTTTTTTCGTTTCTTTGCTTTTGCTGTGTATGTGTGTGTGTGTGTGTGTGCTGTGCCTATGTGTTTGGTGTTTGCTTTTAATTCAATTAATTTGGCATGAAAAGCCAAAATGATGGCTCCAATGGGCACAAGCATTAGGATACCCTATGAAAAGAGATATGCATATGCTTGCTGATGTCAGGTGCGAATTGTCTTATTGACAAGTAAATTATCAAACTCTGTCTATATGCTGTCTGTATATTATGTAAAAACAAAAGAAACCAAAGCCAGAGCTACCATGCAGAAAATTAAATCCAAAATAATCAAATATTTTATGCAAACAAATCCAGCTTTCGAACATAACGAATATACCCAATCGGAATGATGCAATGGGCAAAGCTTATGCACTTATGCTTGCTGACAGGGAAATTTGAATATCCCTAATAGAACGGAGAGAGAGAGAGAGAGAGAGAGAGAGAGAGCGGGCGAGTGAGAGGGAAAGGGAAAGAAAACAACAACTAGCTGTAGCTGGATCTTGCTTTACAGTGAAACACTTTCTTGCACGCTCAAATTTGTGTGTGCTTTGGGAATACAATTTGATGATAATAAAAAAAATACTTGTCAAGTGTAGCTAAAATATTCCTTTGCTCTTATCACTTTTTCAGGTCCTTTCAATCGACCAGTGGTGACAATCATGACCTTGAGAAACAGATCGCTCAAGACACTGGTCTTCAAAATCAAGACCACCGCTCCGAAGCGCTATTGTGTACGTCCAAATATTGGAAAGATTCCTTCTTATCGCACGACGCAGGTGGAAAGTGAGTAGAATGATGCGTGATGTGAAAATAAACATGATTCTATATCTTTCTCTTTTTTTTTGCATCTAGTTTGCCTGCAGCCCTTCATGTATGATCAGCAAGAGAAGAACAAGCACAAGTTCATGGTGCAAAGTGTGCTGGCTCCGCCGGATGCCGATTTGACTGATTTAAACAAGTTGGTAAGCAGCTGCAGCTCCTATCTATCCAACTGTCCCTCTTCACTCTCTTTGTCTTGCTCGCTCTAATTGCATTCTCTTTGCTATTCCAGTGGAAGGAATTGGAGCCTGACCAGCTTATGGATGCCAAGCTGAAGTGCGTTTTCGAAATGCCGCCTTCCGATGGCAATGAGAACAATAGCGGCAGCGGCGCCGTCGCCGTCGCCGCAGGCGGTGCCGGATCTGCCAGTGCTGGCGCCAGCGTGGGCACCACTGCGCCGGTTTCTCTCAGCTCTGGCGAGGCGATCAAGAGCGATGCAACTGGGGCGTCCGTTGTGATGGTATGCGTATGGGATAATATTGAACACGATACGGAACTTGTCAACTAATATGCATTTATATCTCTATTTAGTCGTCGAATTTGTCCGATGCGGAATATGCCGCAGCCCTGGCGACTGAGCTACGTGAGCTACGTGACTTACACGGTGAACTGCGAAAAGAGAATCTACATTTGAAGGTGAGTAAATACTATAAGCATATGATTATAGTATGTAAAATGCTAATTTCCTTGTTTTTTTTTTTCTTGTGTGCAGGATCAAGTCACACGCTATCGGAGCTCTCCGGCAGCCAAGCAGATCAATGAGCCCTATGCTCCGGTTCTGGCTGAGAAACAGATTCCGATCTTTTATATAGCCATTGCAATTGCTGCCGCCTTTTTGGGTCTGTTGCTGGGCAAGTTTTTGCTCTAAATGCCATAACAACAACAGCAACTACAACAGCAACAACAACAACAACATTATTAACAACGAACACAACAGCAGCAGCCTCACAGAAACAAAAGCAAACACAAAATCTTGTGGCACCTCCTCTATAAAAGTTTAACAACAATTGGTTCATTTATCTGCTCATTTGGACTAATTATTTGGAAATAATCTTCTGTTATACAATATCCACATTGCAACAACAGGAAATCCAACAATCCAAATTCAAATGAGCAAGAAAACTTTCTAATTTCTTTTGGCCATGGAAAACTACCAAAATTATGTAAACATATATTAACACACACATACACATATATACACATAAAGGACACGTGTTTAGATAACGTAATTGTTAAAGTAAAAAAAGAAGCGAAAAACAAAAATAGCCGTAAGCAAAAAAGCAAATGCAAATTGCATCGCAAAAGTAACAAAAGCAATAGTAACAACAAAACAAAACGATAAAAACAAAATAACAAATTCAGTCGTAAAGCCGTTTGAAAACGGTACATACAACTCACTCACTCATCAAGAGTCTGTCTTTCTCTCTCTCTCTCTACCGCTCACTCTCGGTATACCGCCAGCAGTAAGTCGATCATATGCTTGCAGTGTTCACCTTGCCGTCTCGCTCTCTCTCACTCTCTTATTGTTTTATTGTGCGTTGTTGCTGATTACACAAATAATCGCTGCATGGCCTCTGCATACACACACACACACATGAATCATATATTTATATGCACATACATACACACGCCAGCACGCCTACTTATAAATGTTTTTTTTTTTATGGAAAGGAAAAGGATAAGGCTTTTGTTTTGCTTACATCAATTTTTATGTTTAAAATTTATTTTATTGTTTTATTGCACTTGCATTTACTTTTAATCACTTTGGATTTGCTAACGGTTCATTTGCCAAGTAAAGGAAAAAAATACATACACATTAACTGTAAACAAACATAATAAAAAAATCATTTAAATATAATAAAACATGCAAATGTATTTGTGCTGTTGCAAAATTCCTATAAGAGAAAAACTAGGCAGAGATCACTTCTGCCACTAACACTTTTGTTTCTGTTCGCCTACACGGGCACACATACACATACACACGCTTGGCTACTGGCTTTTGCGTAAGCTGGAAAAGAAAAGAATGTTCAATCAATTTGTATAAACATTGACGAAAAAGAAAAAAAAAAATGCCCACACACACCCAGTCACACACACATACATATATATACACATTGTTAATGCAGTTTATGGTTTTTAGCATACTTTTATTCAAAATGTAAATTACTTTTAGTTTATCCCTAAAATGAAAAATATTTTGATTTAATATATGTAATCATTTATATTTATATTTTCTAAAACGTGTACTATAAAAAAGAAGACAAAAATGAAAGAAAAACAAAGCTTCGATTTCGATTTCACTTTTCTGTTTCACATTGCAAAGCATTAAAAAAGGGTATATAGATTTATATATAAAATTAAATATGTATGCGTATATATATATATATATATATATATATACATTTATGAATACTGTATTTTCATAGACATGATTTCGTATTAAATGGTTAACCTAGAAATACAGTCAAAAAAAAAAAAAAAAGTGAAAATAAACGCATATAAGCAAAATTGTACTTGACGTCAGCTGTAGAGGAAACTAACAAATTCACAAAAAAGAAATTAAATAAAAATGAGAACAACCACAATTTAGCCGAAAAAAATACAGAAACTGCTATAGAAATCGAATTGAATGAAAAAAGCATACAAAAATTTAATATTTACAGCATGAATCTTAAAAACTAAGTGTTTTTTTCTTAAAGGAAAAATAAAAATATAAAAACATTGTTAATTAAACATCAAATATCATTAAAAAAAAATAATAAATTAAAATAAATTAGCAGCCGCTGTTGCTCTTATTCGTAAAATTCAAAAATAGCCATGCGCGCCCTTAGCACTACGTATCGATATTTGTTGTTATGAATTCAAAAAGCACAGCAAGATTCATCGGTTGTAAAACAATTGAAAGCGATGAATGACGTTACAGTGCTTTGCTTCTAAGATCGAAATGTAATCGATATTGTCGACATCTAACGCTTTTCATGCGCACATCTCTGGGTATGGCTGCCGCGCACAGCTTTGAAGCTTTTTTTGGTCCAAACAGTTTACGTTTGTCCACGCACCGCATTCCATTAGTCCTGTCTGTGATGCTGTAGATGCTGTATCTCAGCACTGTAAACAAATCGCGCACGTGCTATAAATAACTGTTAGGCACAGTAGCTCACTCACATATCAATTGAAACAGTGCAACTATTTTGCTTTCTTTTCGATTAAAAACGAAACATTCATTTGAATTTACGCGCCAAATAACATATCATAACAGATATGCATTTAAAGTAAATGCCCAATTCTTAAATTTACAATGCGTAGTCCAGGTGAGTTCTGCTGCTTCAGCCTCCTCCAAGCACATAATACAATTAGCTGTGTCTTATTTTTAAACTGACACACACACACACATGCACGCGCACACATGCATAGAGATACACAGTTACACACTCACACACGCATATACACAGTCACACGTGTAGACTTGTTCAAGCATCCTCGCATTCAATGCCAACAACAATTGCAACAAGTAGCTACACAGCAAATCACACACGCACACAGACATGCGCTGGTTATTTAATTGCGGACATTCGCATGCACACACACGTGCAGTTGACTTATGCCCGCCTACTTATGTATCTACGACTGTGTGTGTGTGTGTGTGTGTGGATATATGCTAACGCCTTGCTACGGTGAAACGTAGTTAGTGCGCAACAATACAATTAAACAAAAAGCAAAGCATGGCGAAAATGAAGCGCCAAAAGCTGTGCTACACTTTTTTTTAAACCTATTTTCCAACAGTATTAGATGAATATACGAACTTATCGAACTATGATATTTTTTTTATTCATTTATTCATTATATGGTTTTATATATAGAGCGTTTTTCTTTATTAAATATTTGTTTAGAATTTATCAATAACCCCGAAGATCTATGCCTGAGTTAATCTTGATTTAAGTTTTTATCTCTTATATAGAATGAAAATTATATAAATCTTATTATAATTTTTAAAGCACAAAAACCAATTTAATTACGTTCAATCGTCTTTTTTTATGTGTTTAAAAAAATGTTATTCAATTCTTTAAAAATGAACATTAAAAAAGGAAATATTTATTTATAAATGTAAGCGTGACTTCTTTCTAGCTCTGTTTTCTGTTTTTCCCCTATACTCGTCTTTCCCCTCCCCTCCCTCTCCCTCTCTCTCTCTCTGTCGCCTCTCTCTCTCTCTCTCTCTGTCTGTCTCCTCTCTCTCTCTCTCTCTCTCTCTGTCTGTCTCCTCTCTCTCTCTCTCTCTCTCTCTTTATTATTGCTGCAGCAATCACACAAAGCTCTTTGCTAATTAGTTGTCTTGGGAAAAACATAATTTCATTTAATAAGCTGCATTTGCTTATTGAATTACTGAGAAGGGAGCTCAAACAGGCTCGCTTTCCTCAGTTCCTCTGTGCCATCACGTCTCTCTCCGTTTCTGTCTCGCTTTTGGTATTGCCCAAAAAGGTAACACCACGCCTCAATGAACTCGTTCCGTTCGTCTCTCTTCTCCTCTCTCCCTCATTCTGTCTCCTAGTCCCTCGCTCCCTCCTCTGTCTTTCATCCTGCGTTTAGTACCATTTGCTATATCCCCTTCTCTGTCTCTCCCCCGGCCCATCTTTTGCTTTTTTCTCTACCCGCTGCGACGGGGTTTGTATTGCTACAAAAGAAAATCATAATTTCAGAAATATTTGCTATCTCTTTCTGTCTCTCTTTCTATCTCCCTTTGCCTCTGCCTCTTTTTCTTTCTCACGTTCTCCATAGCTTTGCTATCATTGAGCCACGCTAAGCTCTCAGCTTCAAAGCCACTTCATCTGCAGTCTAGGCAATCACTATGCGATCCAACATAATCCGCTTTGCATCTGGGCATCTGGGTGCCTGAGTTTCTCTGCCACGCCCTCAATTCGTGCGCCCTAATTATGACAGGGATTCAATATTTGGAAATACCTTTTGCTTTGAAATTTTTGACTGAACTTGCGTGCGTGCCAAAGCGAAACCTCAATCCTACCAACCCAACCCAACCCAACCGAAGCTCTCAAAAGCACCTGCGGCATAAGACTTAAACACATACACACACAGACACACATAAAGAATATATTTCCATAAGCATATTCAATCCACATTTGAATATTGATAAGCTGGCGTTTTAGCCCAACAGGCAGAAAATCAATAAATCGAGATATAATGAGTTTGCAAATATTTGACGGCAGCTTCTCAACTGTCTACCTCTATCTGTTACACCCCCCCCCCCGCCGCCCTCCCGCCCTCACCGTTAGCCATTGCCTCTTTGTTTGGGCAATATTTGACAGGAACTTCCTGTGTGTCACTTTTCGCTCTCCTTCTTGCTGACCCTTCGACCTCTCTCTCACTCTTCTTTGGTAACTGACCATAACTTCCTCTGTCGGTCTCTTCGCCCCAGCCAGTCCTTATCCGGAATTTCATATCTCACATCTCCTGCTTGATGGACTACACTTGTTCCACTTCTTCTCCACATGACCGAAACTTTTTCTCTACTTCTCTCGCTCGCTCTGCTCTCGAAAAGTTTATCCTGTTACCAACTAATATGTTCATGTGACAGCCACCGCTTTGTATGTCCTTTCGTTGACAGGGCACTAGCTTAATCAACGGCTAGGAGAATCTATCGATGGTTACATCTCCCTCTCCAGCTTACAGCTTGTTTTCTTTTTTTTTTTTTTTGCTGCTATCTTCTCTTGTAGCTGCAGCTTAGATTAATCCGAATTATCCGCTTTTTATTGCTTACTCGTTTTCTCCCTCTCTCTCTCTCTCTCCCTATCTAAAACTTAATCTCTTTTTCCCTCTTCCTTACTATCTTATCTATCTCTGGCACCCTCTTTCTCCCTCCTTTTAAGTCGCTCTCTCTCTCTCTCTCTCTCTTTCTTTTGTCTGTGCCTTCCTAACTATCTTTACATTTTGCTCACTTCTCTCCATCTCCCGCTCCCACGCTCTACCCATGGAAACTGTTCTTGTGACAGCATCTTTTTTCCTATTCGCTCTAATTATCAGGATGGTGATGGGTGATGGGTTTCTGGGATGGTGAAGGACAGCTGTTGGCAGAATGACGACCGCCAACATTGACTACGACTATTTGCTCAAGTTCCTGGTGCTCGGCGACTCTGGCGTGGGCAAGACCTGCCTGCTTTATCAATACACAGACGGAAGATTCCACACGCAGTTCATATCGACAGTTGGAATCGACTTTCGTGAGAAGCGTCTGGTGAGAGAGCGACTTCACCCAACTTTCGAGTTCCTCCCATTCCAATCTCATTTCAAATTATTCCATCAAAGGTCTACAGTTCACGTGGTAGACGACATCGCATCCACTTGCAGATTTGGGATACGGCCGGACAGGAGCGTTTCCGCTCACTGACGACGGCCTTCTATCGGGATGCGATGGGCTTTCTGCTCATCTTCGATCTGACCAGCCAGAAGTCCTTCTTGGAGATCACCAATTGGCTGGAACAGCTGCGCATGCACGCCTACACAGAAGATCCGGACGTAGTGCTCTGTGGCAACAAATGTGATCTTCTGCAGCTGCGAGTCGTCAGCCGAGAGCAGGTGGCCACATTAGCTCAACGTTACCGTCTGCCCTACATCGAGACGAGCGCCTGCACTGGAGCCAACATCCAGCAGGCTGTCGAGCTGCTCGTTGGTCGAGTTATGGAACGGATCGAGAATGCTGTCTCCAATCGTGACTTCACCCTGCTGATGGCCCAGTCCCGTCGACTGCCCAACATCGCCTATGGCCCGGATATAGTTAGGCTGCATCAAGCCAATGGGAGTCCACCACGACGCAATCGCAACTGCAACTGCTAAACTTATCCTGCTTGCCGGATGACAATGTGCAATTTTGAGTTTTTGGGTCCGTTGAACTTTTTTGCTATTGCTAGACGGATCCAGGAAACTGCAATTTCTTCATGTACCATTCGGCAATTCAGATAGTTATTGGCACCAACTAAACAGGGCATCCGGTTATCCGGTTATCCAGGCCCTAACTATGACAAACTTTATTCCGTTAATCCGTTTATCTATGTGTGTTGACTGTAAATAAATGTTGCTTGTTGATTAAAAACTAATTAATGGACAGATGACTGTTAGGTGGGATTTTCGGTTATCCGGATAGATATCTGAGACGGCTAGGTCATCCAGGTTATCCATGTGTGTTGGGCCGTTACAATTATTCGGATATGCGCTTATCTGGTATTTATCCGCAACCCACTGAACGTACAATAAGCTAATGAAATCCCAATGACCAATTGAATTACAACTAGAATATAATTTATTTTCTCTTTAACCATAGCCAAAAGGCACAGCCGAGCCATAACGTGAGCAACTGCTTCAGGCTTGGAGCAGCCAGCGAGGAAGTGGCGTTGCGCTCTTCGATCCATTGATGGTAATACTGAACGTCCGCATAGACGCCGGGTAGACCCGGTTCCGCGCAGCCATATCCCCAAGAGACGACGCCAATTACGCGGCCATCGTACACCAGGGGTCCACCAGAGTCGCCTTGGCACGAGTCCGTTCCACCTCTTAGCCGTCCGGCGCAGAGCATGCCTGGAAGTAGGCTGCCTGAATAGATTGTGGAGCAGGTTACGTGACGAATCGTTGTCACATTGGCAGTGAGCAGCACATTCGATAGCGAGCTCTGCAATGAGAGTAAATAATATGGATAAGTTGCAGGTGGATAAATATAGTATATATAGATATCTAGCTATAGGCTAGCTAAATAAAGTATACAAGAAGAAGAATCAAGCGAATTTGAATTTGAAAGTAGATAAGCAACGAGGATAGTTGGACTACATGAATAAGCTCTCTCTTAAGATGAGCAATTATTCTATATCAGGTTAAGGCAATCCACTCACCTGATTGGTGCGACCCCAGCCGGAGACTTGGCAGGTGACGCCTGAAGGAGTAGGCTCTGTGGCTAGTTGAATGGGTGCCACAGTTGGGTGGCTGCTATTGACGGGAAGGCCATTGCGCAGAAACATGACTCCCACATCGTCGCGCATGCTTTCCGTGGTGAAGGTGTTCATGTAGGCAATGGAGCTGACGTCGGATACAATTGTACCATTGTTGCGCTCGTAGCGGTTGAGGGTGCCCATCACGACAACAAATTCGCTTGCCTTCCGATAGCGTTTCTTTGAGGAGCTGTGGATAATGCGATTCGTGAGTTAATATAATATATCCTTCACCACATGGACTTTAAATATTCCTAAGAAGTACCCTCTCTATAAGTTCCCGGGTGTTTCTTTAGATATTTGCGCATATGGGGATAAGGCAATCGCAAAGACAAGGGTTATCCTCTTTTCATTCACTTCATAAAGTTTCACTCTGTCTAAATACCCTTTGTACATACGGATAAGAAAGGAGAAAGATAATATATAATATTCTCTTTTTATAGCCATTAGGGTTTTTCTTTCTATATTGAGCTGTACGGGCTTATGTTGCTTCCATATCTCTCATATATCTCTTTCGCTAATGACACTATATTGTTGGATTCCTCTCGATTCCTATAGAGCTTTAGCTCATATCCCAACGGATAGATATTGAGATATTCTCTTGCTCCCTCGCTCTCCAAATATGTAATAGTATTTCAGTCTCTGTATTTCCCACAGTATCCTTCCCGAATCTTACTCACTTGAACAAACAGTGGGCGGCAGTTAGGACCTTATTAGGTCCTATCAAAGAGCCTCCGCAGATGTGACCGCTGCCAAAGTTGCGATCGTTCTTCTTTAGCCTGATAGATACCTAGATGCTTCGTCTCTGATACGGTAGCCAGCGTCCCATTGATGATGCGCGATTCAGGCAGCTGAGCATCTGAAAAGAGCCTTCTTTAGGAGCTACAAATAAGAGAGAGGCAGTGGGCGGGTGGAGAGAGTGTCGAATTCTCGAATAGCTCCTATTGCACTTGTCAACTCTTGTAATCAAAAAGTTTGCCACCCGTCCGGCCCGCGCACTGCAAAAGTTTTGATGCCTTTGGCCTTGCCGCCGTATCTATTACTCTTGTTTTTTTTTCTTTACGTCAATTTCCGCTCTGTGACAGCCGCAAAACACGACACAGCCGATGATTAACAATCAAGGCGTGCACTTATCTACAAACGTCGAGGTTTGAATACCCTTGGACAGAAAACTCTGTATGTAGATAGGCTCCCCAAAAAATCTCTCTATAGTAACACCAATTGCATTGCCATATATACTCTGTTACCACTCAACAACCTGAAGAATAATGCGGATCTCAATCTATATCTCTATATCTATCTCTATCTCTATCAACAACCTGAAGAATAATGGGGATCTCTATCTCTATCTCTAGCTCTATCTCTATCTATAGACTGTTACATTCTTTTTTTGATAACATTATCTTTATAAGCAGAGCGTATATTCATACTATTTCAGAAATCTCAAGCTACAATAAAGTAAGAATTGATTATTGATTGATATCAGAATATATATGTTTAGTCTGAAGATAATTTTTACAACCCTTGCAGGTCTATTTGAGAAAGAGATAGAGAGAGTTTGAGATAACGGTTTCAAAATTATCCAACTAATTGACGCATGGAAAATCGCTAGAAAAAAATGACTAATTCATTAAACATTGCAAAGAGCAAAAAATAAGAAATATTTCTTAAAACAGAGTATGTGTAAATGGAGAGAGAGAGAGATGGTGGGAAGGATAGAGATGAGAGAGAGAGAGAGAGAGAGAGAGAAAGAGGAGGAAGGGAGAAACTCTAAACACTTATTGATCGACAAAGAGAGAAAGGGGAGAGAGCCAAATAGAAAGAGAGAGACAGATGGAGAGGGATGGCTAACTATTTCCGATATATTCAAACGATTGTCCTACAAGATCCGAACTTTGACATTGCCTAAATCCAAAACATGTATTTATAATTAATATATGTACATATATACATATGTATTTATAGCTATAGACGCGTGTGTGTGTATGTTTGATTCTTGGAAATGTTTATCTTACAAATTTGGCCAGAAACAACTAGCCAACAGCAGAGATAAAGTAGTCCACTCATTATACTGTTTATATCAACATGGAAAACAAAAACAACCGAATTTAGTCAACGCACAGCTCGAACTGAAAATTCGATGGGAATCGACAGCAGCATCGAGTTGTGCTCCAATTGGCAAATAATTTGTTACTATCAGTAAACTTACGACAGGGGTCAGATAAGGTAGAGCTAGAGAGTGAGAGAGAGAGAGAGAGAGCATGGTTTTATGAAACATATCTATAGCAACTATATATCAAATATCAAATAGACAAAACTCGTATTTTGTGAATTGTATTTCTTGTAAACCTCTTTGCACTTACAATAAATGTTTGGATATGTGTATAAATAGATATGTTTACATAGAATATTTAGTCGAAATATATATATAATCGAGATACGCTATACACAGGTCTATAGATACAATCGATGTAAATAGAGATAAGTGCATAGACTGCATAAGCTCGAGTTTTGTGTTTAGACAAATTGGACAGATTTACTGTATGTATATATAGATCTATATATGGACGGCTGTTAGACTGATATAACTAATCATACAATGTGTAAACAAAATTTGCACTACAAATTTCAAAAGGCACTTAGTTTAAAGTTAAAAAAAAAGAAGAGATTCAGTTAGCAGCAAAAGTTCTGCTTGGACGGCGTATAAGTTTTGTTGTAAATGGAATTGAATTGAAGTCGAGTTGAGTTGCGTTAAGTTCAATACATAGCTTCTGTATATGGTTCCTAACTATATGTAGCCCTGCAGACTGCGCGACTGGCTATGATGATGACGCGGCGGCTGATAGCCAGGCTCCTGCATTTCCATCTGCATCACCAGATTCTTTTGCTCGCCGCGAGCCTCGTAGGCCTGACGGGCTTCGCGCTGCAGTATGAGAGCAGCCAGGCCCAATAGCATGAAGGTGACCACGGCCAAGGCGTACGACCAGCCAAGCACATTGAATTTCGGATACATCAGCCAATCGCGTCGATAAGCACAGCCCCCAAAGATGCAGACGGCCAAGAACATGAACAGCGCTGCAATAGGAAACAGTTAAACCATATTTGCATATGTAGCATAATTTACTTACAGGACACGGCTGTGCCTATGTAGGACATGCGTACGAGCAGCCATTCGTATTGCAGTACAGGCTTCAAGGGCAGTCGAATGATGGTGAGCGAGAGCAGCGTCAGCACAGTGAAGACTATGATGAACGACATTGTTACAAAGCCCTGCACGGCCATCAGCCAGCCAGGCAGCAGATATTCACGTATCACATAATAATCCTAGACAAATAGAGAACACAATTTAAGTACTTCTAGATTCTCCTAGTATCATATAAAAAGTCAAGTGCAATGAGTTTTAGTGACACTTAAGTGACACTTAATGACTTAAGTCATTACACTCATCAGTTTGAGATAAGTAAGTTGAGATTTTTGAGCAATAATCCTCCAGCATTATCACATATTGTTCAAGAATCTCAAATTACATACTTCAAACTGATCAATCATCGCTTTACACATTTATTACTGTCTATTGGCAAATGTTATTTTTAATATATTGAATAGTATTAGGTAATTGAAGGATTCGAATTTAGTTACAATACCAGCATTCAGTATACTTGAAACATTTTGTAAAGTGGAATTACTTACATGTGAGAAGATCAAATGACAGCCCGTGAACTGCTTAGGGAATTGGTAGTTCGGATAGACAAAGTTCTTGAAGCAATATTGCCAGAGGCCCATGTTTTTGAAGCTGCTGCGGGTTTCCTCATACGATTCGATCCAGTAGGGCGAGCAGAAGGACATCATCAATACAAAGAAGCTGGCAAAGGTAATAATTGCTCCAAACACGACTCCATCTACACACACATACAAATACAGTTATTTACTCAGCTATAAACAAACGTTGGCTGCGTCACTCACTTGTCGCACGCGGGTAGTCGCCCTTCTCCACACTTGTGTCAGTGGTGTCCTGCGACTGCTGTTTGCCCAAATTGCGCATTGTGAAGACACTTTACTTACAATATGAAACAAAAAACTAGCTTTACACACTATAAACAATCGTAAAACAAATTAGCTCGTTGCACACACCCAACTACAAGGTGGGGCTAGAGATGACAAAAGTAGTGGCGATGTTTACATACCAGAAGTTTTACGATAATAGCTGACATATCGATATTTCAGATTGTAATGCTATTTGCAGTATAAATTCTTGCTACATAAAATAAATTAGTTAAATTTATATTGAAACACTTAATTAATTCGCTACCTTTTAAATAATCAGCAATAGTTTATGCGATGTTTAACTTGCAGAGCCTATCGATAGTTAGTGCATTTATTATTGGATGTCGGTTGTTATTTGTATTATTTTTTCTTTTTTCACAATTGCTGGGCACACTTGCTATGCTCAATAAAGACCACTAGATGGCTTAACTTTCTAGTTTTATTAAAGCTACTATTTACAATAATGAACAAATACAACACAATTAAATAACTTGATCCACTTCATGATGCTCCAAGTGCTTCATATAAGCCAAGAAACATGTCCAGCACAAGCTGCATACACTAATAAAAGGCACACGATTCCGTTCAGGTATCAAAGAGAAGTTAATGGTGGCCACTAACGGCCAAACAGCTAAAGCTACCTGTTTAATGTAGATAGATATTGTATTTGATACAAATACTATAATAAAATATATATGTACCTTATAGGTGGGCAGAAACTTCTTGCCAACCTCGGCGACAGCTTCTTGCACTGTCTTCGACTCCAGCAAGCTCATAATGAAATAGAAGCACGTCATTGCGGCGGGCGTGTACGAAATGGTCTCCACGGCGGCCTTAATAACACCATAGCGTAACGATGTGTGTGGCCACATAGCACTGGAGATCTGCAGAGAGATATTGATGTACAAGGAACTCGATAGCAATGTACAGTTACCTTCACCCAGCCATAGAGCGTGGGCGCCACAAACAGTCCGCCGTACATGCTGAAGCGAAAGACGCGCCACCAGTCGTAATTACCTGCAACGAAAACATCCATTTTAGAGCTACATATAAACATTTATGGGGCATATATGTGCGACTCACCCCAGCGCTTGCCTTCAAATGTTTGCTGTATCAGGCTGCCAGTGGGCCAGATCAAGCTATACGATATCATGCCACGCGCAATGGGATATCGCACGATGAAGTTCTTCAGCTGTTGCCACACCACTGTAGAAGCCATCTCCCCACCTGTGGAAGAGTGAATGCGTAATTAATGTAAATCCATGATAATCAATTCACATTCCTCGTATTGCAGAAACCCAAAGGCCAATTGACCTACTAGCATGCGGGTTGTTTTAAGCGTAAAGCCCCGCTGTGAGACGGCTTAAATAAATGCAACGGTTGTCTGCCATGCTCTAAACAAACAACATGTCACGCCTTTGCTGTGCACTGCTTCTAATTGTGGTTGGATGTCTGGTTGGCAGCGAAGCAAAAGAAGGAGCAGGAGAAGCGCACCAAGCTACAAAGCGCAAATCAAGAGAAGTTGCAGAAGCTGGAGCAGCTGAAGATCAACAGGATGGCAAGATAGTGAATGGCACCTTAGCTGCCGAGGGCGAGTTTCCCTATGCAGTGAGCAAATCTTTAACACGTGAGCAGTGAGCAAAACCAATCTTCAATTCGCACACTCTTTCCCCCTACAGTTGTCGCTGCGGCGTGCCAAGACGGGCGCACACTCTTGCGGTGCGACATTGTTGAACTCACGCTGGGTGCTGACAGCGGCCCATTGTGTACGTGGCTCGAAGCCGGAGCAGCTGAATCTGCAATATGGCAGCAATCAAATCGACCGCAATGCCAGCCAGCTGGCCTGGGGTAACGGCCATACACGTGCATCCTGGGTACGCGCCGGAGGACAAGCATATTCATGATATAGCGTTGCTGCAGCTGCAGGTGCCAATCCTCTATAGCCGCACTGTGCATCCTGTCCGACTGCCCGAGCCGCTGCAGCAAATCGAAGCCAATAGCAGCGCCATGCTCGCTGGCTGGGGCTTGAATGCAGTTCGTATTTTTTTTATTTTTTTTTTTCATTAGAATTGACATTGTGCCCCGACCATTAACCAAAATCTCTCCACTCTGCAGACTGGAGGCGCACTGCAACTGAAGCTGCAGAAGGCGCAGCTGCAAGTATTCAGCGACGAGGAGTGCAGTCGGCGTCATCAGACGCAGCTGCATCGTAGCCAGCTCTGCGCAGGACTGCCCGAGGGCTGGAAGGGCCAATGCAGTGGGGACTCGGGTGGCCCACTACTGTTGCCCGCCTCGGACACCCAAATCGGGATCGTTTCATGGAGTGTGAAGCCCTGCACACGTCCACCATATCCGGGCGTTTTTACCGAAGTCTCTGCCTACGTGGATTGGATACGACAGACAGTGGGTCAGCATGATCCGCACCATTCACAGCTCTGGATTGGCGATCTGATCGTGGCACGCAAACCACCTCCGCTCCACTCTAATTGACACGCTTGTACTTAAATGCATTTTATTTACCTAAACAACAATTCGGCCTACATTAAAATCAAAAACCTTTTATGTACAATAGAAGAGTGAAGCCTTGATTGGGTCTACTGCAGCAGCTACAGCTGTCCATAATTGGTCTCACACAGGTGCTCCAGCTTCTAGCCTCCTTCTGCTTCAAGAGTAAGTTGTATCAACTCCTGCTCCTGTTCATATATATATTTAAAAGCAAGTAAATTCTCGAACTGATTGCATCCTGAATGATCTCTGACAGCTGCTACAGACGGGTCAACTCTTTCGCGAGCTAGCACTCCTCTGTAAACACAACATTAAACAACTATGCTAGCACTTTGACCTATGGCAGCTGATGCTCCTCCTGCTGCCTCTTCTCTACCTGCTCGTGGTCCGACTCCATTGTGTGGGTTTTCATGTATGCCAAAAATATAGTCCACAAGAGGCTGCACAGACTGACGAAGACAACGCGATTGTGCTCCGGCACTAGCGAAAAGTTGATGGTCTGTATAATAGGCCAACAACAGAGGCCGACCTGTCAAGGATGAAGGCAAGTTAGATAGTGACTACCTCCGGCCACGGGCTCAGGACTAGCAAACCTTGAATGTGGGAAGGGCCTTCTCCTTTGTCTCGGCAACGGCTTGCTCGAAGGTCTTCATCTCCAGCAAGCTCATGCCCATAAAGAAGCTAACGCAGGCAAAGGGGCCATAGGACAGTTGCTCTGTTACGGCCTGGAATAGTTAGTTAGGGAATTGGGCCATCTGTGAGCCATGTCGATTCTGCAGCACTCTTACTCACCTTAAGCAGGCCAATGCGCAGATTCGTCTGCGGCCACATGGCGGTGGTCAGGCGCACCCAGCCATGGAGGCAGGGCGCCACATAGAGACTACCAAAGAGGCTGAAGCGCAGCGCACGTGCCCAATCGTACGTCTCTGGATAGGAAGGGGAATGGGAATTGGATATTGGACATTGCTTTTAATTTCTAGCTATCTCTTGTGGACTTACTGAAATTTCGCCCTTCTAGCGTCTGCTGGATGAGACTGCCCGTCGGCCACAATAGAGCATAGCTCATCATCCCCCTGGCCAAGGGATGCATTTTGCGCAACATTTTAGCCGACATTTAATCTAACTAAACACTAACTAAACTCAGGAGGAAAAGCATTAAATAGATAGTTGGCAAAGGCACATACGGCGACCAGGATGACAACGATGACGGCGACTACAGACATTCGTATATACATTCATATACATACATACATACATATGCATACCTATGAGCAATGGCATTCATATGTACATATGTACACATGCATGTATTAATACCCTTCCCTTATTATGCATATGTACATATGTGTGTATGTATGTATGTATCCACACATGCCCTGAAAAAAAGCATTTTGCAATTGACCACAGGGCTCAAAAAGAAGTAGGAGCTTTAGTCATAAATTCTACATGTTTCTTGTTCTCTCTCTCTCTCTCTCTCTCCTCTCTCTCCATCTCCTCTCTCTCTCTCTCTCTCTCTCTCTCTCTCTCTCTCTCTCTCTTTCTCTCGCGCTTTATTGTTCTTGAAGGCAGGCGCGAAATTTGATGTTGCAATTTGGTATATTTATATAAAGTATGCATATGCATGCATATATGTATGTATATATCGGAAATATCTTCCATTAATAAATATGACAACATGTACATACATATGTATGTATGTATGTTTATCTGTAAAGTGGAAAGCGCCTATGCAATTGACCACTGGGACTCACGTGCTGAAGCCTGTGGCATTGAACTGTACTTGCGTTTGTTTTTTTTTTTTTTTTTTGTTTTGCTGTCAGCTGTTTCTTGAAGGCCGGTGTGCAATTTGATGCTGCACTTTTTCTCACTGTACTTGAACTTAAATTTGTTAGAAAAAAAATATATATTTGCGACCAAATGTCACTATGGTTGCACGCATACTAAAAGCTGCAAATTGCTTGCCAACCAAAAATAAAATAATTTAATAGTGCAATTGTCATGGAAAATGCATTTGTTGCACGATCGTGCAAAGCTATCCCACATCCAGTCACCCCACTACGACCCCCCCACCTAACCACCTCTTTTTATTTTTTTTTTTTTCTTCATTTCTCTTTTCTTTTTCCCCTGCCCCTTTTACCGTTTTCCGTCCCTTTTCCCTTCTTTCCGCCCATTTTTCACCACCCCTTTCCCTTTCCCTTGGCCGATTCCTTCCCCCGGGGGTCCCTTTTCACCTTTCCTCTTTCCCTCTCCCCTTGTTTTCCCGCCAAAGAACCTCTTTCTCCACTCCCCTGTTTTTCTTTTTTTTTCTTCCTCCACCCCCCATTTCTTCTCCCCCCCCCTTTCCTTTTTTCTCCCCACCCCTCCTCTTTCCTCCTATTTTTCCCCTTTTCCCCTCCCCTTTCCTTCGCCGTTTTTTCTCATTCCTTTCCCCCTCGTTCTCCTTTTCTCCCCCTTTCCCCCGCCTCCTTTCCTCCCCTTTACCCCTGTTCCTTTTCGTCACCCCCTCTTTTCCTTTGCCTCCTCCGCCCCGCCACTCATTTCTTTTCGGTAACTGACAGATGCGGACGGACGTTGCGGGTTTCAAGGGTGTGTGCTTATGAATTCTGTAACAAAATTTCCTGTATGTCAAAAAAAATATATAAAAATTATAAGGCAAGAACTAGCCAAATAAAGTGATAATGCAAATTTCCTAAAGGGAATGCACGATTATTTCTTCATGATGCCGCCCCTTAGAAAATTGGTGGTGCACACATATCCATATGGGTATTGCTGTGTGTGTGCAGCAGTTCAATAGCCACAATTGCTATAGATTATTATTAAATGTATTCCTATGTACACAAATAGAAATGTATGTGCATATTGAAGTGGGAAGGCATCTGCTTGAAGTTAGCACATCAAATTTCCTAAAGGGGCGGCTTTTTGCCTGTGTCATAACAGTTGTCGTAGGCAGGGAAACGTTACGCATGCATACAATCGCACAAACGTACAGCTCGTATGTATGTTTATGTAATTGTATGCTGCTCTGTAGATTTATGCGTAATCGGCATTTACAACCGCAATTAACTAATGGATAACTTCTATGTATGTACATATGTATGTATGTAGAAAAGCCTTGGCCGTCACATTGCCACCTTGTAAACCGCATACTCACATATGTAAGCACACACACTCATGTGTGTGTTTTGTATGGTTTGCTTAAGTTAGAAAAACTGATTGTTATGCTAGTTTTTAGTACTATGTAAATGCATAGGACGCCAGAGACGTAAGGACGTCGCTGATACGCTGCTTATTGCAATGAACTAAACAAAAATATTTTGCGTCAGCTGAGTGCGCGTGTTGATAGCTGAAAGCTGCGAGAGCTTTTCAAGCCGTCTAAGTGTGTGTGCGTGTGTGAATGAACTATTGAATGTGTTGATATCTAAAAGCTGCGAGAGCAACTATAAAGATCTAAAAGGTTGGAAGCCCTACAAGTGCGATCTAAATTGTAGCAAGCGCTTATGTACAAGGAATGAGATTGTTATATTTAAAATCTCTATGGTATTTCAATAACACGCATCCGTTTTAGTTTATTGTTAATCGAGCAAGAATGAAGCAAGACCTAGCATCACTTAACATCGTCCCCCTTTGCATTCTGCACATTGTGCGTTGTACTTTTAACAGCGGCCACCTGCTTATTGAAGACAAAGGTGTGATATACTTTTGCCAAGGCAGCGCAATTCAATGGCTCCTTGCCATACTGACGATAGCAGCTTATCAATTCCTTTTCCATTTTATCAATATCCGCCGAGCATTCGTTGGCCTTGGCCCATTTAACTGGCTGTCCAAACAAATTGTGCACACGATCTAATGTTTTTGTAAATTGTGTCTCCTCAATTTCTGTTGAGCGTCGTGTCCACGATGAAGAGAGTGCCACTTGCTTCTGCTGATACGTTTGCATCTTCGGCTGTTTCTCACCGCTGCTGCTCGTTCCAGCTACATCTCCAGCTGCTGCTGCTGCTGCTGTAGCTTTACGAGTGCAGTGCTCACAGTCAGCAGCAACGGGTACTGGAATTGGATTTGTAACGGCAGCGGGTCCATTTTCTGCTTTGGTTGCCTTCTCGACGCGATCCAAAACTTCCCGGCTGATTTGAAATGGTGATGTATTTGGTATTTGCACAGTTTGCGGTTTGCTATTGTTTGCGCCCATATCGAAAGTTATTCAAAAAAAAAATTATTATAAATATCGTGCGGGATTGGTAAAGAAATTTTTTGTTTTCATAAAAATTGAATATATATATAATATTATAGATCTGATAACTCCAATTGAATTTTTAAAACATGCAAAGTCAGTATATTATTTTTGGGTCTGGGCATACTTATGCCCTCAAATACAAACATATCGATATGCTTGAAATATATCGATTGGTCGTTGCAATTCAAATACAAGCAAAAACCACTATTAATAGAATATGCAAAGATAACCTAACTAACATACATATTTCTTCATATTAAAACATATTTATTGTATTTATATAAATAAATATATATATATATATATATATATATATATATATATGTATATATATATATAGAGAGAGAGAGAGAGAAAGTGTGAACTGTCAATGTGAAATTGTAAAACATAGCAGTTGTTCTTGTGTTTGATTCTGGGCATACTTTCAGCTATCAATAAATAAAAATATATTTTTTAAAACATACATCGATACGCGTGATATAAATCGATAGATCGTTGCGATTAATGCACATACAACATTGCTTTTCCTACATAGCGCATCAACAAAACATTTATTTCGCTTATATTTGTCTATGTGAAGAAATTTAATAAAAATGCACGAAGAAGAAATAACTGAGTATCGAGGTAAGTAAATAAAGTGGTTGTCTTAACCCGTTTTATATGTGAACAAATGCTTTTAGTGGCTCCCAATCAATTATTTCGGCGTTTTCTCCAATCCATTGGGGATGGTCATCTGGCCAGAGAGCTGTCCGACGATTGCATTTTATCCCTGTTTGGACGCATCGTAAAAGGCAGTGGGTCTGTATTGAGTTATTTGCGCACACAAATCGTAGGACGCTATAATCATACGGCGTTTTTGGATGCTCAGCACTGTAATGAAGCTGATGAACTGTTGCTTAAGGAGCGGTTCGCACGTAGCTTTCAATTGCTGCGCAAGCGTGCCACTCAACCAAGAGCGTTGCCTGCATCGATGCGATTGCGTGCCGAGAGCGACGAAGAGGACGATGAGAAGGCCGCTAGTGTAAGCTGTATTAATCAATTGCTAACCCCTCCACGTTCATCTACACTGGCTGACAGCATAGAGGTGATACACTACATCGCAGCCAGCGGATCACTGCAGGCGTCTCATAAGAATAACGACGGGGGAATTGACCTTGGCGAAAACAGTCAGGTGTCGTTAACGCTTGGCTATTGCCGCAATTCATGCGTATATAAGGACGATAATTCCATAGACATTTGTCTGATTGTTTATGAGAAGTTGAAGCCAAAGACTCGCGGCATGCGTCATGGGCGGATGCGAAGCGCGCGCAATGTGTTAACTGACGATGAGGGCGAGGTGCCGGCACCGAGCAGCGTACGACGTATGCTCTTCAGCAGCAACAGCGACGGCGATTGCGACTGCGATGAGGATTCAGTGCAGCTGGCTACAGATGGTCAGCCATCTGATTTGCTGCCGCGCAAGCGTCAACATAAAGGCGATTCGAGTACGAGGAAACCCAAACGCTTAAATGTATTTGGCGCTATGCGCTTTTAGAGGTTTTGCAATATTGGATCTATGAATACCTCGTCGGAATTAGCATTATTAGCTCGCACTGCACCAAACATAATTATACAATTCATGTGGCGTCCTTAGCGGATGTTGCTTGCGAAGACTGAGTCCAGCTGTAATGATTGTACATATATAAACAAATGTTATGTACGATGGACTGTTAGCGTACTGTTACTTTAAGCATATACACTTATATGTATATTATATTTTTTGTACTTTGTTAGGTGTTATAATAAATTTAAAATATATGCAGTATGTCTTTGACAAAAAGCTGTTCCGAAATATTTGCGAATTTTCCATACGAATTGAAATGCCAATTTTGTGCATATACATACATAGTTATCGGTAAGTTACCATGATTATTAGAAGTGCTGGAACATTCGTACACATATGTATATTGTTATTGTATAAGTGTTTGGGAGGAAAAAGTCTAAGCAAATGATTTACAGTTGACTATATGTTGGTTTCCATAATATAGCAAAAGATACATTTAAGAACAATCATGATTTGTTTGTTTTCAAATGAAATTAAAATGCAACTGTTTAATCAATGGCGCTCACACGCCGGCTATCGATAACTGTTGAGCAACTCTATAAATTAAAAGTGTGTGTTGTCTTTGTTTTCATATTGTTTGAATTTTTAGCGACGCGTTATACTTGTTCGGCAATATGGCTAATATAAGTAATAGCGAATTTAAGAAAACTGATTTCGACTGGAACGAAATAAGCGTCGGTGACTATAATCTAGATCATTCACAAAACTTCTTTGGTATGTACATCTTCCATCGAGTTCTCAATTTACAGTTAACGCAATAAAAAAATGCGCCATTTTAGCAGCTGCTTCTTCCTGTAAGGAGAGTGCGCTCGGTGATACAATAGATTTTATGGATAATAATTCGAAGAGTGCAAATGTTAATTTTGAATGGGACGAAATCAATGCGGGCTCCTATAAAATGGAATATTCAAACAATTTGTGCGGTAAGGTCTTTCAAGGTGTTACAGTTAATATTGTAACCATATGAAATCATTTTAGCGCCTGCTTCCTCTTCCAACAAGGAAAACTTAGGCGATCATTTGAACTGGGACAATGCGAAGATGATGCGGGAGCAGCACGACAGATCAGTTAGTCAAAATTTAAATGGGGATATACCAAAGCAAAAAACTACCGAATTGCTTATGGAGAAGAAACTGCAGGACAAATCAGTTTGTGTCCAAAATTTAAATGAAGATGATATAGTAAAGTTAAGAACTACTGAAGTTATTAACGAGGATGAGGCCCAGGATAAATCAGCTTGCGACCAAAATTTAAATGAAGTCAATAGAGAAAATGGAAAAGCTGAACAGGACGAGAAAGAGTATCAATCTGCGTCTTATCTAAATTTGAATGATGATTATGTAGTACATATTGAGTCTCAGCATCAGTTGCAGCTGCAGTTGGATTTGTCAACAGATTCCCATTATGGCGAAGACGACGAGGTGGAATCGTTGCCAATTCCCAAACAAGCAGAATCGATAAGCGACCAGGAAATGGAGGTGGATGAGATCCTTGGATTGAAGCCCAGGTTGAAGCTCAACTGGACACCGAAACCGAAAAGCCAAAGCGAGCCATCCTCTGCTGGAAAGGCGCCAAGGGTTTACGAATGTAAGGATATTTATCAGATGAAGCGAGAGATGATTATTCGCCAACGGGAGGAAGAGGAGCGAAAGGCGCGTGAATTTCACAGCAAGCCGGTACCAAATTTTAAGGCACTACATAAACGCTTGGCGGACACAATTGTTATTCATAAGATAACAGTGCCTGTGACGCCGGAAACATTGAAGCATTCCTACGAGCATATGGAGCGGCGAAAACGCAGGGAACAGGTAAGTGCCAAATGGAAAATATTCTTATTGTCATCATAGATCAAGTATTAAATGTTTCTTTGCCTAGGACTCGAAGTTGTTGCAACAGGAACATGACAATGCTAAACATTTGCGAAGAGCTGGCCTCGCCGAAGTGAAGCCATTTCAGTTGCGTGCTGACCAGCGCGTGCGTGAACGCCGCGAGTACAATAATATTGTTCAGTGTAATCTGGATGAGAAAAAGAAACAGGTAAATGTGTGAGCAGCGCTTTTAAAATTAAATGAAACTTAGATATTTTGGTCACACACTGCCTTCCAACAGTGTTGCATGTTAATGTTCAATGCAACACTGCGATAAGTATGTGTCAATGGCTGCACTGCGCTAACATAGCTATGCAGCGACTCATTTTTGCGTTACCAGCTGCCATTCAGCAGTTGAGGCGAAATTAAAATTTTTGATCAACTCAGTTTTAATTTAATCGCTACTTTGTTGAGTAAAAAAATTAGGAAAAGAAAAGTCAACACTCAATATAAATTGAAGTTGGGTGACTAAGTGAAACAATACAAAAAGAAAAGAAACAACTATATATATACATACATATATATCTCACATGTACTACTACATATTGTGCACATATGTATGTATGCATACTTGTTGTTTGTGTGTGGTGTGAGTCATGACGTTTCGGTAAAGGGACGGCGTAGAAAACAGTTATATTGTGGACATATGAATTTATATATACATATATATATATATATTGCATAAAGAGCGCAACGCGTGACTTAAAAAGGGAAATTTCGGTAGAATCAAAACGAAACACAAACTCTAAATTATAGTCAAAAGGATACAAAGCAGCTGCTGCGCCCAATTTCACATACACAGACACGTTTATATATATATATATATATATATATATATATATATATAATATATATACATAGTCACATACACACAATTGGAGAAACATCAACAACAACAACAAAAACAACAGCCGTCGTCGTCACAGTTGAAGTACGCCACGGCTAGTGAAGCAACAGTCTGTAGAAAAAGAGAAAAAACTGTAAACTGTAAACAAAGCTTTTGGGCAAACGGATAGGTGGCGCCACTTTCGCTGCAGCAAGCAAAAATAGAAAAGAAAAAGAGGAAAAATGGTTGATCGTCTCGTTAACTCGGAATTAAATACCCGTCGGATAGCCGCCGTCGAGAGCTGCTTTGGCAGCTCCGGCGTGCCACTGGCGGTGCCCGGGCGCGTGCTGGTCGGTGAAGGCGTTCTGACCAAAATGTGCCGCAAACGCCCAAAATCTAGACAGTTCTTTCTCTTCAACGACATACTGGTCTATGGGAACATCGTGATTGGCAAAAAGAAGTACAACAAGCAGCACATCATGCCACTCGAGGAGGTCTCCCTGGACTCCATAGCCGATAACCAGCAGTATCGCAATGGCTGGTATATCCGCACCACGACGAAGTCCTTCGTCGTCTATGCTGCCACCAGCACAGAGAAGCAGGAGTGGATGGCCCACATAAACAAATGCGTGGAGGATCTGTTGCGCAAGAGCGGCAAGAAGCCGCCGGGAAATCATGCCGCCGTGTGGGTGCCCGATGCCGAGGCCAGCATTTGCATGCACTGCAAGAAGACACAATTTACATTTGTCCAGCGGCGTCACCATTGCCGGAATTGTGGCGCTGTGGTTTGCGCCGCTTGCTCCACCAAGAAGTTCCTCTTGCCCCAACAAACTGGCAAAGCGCTGAGGGTCTGCGACGCGTGCTATGAACGCTTGCGGCACACACCCGATCCGGATGGCTCAGTGGAGCAACGGGCCTCGAAACTGAACATCAGTGGAACAGCGGACAGCTCGAATGACGACGACACCGACGAGGATTTGCCGGGCTCAGCTGAAACGCATGATGAGCCGCGCTTCTATGGCGACAACAGCATGTCTATGACGGAGGAGCAAGCGGCTAATCAATCAGCGACTGCAACAACACCTGCCACAGCCACACCCCCAGCCTCCGCCTCCGCCGCTGCCCCCGCTTCAATCAATTGCTGAGCTTGAAGCCGCAAATGCTGTGTATAACAGTTTTGGAAGAAAGCAAAAAAGAAAAAAAAAAAAACACGATGCTGGCAAATTAAATGCGAACTGGATTACTGGTACTGCACAAGAAATATTTATATATATGTATAGATAGAGAGGGGTGGCGGGACTCACACATACATATAAAGATCATCTGTCCACGTCCGTTGCGTATATGAAAAAAATTTGATATGATTCGCATTCGTCTTTGCGTTGCCTCGAATTCCATTTCAAGTTTTATGCTAATCTTATCAGCGTCCGCGTCAGTGGCTGCTGCTGCTGTTGCTGCTAAATAATTGTTATACAGTGTTCAATGAGCGAGCATGGAGTATACGTATGTATTTTCCGAGTCAGTTGTGAGTCAGGGAGCTAAGGCGAAGTATACGTTGAAGTATAACAGTTTAAATGGGGCATATTACTGTTTTCAACAGACAAAGATGAATGCCAAGCGAGTGATATGAGGCAAACGATGTGATTCATATAATAGTATACATAGAACACTTTACACGTATAACAGCTTCATACTGCATCTGTCTGATAGTTCGCATATAACAGCTCCCTCATTTAATAGTCCAATGTATGTATAACACCACTCACACATCAAAGCTTCCATTTCGCAGTCAGCTCTAACGAAACTGTGCTACGACAGCGTAAGACGTGGTAGCTTCCAGATCTCTACATACATATGTGGGTTGTTTATTCTATTTTTATGCCTTGAACCCATTGAAAATGGGAATTCATGGTATAATGGTTTTGTGAAAATGTAGGCAGGCAGAAGGAGACGTCGCAGACCCCACAAATTATATATGTATATTCTTGATCAGCACAAAAAAATAACTTGATATAGCCCTGTCCGTCAGTCCGTCCGTCTGTCCGTCGTTTATGTTTTTTTTTTTTTTTTTTTTTAAACATAACTTCTATACTGAGCTAGAGACTTCAAATTTGTATATTTAGATAGATATTATGGATATGCAGTTCTTGCAATTTTCAGATTTTGGATGAAACGCATTTCAAGTACTAGCGGCTTGCAATTCGGCACATAGATAAACTTAGATGCTATTAATAGATTGTATAGTCGTCCAAAGTACAGCCCAACCCACCTCCAAGCCACGGCAGCAAATGCGCGGTTAGTACAGCGCGCGCTTATACGTGCGTAAAGAAGAAGAGTATCACTTTTTGTTTTGCAGGATTCAGGGTATCTTGAAGTCGAGCAGACTAGTCGACTAGAGCCTTCTTACTTGTTCAAACTTGCTTGCCTCCCGTTAATCACATTGACTTGCGCGCGAAGCATTCGCGCATACATAGATAATCCATTCACGACACACCCACACACACATGTACATATGTATGTACATATGTATATCAATTTGCTATCACGTGCTCTCTGAGTCTCACTTTGCTAACTGTTCTTTTCGATTCGACTCCTTTGCAAGGCATGTCTATATGGGGCTTGCGTAGCCACAGGCACATCAAGTCGTTCGCCTATTACTTGTTCTATCTCGCTCGCACTGATATTGCTCACCATGCTTGCATTGTGTTCGTTTTATTTGTTCTGTACATGTGTATATTATGTATGTACATACGCGCACAATGCAGATGCAGATGCATGCATTATTATTATTACACACACACGCACATTCACGTGCATCGATTCGCAAATCACATACGCTCTCTCTCTCTCTGTCTCGCTCACTATAATGCATTGATTTAGTTCTTTGTATTCCATGCAACTCATTTTCATTTGCAATTTGCAATGAGGCATAATACAAATGTAGTTATAATTGTTATTCAGAAATGAATACATACATATGTAGATAGATTTTCCCTCAGCTGGTCACATGTCTTTCGTTGTTTCGTTGCCAGCAAAGCCAAAGTGCTCCAGAGCGGGAATTACAGTTCAAAGTTAACTGTCGACAAAGACAGCTGAAAGCTCGGTCATGCACACAGTTAAGAGCAAAATAAGCTTTCTAAATCCTATTTCCTATTCCTTTGTATATAAATTGATATATGATAATAAGTCTCGTCTTAGGCTAGATCGCCGTTTGGCTGCCTTTTAAGAGCTTTCACTGTACTTTGCACGGTTCGTTTCATATATGTGTTGGCTGTATTCTGCTACCTCTTATGGTTCAGTTCAGGCATTCACCACATTAATGTTCCATCTAACTATTCGCTTTAATTGAGCGAGTGAACGTTGCGATGGGCAGCTTTAAAAGTTTTGGGAAAGCGCAAGAGCAAAGTGCATAAGTCGGCTAAAATATACATAATGTGCGTAGATGATGATGATATGATATGGTGGAGTCAGCAATTGAGTATCCGTCACTAAAAGCTCCTGGAGAATTCATCTTGTGCCTTTGTGAAAGTTAGATCGTATCAAGTCGATACGGACGGAATCGAAATTTTTTTAAATTCATTATTATTTTTTCTACTTCTAAATAAGATATTTTAATTTCTTCTTTTCTTCTAGCAAGAGGAACAACGCAAGCAACGGGAAATGGAGGAAGTTAAGGAACTGCGCAAAATGACGGAATTTAAAGCTCGTCCAAATCCATTTAAATAACTAAACTACAGTAAAAAAAAAAAATAACAATAATAATAATAATCGATAGACTCACACACACCACACATACACACAAGCATATATATATATATATTTTCTAAATGATATTTTTTTGATTGGTTTTTTTTTTTTTTCTTTTGAGTTCCGATATTCTAATGAATCATTGCTTTTATATAGAACCGATTTTTGAGCCAATAACAAATCTCATCTAATTTTTTGTAAATGTCATTTATATATAATTACGAGCGAGACTCGAAAGATATATGCATATATAGCTATATATATTTTATATTGATCATTCATTCATTTATTCAATTTGGGTTTACGGTATTCGCAGTTCTAGTTAAACATACTTATATACAATATATATCTCTATATATAGATATGTGTGTATATATCATGTTTTTTTTTTTTGGGTCTCAATCTGCTGGATTGTAGAGCTCTTGTATGTATATCTATATACTTAAGCAATGATTAACTGTTTTCTATTTGTATAAAGCAAAAAAAAAAAAAAATTAAATTAAATAAATTTATTAATACTGTAAAACGACTGCCTTTATATATACAGTGGGTAACATTAATATTCGGTTTTTTGTTTTTCCAACTTCAAACGCAAATAAAACATAAACTATTTATTAAAATAAAAAAGTATAAATGGTAAGTTTTAGATTGAAAAATTACCTTTTCAGAGAGGTATGCATAAAGGTATTATATTTAACATAACTAATAGAAATTATACATAAACAAGAAAAACACCAAATTTGGCGTTACATTAATATTCGGTTTTTTAGCAAAGTTGTGAAACAAAGCATCACGGCAACTCTGAAAAGCCACAAATGGCATATTTAATGGTTTTTATCGAATAAGCAATTTATAACTAACATTATCTAACAAAAAAAATTAGCGCAAAACTTAATTCCTTAGCTGAAATACACAATAGGCCAAAAAGGACCAATTTCATCGTTGGAGCAGCGAAAACTTGGGCTCCAGGTGGAGTTGGAGGGTAAAGTTTATAAAAGCCATCCTCCGAAGTTTCAGAAATGAGTGAAGGATCGCCTCAATTAACCAAATTACTCAACCTGAAAAACTTACTTTCCGAGGATATACCGAGATTGTAAGGAAAGTAAAAGAGAATCCTTGACCAAGTGCTCCAGAATTAAAAGCTGAACTCATTGCTGATTATAGAAAACTCGATTCAGCTGCATAAATTTGGTGTATCAGAAATACCACATGGGTACAATAGCTTAATTGCTATGAAAAATCCATTCTTTTCTGACCGTATGCGGAAATAAAGGATATTGCTAGCCTCAGACTACTCCATAGTGGACCAGACCTGGTCGGGTGACATAATATTCCTGGACGAAAGCAAATTTAATTTGCTTAGAAGTTATGGGATATGCTTAGATATACCACAGGTTGTGGTATAAAGTTAATATGAAGCCGATGGAATACATTTAATGAAACTGAAAAGCACGGCGAAGGTTTCGTCATGATTTGGGGCTTCATTTCCACCAAGGGAGCAGGAAAGTTGGGTTTTATAGATGGCATGACGACCCGAGATTACTATTCAAGACATTTTGAAAGAAAATTTTAAGCAGTTGACTGAAAAAATGGGGTATATTAGACACATTTAAGCTGTACCAGGACAATGATCCCAATTATAAAGCCCGTAAAGTCACGTCCTGGTTGCTTTGCAATTGCCCAAAACTCTTGGAAACACTAGTTCAATCCCCAGATCTAAATTCCATAGAGAATTTGTGGATCAAGTTGGACTGCCAAGCACAAAGAATGACGATATCAATAATATCTGCCATAAAGACATGGCAGCAGGAAGAGCGGGGCCAAAATCGGCTACAAGGACACAAAAAAAAAAAAAAAATTAACAATGTGTCAAAATTTCTTAAGGGCGTTATAGAAAATAATGGATACCATATCAAGTATTATATATGATCAATTTTTCAGTAAAACTTTAATTTTGATAGTTGTTAAAGAAAAAACCGAATATTAATGTAACGCCAAATTTGGTGTTTTTCTTGTTTATGTATAATTTCTATTAGTTATGTTAAATATAATACCTTTATGCATACCTCTCTGAAAAGGTAATTTTTCAATCTAAAACTTACCATTTACACTTTTTATTTTAATAAATAGTTTATGTTTTATTTGCGTTTGAAGTTGGAAAAACAAAAAACCGAATATTAATGTTACCCACTGTATGTACATATCTCTGTCAAAATAGCATTAGTATTCGAAACTTCTTATGGTAGAAATTTCGACTCTTCAGCTGATCTTCCTTGTCACTAAGCTTATCTTCACACAAAGGCAAACACAATTGCAATCATTTGGCAACCAAGTTATATACATCTCTATATATGATAAGCAAATCTGAAATGTGTTTATATCATTCGCATATTTGCTGATCTTGGACTTAGCATCCGAAAAGTGCTTTTCTGCAACTACTTCCAGATTGCTATAAATACAAATCAACTGTTGAGCCGATCATAAATATATCCTTATCGTACATGAATTCGTATTGTGGAACGCTTCTCTATGTAGATTGCCGTACTCTTCTAATGCATGTCAGATGCAGCTTGGGCTAACAGTGTAGTGCCATCTTGCTCACGCTCAAGGGACACCACCTTTTGTTTGTAAATAGAAACACGTGCTTTGAAATTTTATTATGTTGGCATTTATTCATGCTTGACAGTTCGTTTAGGCCGCCTCTGGCCGGCGTCGTCTGAACATTTTAGAACTGGCCATCGCTGCCCCAGGATGTCTTGACGGTATCTTCGTTCCAGTCCTCGACTCCGCCGACAGTTTCGGCAGCAACCTCATCGGCCCAGTTGGTGGTCTCTTCGACGGGATGGTCGACGGCTTCCTCTATTTTGGGTGGGGGCAGCAGCTCCTTGGCTGCTGCAGCCTCCTCCTTCTCAGCTTCCTCAGGATCGCGATAGAAGAAGAGATCCACAACCACGGGCCATTCGGTGCTGCGAGAAATGGTGCCGCGCAGACGGAGCACCTCACGGGCCAACAGCCACCACATAAGACCAATCGAATGGGGCGATTTGTTGTTGCATGGGATGGCAATGTCAATGTAGCGCAAGGGCGAGTCCGTATTGGTGAACGCAATAACGGGAATGTTCACGTACGACGCCTCCATAATGGGCTGATGATCGGTGTTGGGATCGGTGACAACCAGCAGACGGGGCTCACGGAAAGCGGGCTGAATCTGATTGGTGAAGGCACCGGGCGTGAAGCGACCAGCAATGGGCGTGGTGTCCGTGTACTTGGCAAACTTCAGCACGGCACGCTGGCCAATGGGTCGAGACGAGATGACGAAGACCTGCAATCAAGATGTGACTTTATAACGGCTCTTACTCAAATGGCAAAGACAGAGAATATACAGTGTGACCAGCTAAAGGCAAGCTATAAGTGCCAGTCAAATGTGCTTACATTGCGTGGGCGTGTCAGTTGAAAAGTTGAAATCATTGAATTTCATACCCGAAAGATTAGATAAATCTCATCATGTGCACCCAACGCAACAAGTATTGCAAGCACATAATCACGATAAGCAGATATGCTCATTGGATACTCACATCGGATGCATTCTCAATGGCAACAATGGCGCGTGCAGCCAAAACCAGTTTCTCCCAGGTCTTGCCCAAGTTGATGATATTCACACCATCGGCACGACGCTTGAAGACGTATTGCTCCATCTGGAAGTTGACGTTCTCCGAGCCCAGGTGAGTAGTGGCAACCAACATTTTGGTGATGTCATCCTCTTTGAGGGACAGTATATCTAAGCCTCCCGACATTTTAACGTGAAAGAGTTACGAAACCTGCAATAGTAGAATGAGAAAAACAAATTAATTGATTTCAAATTAAGTTTAGATTTCAGCTTCACTTTGCAACATAACCTAACTTCGACCAGGCACAGTACACACGTGCAACACGATGCGAAAAACATCATCGAAAACAAGTTAAAACAAACCAATAAGATTATGAGTTAGGATTAGACAATTTCTCAACTTGTCATTTTGAATTATTTACAACATTTTTTTCACTGTGCAAATTATTTTATTAATTAAAATAGTTTCATTTCACTTACGTTGTGGATGCCGCTGGGAGCGTTGACAAAATGGACGAGTGGTGGACATCGTGAATGCGCGTAGGCATGAGTTAGTGTTGATAACTGTTGAAAGTATTGAATACTGAACCGCGCTGTAAGACATCGATAACATTTTCCATCATTTCTAACTTATAAGTGTTGGCTACTGCATACTGATAGATACCGAGTGATAAAAGCTAACTGTTATAATACTTGATATGTGTGCGTAGCACTTAGCTGTTCGTCAGACACACATCGATAACATTGTTCTTAAACATAATTTGAATATGTTGAAAATCGTTGAATTCCCATTATTTTGAATTAAACTAGTTTAACTAATCGAATTGAATACTGTTTGTTTGCTGTAATTTGAATTTGTTAAATACTTCCATTATTTGGAATGTCAATTGATGACTTGAAATTACAGCAAGTTAAATGACAACAAGCTCGTTGCCTTGTAGCTTAAGACCGTTAAGATCCCCACTATTTTTATTGAAATAAATTACTTGTTTGTTTTTTTTTCTGTATACACATTTATTGCAAGTTTTTGTTTTGTTTATATACGTCAATGTACGTGTTTTTCCTCGCCCCTTTAGACTACCACATCAAATGCATATTTGATAATATGGGATTTGGTTTAAATTTCTTTTTTGCCTTGCCAATACAATTTCTTTTTTGTAATTTTGGTGAAAAAAAAAACAGTTATTTTTGGTGAACATACATTTTCGTTGCAGATTTTATCCAATTTTAATTTTTCTTGTCAATATTATTATTATAACTGTTATTATTGAGCTTTTTACTTTTTCATGGCATTTTTTTTTTTTTTAGTTTAAAAGGAATATATGTAAATGTGTATGTCTGTGTGTGTGTGTGTGTGTGTGTGTGTTTGAGTGTATTTGTGTATTTTTTCTTTCACGTTACTGAATAACATTTAATAATAATGATAAAAAAACAACATTTTGTATACATAATACATAAAACATTTGCATTTCGCTTAGCTTACGTTTTTCCTCTCTTTTTCATTCATTTTTTTGTATTTATTTTTCATTTTTTCTTTAGTGTTAAATTACTAACTACTTATACAATGTAATGTTAACTTGTTTTACTTGTTTTAATTTGTTCGTAAAGTTTTTTTTTTGTTTGTTTGTTTTTGTTTTTTGTTTTTAATACTAAATTTGGGTTTTGCTTGGTTTTACTTTTGTTTTCTTTTTCCTTTTTTTTGTGAACAATTTGTCTTAAAAAATATATACGTAATAATTAACATTTCGCTATTTTTGTTTCTTTTTTTTTAGTTTCTTCTCTGCATTTTAATTGTGTATAAAATATTTAGTTTTTTTTTTTTATTTTTTACTACAAAAAATCACTCTTTGCAAATAAAACTCAAATATTTTTGTTTTTATTTGTTGGTATTTTTAGTGTTAACATTGTTTGCATTTCCTTTCCTTTATTTTTTCTTTGTTTTTAACAAGCATTCATTGATTTTTAAAATTTTTGTTTTTTATAAATTACATTTAAGCATTTTTTTTAAGCTTTTAAAACATTTAGAAGAGACATCAAAACGATTTGCAACACAAACATTGAATTCATTTTTTATTACAGTTATTTTTTTTTAATTTTAGCTTTGATTTTGTTTAAAATTTTGTTTTTTATTTAAAGTTAGTTTTATTTATTTATTTTTTTAATTTTGTTTATTTAGTTCTCTAAGTATTTAATGTTTAACAATGGATTTTATTTTATTTTTTTATTTTATTTTTGTTGTAAACTATATATTGTTGATGCGAATCAAGATCAAGCGGAAATAAATGACAAGTTTGATACACTCGCTCCCCGAATATATAATCAGCTAATCAGCATTTAGCCTAAGCTTTAGTGTTGAGCAACGCTACAATTGCAAGTGCAATTCACTAAGCAGTGTTGGAAATTCCTTTTCAACACTCGACTGATCAGACGAGATGAACGACAGTGTTGAGAAATGCATATCAGCTGATGATCTCTATTCGGACCAAGAGAAATGTGTTTGCAAATCAAATGGAGAAAAGCCTGGTACTACCCTACGAGCAGTATTAAAAAAGTAAAAAAAAAAAAAAAAGTTTTGAAAAGTATGGCATACAAAAGTTAATTGCAAATCGAAATTGCATTTTAGTTACGACTCTTTTTTAAGTTTACAAACAAAGGGAAAAAGTATATATGTATATATATATATCTACACAGATAGATATATGCATGTGTGTATATCAATAAATGTATGTATATGTACGTGTATATGCAATAACATTCATATCGTAATCATAATAATTAAGTAAATACATATATTTTTATATAAATATGTTTAGTGTGTATATGTTTAGCAATGCATACGTCTTCAATTCATTCCGTTTCAATTTCAATTTCAATTTCAATTACAAGTTGACTTTCAAGTTGGCACTCAAACTCAATTCAATGTTGTTCAATATACAAATTATATTTCAATTCAATTGCAGCTAATAATTGCAAGTTTCATGTCAATTTCTATTTGCATTTGCTGTCGATGAAATTTCATTGGCTATTCAATTGCAATATGAAATTAGCTTCACTCTCAATCATAATTTCAATTCAATTCAACTGCAATTTGATCTTCAATTCAATTTCATATTCAATTTCCATCCAATTTGAGTTTCAACTTCAATTTCAATTGCACTTTTATTTTAAATATTAGTTTAAGTTTAGATTTCAGTTTGAATTCATTTTAAATTTCAATCTCAATCTCAATTTCAATTTCAATTTCAATTACAACTTCAATTTTTCTTTGAGCTTTGTGTTTCGGCCTTTGGCACTGGAAGTTTCCGCAGTTCGATTTCCAGCTCGACTTATAGATGTATATATATATCTATATGTATATAGCCATATAGAATTTAATAAATATTAAAAAAAATTCTTTGTTAACATTCACAGTTCAATCGAGCAAAAAAAACAAAAAACATTGGGTTTTGCTTTATTTTAACATTTAAAACTTATTTCTTAAAATTTGTGTTTTCAATTATTATTCTTTTTTTTTATATATTTAGTTTATTTAGTTATTTTTAACTTTTTCTGTTGTGTGTTTTAGTGTTAGTTATTATTTTGTTAATTTTTATTTATTTTTGTGTGAGGCGCTTTGGGCTTTTTTTTTATTTTAAATTTGTGTGAGTGTGTGTGTTTTTTTTAACTTTTAAAAAGCTTTCAGTTTACATTTATTTGAAACATTTTGATTAAATATACATCTATATATTTGTTGTATACTATACATATATATAAATACATATATATATATATATATATATATATATATATATATATATATATATATATATATATATACATATATATGACTTTCAGTTGAGAGTTTATATATATATATATTTTTTTTCTTTTGTTAAATTTTTGTTTTTTGTTTTGTTTTTTTTTTGGTATAAATTTGGCTTTGGTTTAGCTGCTTGTTCTGCTGCTTCTTTTTGGCTTTGATTGATGGAGATCGATGTGGATTGATCCGAACTGCTTATCATACATTTACCTTTTGGTTTGTTTTTTATGTTAGATACAAAAAAAAAAAAAAAAAATAGTTTTTTTTTTTACTTTTTTTTTTTTTTTTCAATTACAAGAGTTTTGCTTGACTGTGATTGACGGTGATTGATGAATCAGTTTTCTTAGGTATTTAATGGCAAACCTTTATTGCTTGAGTTTCTTCTTCTGCTGTTGCTATGATTGATGGGGCTTGAGCTGAACTTATTTACTGTAGTACTTGAATCGAAGTGGCTAGAGCCAAGAATGTGGATGCTTTGTATACGCTTCAGAGCACCGTCTCCATTTCAGCTATTTCCGTTTTGTAAGACCTTTCAATTACGTTGGTGTGGCCATTGATTGATGTTGATTGACAGCAGTTGCAGCAGCAGTGAGAAATACGAGAATTACACTCCAAAAAGTTAGCATATTATAGTGTTTGAGTCATGCTGATCAAATATAGCATATGTACATATATGAATCATGCGAATCATGCTTAGACTAACATATACATATATGGGATATATATAGTAACATGCATATATTTAGTGTATATTATATCTGTATAGAATAACAAATTGAAAATTTGCTTCATTAGAGACACGCAAGTGCATAAATCGATGCGCATTCATCACTGCAGTGGTCCATCCCATGGTCATGCGGAAACTAATCTATTGCAAGTACATAGAGAGTGAAGCAGACAGAGTGAGAGAGAGAGAGAGGGAGAGAGCTGGCTCAGAGTTCAATTGCATATCATCAATCAATCAGCAATGAGTGTGCAGCAGTACCCAAGGGCTCGCAAGTAAAGAAACTAATGCCAAAATGTGGTTCGCTATGCGTGTGACCGACTACAGATGCCCTACAAACAGTCATGCAAATATCTAAAAAAAAAAAAACAAATGCTCGACTATCAGACACTCTCTCTTCCAAGTCGCACAGGGATCATTTCAAGTAGAGTTATGCCTTAGAGTTATACGTAGCATAAGCGCAGCTGATAGGGTATCCAAGCTGGGAACTTCTCTCTCCCTCTCTCTCTCGCTCTTTATCGATTGAAACTGTATTCGAACTGAATTCAGTGGGAAACAACAGGTCTTTAGCCGGTCCCGAAATAGCAACAGCAAACATGAGATATTTTTAACATTTATCTGACCCTTTTGTTGTTGAGTTTTGAGCACGTGGCATGAATATCAATAAATTCATATTCATATCCATATGCATATATGTTAATGTACGCTACATGCATGTGTATATGCAAATGCATTTATATTTCCTCCCTTTTATTGTTGCTGTTTTGTTGTTGTTCTGCCGCAAAGTTTTTGGCGGTTTTTGTTCAAGCGCTTAATTTGCACAATTTGCTGAAAAGTTTTAGCCTCAGCCACGTCCATCAGCAAACAAATAAAAAACATGTTGAGCCAGTGGTGCGAGGGGTGCCTGACTTGCAGATACCCTAACAAGGCCTCTAGCTGGTTAATTCTCTACCAATTATAGTTGTAGGGATTCACTTAGTCATAAGAGGGGGACGTAGGTCAGACAGATGGCCGAACAGACCGATAGACATTACTCGTTTATATATAGATATGTTTTGGGGAATCCTTCCTTATCCTCTCTTGGCCAATATACAGTACATGGTTTGGGTTTTGCTGGGTATACGAAAGGGCTGGGCTCTGCGGGGCTAATCTGATGCGTGAGCAGAAACGTAAACATTATGCATCAGCATATTTTAGCGGAATGACTCGACCCCCTCCGCAGGCCGGGGATATCATCTAAACACATGTTCATATGCAAATTAGTTGGCCAACTTTCCATTTCAAGATTTTATCCGGTTGAGAGCTTTACCAATTTGTTGGCTAAATGCTGTTCATTGTTTAAGCCAAAAACCAGAAATGCGGGACGAAGGTTAGACAAATTGGCCGATTAGAATGCATAATATCCGAGATCTATCTAACTAGCTGAGTTCCTTATAAGCGATTCCCAGATGGATCCACAGTTGACCTCATAGCCAATCGGCTATGCTGCTTAGTTGACTGCAATCGACTGAGTCTAACTTTCTACTTTCGCCCTTGCCCCGTAGTAATAGTGGTTCTACTACTAATCGTAACATTCGCTAATCTATTGTACGTATCAAATGTTGTTTCAGACCAGCTGAAGAAGCTGTAAGCTATAAGGCTTACAAATTTCTGGTGAATGTTCGCGTCACAATAAAACTTTTGTCTCAACTAAACGGATTTGCATGGTTGATGAATTTTTGTGGCTCTGATACAGCTGGCTGCATACTTTTTCCCATAGAAACGGAACGAAACGAAACGAAACGAAAACGAACATCGATTTTGCAGCAACATGAAAAGGAACTTTTTGATTTGATTTGCTAATCTCGTCGGTTTTGGCCGCTGACCTGGATGGACCGCATATGAACGAGGAGTAGTGTTGGGCGTGAAGAAAGCTGTAAATGATATGCAAATGTGTGCGACTCCACTGGCAGATGGAACTGTCGGGCATGCTTCAGCTGGGACCAAGGGGCTAGCTCGTTGGCTGGTCGACTGACTGACTGGCTGGCTGACTGACTGACTGACTTCCCCCGGAAGCAGTAGATAGTTAATTTAATAAAGTAATTTCCATACACTATTTTCATTGGAAGTGGGAACGATACGGAAGACAACAGCAACAGGACCGAACACTGTTATTCTAATCAATTGCTTAATTGAATTGCTGACTCAACGGACTAAGCACATCCTCTCACTTTCCCTCTCTCTCTCTTTCTCTCTCTCTTTCTGGGTTCCACACAACATTGAAGGACATAGGGTTAGCAGCATGCGGGAGTTTCACTGTAATAAAAAACTTACCACCTGTATAGATCTTGTGCGCTGGCAGCCAAGCTGAGATTTCCTAGCAGAGGCGGACGTTCCTTCAGGTGATGATGATTGAGCAGATCCGACGATGAGGCGAGCCTAAAGTGTCTTTAAATGTTATCTAGATCAGAGCATTAGCATGGGGGTGAGCTCACCGTAATTGCGGCGCTTTGATGCCGTGCTTGTCCATGACCTTTTCCAGCTGACGCACACGAAGGCGAGACATGTCCAGCTCGTGCTTCACCTTCCACAGGTGCGTATCGCAAATGGGATCGTTGCAGCGATGCTTTTTAAGTATTTCTGTTGCCTCGTAAACGGCACCGCGGAAAGTAAGGGACTTGCCCATGGATAGCGAGATGAGGGCACAACAATGACCGCCATCCTTTTTGGCTAAACGTTTGCGTATGTACTTGAAATAGACGTGCTCGAGCAGTAGCAGCAACGCGGCCAGAAGTATGCCAGCCATTAGTAGCAAAAAGGCGGACAAGAACTGCTCGAGTGCCAGCGGATCGGACGATTTGTGCTCCTGTTTGCCCGGTCGACAGGTGCCTGTCATCCAGTAGCGACGCAAACGTTCCAAGTCGCCATTGGCTCGGAATTCCAGTAGCCGTTTATTGAACATCTGTACGTACTTGGAATTGCGGCTAAAAGCTAAGCCATAGCCTGCAGTAAAAGAGAGAGAGAGAGAGAGAGTTCAATATAAAGAGAGAAGAAGATTCCCAATGAAACGGATTTTAAGGAAGGAAAACAAAGAACGAAGACAGGAAGGGAGAATGAGATAGAATGAAATACAAACAACACTCACCTGTCATTGCGTACCAGCTACCCACAGTCATTAGGCGACAGTCCTCATCCTGGGCAACCAAATAATCCAGCACGGTGCCATCGTAGATGAACGAGTCCAGATTGCCATTCAAGACGGCGGCAACGCCATCAGCCACGCTCGTCTTGTTGTACCTGTTAGACGAGTTGGATCAGTTGGGATCAGAAGGGAATTCATCGAAAGATCCCAAGACAAAGTTACTCACTGCTTCATGTAGTAGTGCATGTCCTTAAAATATTTGTGTATGGTCGAATCCGTGTGGCTGTAGGGTATTGTGCCGTATTTGAACGAGGGCTTATGTGAATACGGATGAACCAAGCGGCTATCGTTGAGTCCACTGAATTCATGGAACTCCTCTCTGCAAACAGAAGCGAGAGAAGCTAGACCAGACTTGATTGGAATAGAGAGGAGTCAACCCACCTGGTTATCATGAAGGCCGCTAGGTTGGCAGTGTAGATGGCAAGGAAGACAACAGCAAACAGGGCCCAGACATTGGTCATAAAGCGCGAGGTGAAGCCGCGCGGCGAGTCCACATGAACTGCAGCTTGGAAGAGCACCGCCCAGACAAGCCAATACGTCCGGAACAGCGAGAAGCGATAGGGCGTGACGTTCGTGTTTTGTAGATAGAGCTTCATATCGTAACCGCTGGGCGACAGCCACTCAAACAGGAAAATCATGAATGTGGCTGCTTGAATGGCGACGATACCCACCTGTTGTAGTTAATTGGGAAAGTGGGGGATAGCAGGTGGGAAGCGGGAGATGGGCAAAGCGGGTAGTCCGAAGCCATTGCGTAGCAGGAGAGAGCGAGGACGAGAGAGTGTTTGAGAAAGAGAGAGAGCGAGAGAGAGAGAGAGAGCGTATAAAGTAGTTTTGAGTAAGGACTTACCGCAGCATAGAGTCAGACTGTTTTTGTTTGTTTTTTTTTTTGTAGACTTACCAGCATCCAAGAGGCCGTATCGAACGGCTCCAGAAAGGCTGTAGGCGAAATGATGCCCGTTCGCTTGGCCACAACAATGGCAATGCCTGTTTCCATGAACGGTTCACTGAAATCTACAACCGCTTCGCGCTCGGTGTTGATCATGAGAGATGTGAGTACCATGTCCGTCTTGCGATTAACCAAGTCGGCAATTAAGCCATTCCATTTACCATTCTCAAGTGTACCCCATTTACCATCTTCAACCCGTACCAGCTCGTAGGTGAAGCCCAATTCTTCGGCAAACTTTTCGAGTAGATCAATGCAAAAGCCGCTGCAGCATTGATAGAAGGACTCGTTGCGGTGTGCTTGACCCACATCAATATCAGCGGCCATTTCATGGTCGGCCGCCACGCGGCATAGCACACCGCGGTCCATCAAGCATTTGCCGCTAACTGGATCGGCGGGTGACAGATTGATATAGGGTGCCTCCTCGAGGAATGTGATCTTTAAATGGAATTTCTCGGGCACACCTTGCGGCGGAGCGTGCGAGTTACCTGGCCAAGCAATATCCCGAATATCAAGCTTCTGTGTCTCCCACGACTTCCACACACCGATCTGTGTGTTCATGCGAGCGAGTGATATACCCGAGCCCCACCCCAACCCATCCAACAAAAAAAAAGTCGATTTGCAATTATACAAAAAGCGTTCCGTGTGTGTTGGATAATAGTATTGTGGAGGATGGATGTGATTTGTACAGTGAGTGCGTAAGAAAGAGAAAAATAATTTGAAAAGTCAAGTCATTCAATTGTGAGATTCATTAAGCTGAAGGTGAGGAGGGCTCATGCATAATGCGTATCACTTACCTCCTCCCAGACGAGATTTTTATTGTTGGCGCTGGGTCGCAGATTCATGATCTTGAGCTCGGCAGATTTGAGATCGCCATCGGCAGTGAACTCAATGTTTGGCTTGTTCAGATCGCCCTCGATGGACACATTGCGCAAATACTTGAAGAAGCTGAGCAAGAACATTAAGCACGAGAGAGCTTGGCTAAGCTAGTGTGGGGTTACTCACATTTCGCCAATGTCCCAGCGTCCGCGGCCCTCGTCCTCGCAGGATAGCGACTGTGTGGTTAGGTGTCGGTCACGATTCGCCGGATCTGTTAGAAACGCCTCAACGCCATAGCTATAAATCTTGATGGCATTCGATATCTCGTTCATCAACGCTGCACTGCTCGTATCGAAGTGCACGCCCAGCATGCCAACTGGAAACTGGGAGTGCGCATCCTTTTTCTCAATCACCGACTGGCTAACGACCCAGACATAGTTCTCGCCGGTCAGCTTCATCTCCTCGGCGGCACGTAGTATAGTAATTGCCTCCGTCTGTGTTGCATAGAGCAGCATGACACGCGCCTCGCTATTCACCAGCTCCATTAGATCGCTTGTTCTAGTCACCACGATCGAGTTGAGTATCGTGAACTTGAAGTGCTCCTGCATTTCGGCCACACGTTCGCGGACCGCCTGCACAAAGTCATCGTGGCCGGCGATCTGTGAGGTGACTACCGAGAACTGATGCCACTTGTAGCGCTCCAATATGCTCAACATGGCTGCACTCTGATGCTCAATGCTCGGCGCTAGCTGCAGCTGCAGCGTCGACTGCGACGCTCGACGTTCCAGTCCCGAATTGTCCGCATTCCACGAGATAACCGGTATGCCCAGATATCCGGCCAGCTGCAGAAAATACTGCGCCGAGGCAGTGCTGTGCCCGAACTGTTCGTTGTTCATCATATACAGAATGGCAGACACATTGACGCGCAGGAACTCCTTGCACAGTGTGCTTAAAATGGCTGCAAGGACCAAGAGGCAAAGCATGGACATTAGATATTAGCTTAAGGCAATCTGAAATCTTCCTGCTATGGGCTTAACCCAATCAGACATAAGTTGAAGCTCATCAGATATATCAAAGACATCTATAGCATTACGCCCCTAGCTGTAGCCCTAGATAGGATATTCACAATGGGAACATGTAAATGGTTTAGCCCACGTTAATTACGCCGAGTGGGAGAGGGGGACAGAGGGAGAGAGGGAGATGTCGATAATGTGTGGAACGCGCTTAGTGGTACGCCCCCTTAGGGCTGGCTTCTCTCATTTTGTGCGTGTCCTGTTTACAGATATGTGTGCCAATTAATTACAGATTAGCCAGCGCCTGAACGCTGCTTACGTGCCTAGCTTTATTAGGTTATCAAGTGTCGCTCGAGGTGGGGACTGGTGTGGAGTCGGAGGTGTGGCGGTCTGTGGCTGAGGTGTTCATCGGCGCTGAATTGGTGGTAAGCCCCGAGGCCCAATACCAAGCGAGTTGGCAATATTGTGGACCTGTTCGAAGTGCGTTTTACATTTTTATCCGGCCTAATTACGGAACATGTAAGCAACGCTCACAGTTGCCGTTGCCGTTGCTATAGAGCCGGCCGGCATGGCAAGCCAATGGACACATTCAAAGGTAAACGTGGCTGCAAAGCTTTTAAACAATTTCGAAATTGATTATAAATTAAACCATTTTGCACCTAAAACAAATTGAGTGCATGATTGATGGCTTAGGCCTAGGCCGACTTGGCTTTATTCTGTATCTTCCATACACGAGGGTTGCCCACTTGTGTCCCCCGTTTAAATGCTTTGCACAAACGAGCGAAAGGCCGTCAGCTAACTCATTGGCATTTGCAAAGTTTGTTAACTTTTAGCTCGCATTGTTTGCCCAGCCACTGAGCCACTCTCGCTCCAGAGGAGCAGCATTAAAAATGATGAACATTATTAATTTCAGCTCGATACAGAAACAGCCATGGGTTCAGGGTGTAAAAAAGAGGGATTGCTTTCCGATTTTGGTGCGAACAGCTGGCCAAGCTGGAGTGCGAACGAAACGATATTTTTCATTATGCAGGGCAGGGCCATTGTAATTAATTCATATGTATTCCCCAATGGAATGTTTATCCAATCAACAGCAATAGCAATAGCAATAGCAACATCCACAGTAAACATCAACAGATACGGCTTCAATAAATCGATTTGAAAGGCTTCGGGCAGCTCATTTTGCAATATTGAACAGCAGAGAAGAGAGGAGACGGCTGCGGTTCAGTTGGCATTGGAAAAGGATGTCAAGGAATTCGCAGGATGCGTTGCTTAGTTTATAAAACAATGACCAGCGATAATTTAGAAAGTTTTGCGCATGGAAGCCACGAAAAAAAGCTCCAGGCGACAGACGACAAGCGACAGACGACAGGCGACAGACGACAGGCGAATGTGAATGACATGTCAAAGTTGAAACTTGAAAGTTGGTTGAGTGAGCCGACTCTTGAACAAACATAACTTGAGCAAAAATGACAGAGCTAGCGGCAGAAAGAGAGAGAAAGAGATAGATAGAGAGAGAGAGAGAGAGAGAGAGAGAGAGAGAGAGAGTGAGAGAGATAGGTAGCATGAGTGTGTGTCGAAAGTTTTGTCGAACGTGAATCTTAGTAGAGAAGTGCGTTCGTTGGGCAGCCTCTGTGCAGACGGGGATTGTCTAGAGAGAGGAGGCACAGAGCAGTGGCTGGGGTCTGTCGAGGGACTGTTTAGAAGAAGAGAGCACACAGAGGGGCTGCTAAACGAGCAGACTGGAGGGGTCTGTGTTGGCATTTGTAAAATAGGGAAGTGGGAAGTGGGAAGAGGAAAGGAGGATGAGAATAGGAAGAGACCAGGCGCTGCTTAATGCTTGAATCTATCGGGGTCTGTGTTAGAGTCTGTAGTGGGGCCCATGAAGAGGTGTTTGGTGGGATCTGTGCTGACATTTGGTGGTGGTGCTCCTGCAGGAGGAGGAGGGGCCTGATGAGTTGGCAATGTCTGTGGTCTGGGATCTGTGGCGTTGTCTATGAAGGGGTCTGTGTATCGGGGTCGAGAGGTACCTCGCAATGCCAAAATCGGGAAATCTCATCAAAAAGTTTAATTAACTTTTTCATCACTTTATTTCTGCTGTTTGCATTTGAACGCCGACAAGGAGGTGCTGCTAATTTTATCAACAGTTTTTCCCCAACATGCATTCAATTACCAGCCCGCAGATAGATCGATAGCCTGTATGCCTGTATGTCTGTATGCATAGCTAGATAGATAGGCTCACACAAGCACACACAGTCAATTTGATGGATGAATGGGACTTGAACCAGTGAGAGCTATAGACTCACAGAGAGAGAGAGAGAGAGAGAGAGACAACAACAATTCTCTGATTAAGTCGATAATACAAAATCGCTTAATAGAATTATGCCTGGCAGCCACCACAAGGACTTAAAGGCTTAAAGGCTTAAGGGAACACGGGGCACCATAACGCAAAATTTCTAGTCATATTTTGGCCAACTCGCTTTGGCTAGCTGGCCAACCCTCTGGTCAATGAAATTTACAGATGGCAAAATGTAATTTCGCGTTAAATGAATTTTGATTTAATTAGCAGTCGAAAAATGGTTTGATTTTTGACATCGTACGCCCAGCTCTACCCCAGCCTCGCCCACGCCCCGCCCAGCCACTCGCCATGCACACAAGTCGCTCGCGCCTGGCTGTCCATTAAAAACTTTAATTGTATGTATTAAACATTTTTAATTGCTTTTGAAATGGTTGTTGGCGCTCCTGTCTCTCGGTTTCCTTTTTCCTATTTCCCTTTCCTTTCCCTTTCCCTTTCCCTTTCCCTTTTCCTTTTTATTCGTATGTATATCCTGCCTGCATTACCAATGGGGTCACAGGGGCGTAATCAGATTGTGAACAAGTTTGTTCAAGTTCTGTTTCTCTGCCTCTCTGTCTGCCTGCTTGCAGTTGTAGGAGCTCAGAGTTGTATTGAAATAGGCGAATGCTAATTTATGCAGTTTCTTTCATATATCATAAGTGGAGTGAATAAAAAGTAAATTTTCAAACGATTCCACCAAATAGTAAATAAATAAAATGTTTTATTCCGAAAGTTCGTTCTTTTTATCATCAATCATCAAACATTTATCTACTCTGTCCGGCCTCTCCGTTTGTCTTCCTTTCTCTTCACGTCTATCCGGTTTTCTACAATCTTGATTCATTTAATACGCAGACTTCGCACTCACAAGTCAAATTTGTTCAGGAGCTATTTCATGACTAACGAGTTAGATACACTTTCTCAGAGTTATATATATACAAAGCTTATAATTAGTACAGGGTATTTGTTAGTCCTTCACTCCCCACAGCTTCACACCAAACTTTCTTTTTGCTGCCTCTGTTAGTGCATTATATTTTCCGTTTTCCATTTTCCGTTTCCATTTTATGCTTTTGTAGAGGTATATGAAAAAAACTATAGCCTAGTTATTGGGGCAGCAGAAAATATAATTTTTTACAACTTTTCATAATGTGGCATGGAAAATGAACTCAGTGAGAAACAGCAAAGCAATTAAGTCTACAACTTGGTCGATTGTGCTTAGCCAAATTTGTGTTGTTTGTTGTCAATCTGAATGAAGTTGGGCAACACGACTCAAAGTTCGGTCTGTGATTTAATTAAAATATGCCAGAGTATTTGCTTCGTTGAATTTTATAAAAGATTGTTTGACATTAAATGTAGACGAATTTTGCATTTTAGCAAGTTCTTTTTATTTTTGACTTTGACAGATAGAAGAAACAGAAGATAGAAGAAACAGAAGCTTTAGTAGATCACAGAGTTTAATAATTATTTAAAAAAGGCAAACAGATTTGAACTGAAATTGAAATTCAAAAGTTTTTATCACACACTCGCACACTTAGTATAGTAAGTGAGGGTTTTACGCAACGTCGCCTTTGACAGCGTTGGCAACGCCAATAATTCATTCAGCGGTTCCAGTGTAGCCACAAGCAGCGACATGCTGCTCCAGCTACTCGAGCTGCTGTTCCCACCTCACCCCACCACCCGCACGCCTCAAGCTCCCGTTCCCTTTTTAAACTGTCACAGCGACAATAAGTAGGTTGTGAGAATCGCATAGAACGCACGCCAAGATGCTAGTCAAAGTAGTCGAGAACCGCTTTTCTCAAACTCAAACGGTAGCTCCACGCGGAGGCGAGAGGACGAGAGGACGAGAGGGCGTCGACTCATTTATGTACACATAATAATGCGTAAATTGAATTTTGACACCGTGCTGCTACAATTTTTGGCTAACAGCCAGCCAAGCAACCGCCACCTTCGTCTCCATCGCCATCTCCATCTCCATCTACACCTCCCACCATTGGGGCTCCAGCAGCTGGCAGGCATCCAGTGCTGTCGTCAAGCAGTGGCACTCATCCAGTTACTCGCGCTTGTCAGCCACCGAAAGCTGCGAGGCACTCGGCAGGCGCAAGTTGAGAAAACTTTTTCTGGTTTAAATTTTAAACCTGAAAAACAATTTCTAAATTGGTTCGCAATTCGAGAAATGGTTTTCCCTTTCATAAAGAAATTCTGATGAAATATATGTATGTGTCTGACTGGCTCCCTTTATAGCTCTACGAATTGAATTTGGTCGAGAAGTGTTCGATTCATTGGAAATCGAATCAGCAATTTAGCATGCTTGACCAACAAGGTAATGATAAGAATGAATTAGTGAAACCTAGAAGAGGGAAAGAAAGAAAATCAAAAAGAACTCAGAGAGCGAGAGAGACAGAGAGAGAGAGAGAAATAATGTTTTATAGATAAGTTCAGTAAGGGATTGAAATATCAAAAATGAGAGAGAAAATGAGATACAGAGACACATAAAGAGAGAGATAGAGAGACAGATAGGGAAAGAGAATGATCGCGAGAGAGAGAGAGAGAGATAGAGAGAGATAGAGAGAGACGCGGAGATTCAGTTAAAGCGAGACAATCTTTGCTCGAGCTCAAGCTTAAAATTTCAAATTCCAATTGAATTATGGCTTAAATTAAACACAATTAAGCTACACACAGACATCGAGGAGACTTCTTGTGAGAGGGACGGACGGACAGAGAAAGAATGAAAAACTGAGCAATGGCATTTCATTTTTGCCGTCGCTTGTGTGTGCGGTAATTAGCTTAAGATTTGAAATTTCAAATCGAATTACGGCTTAAATAAGGAACCATTAAGCTCACATGAATTTTTGCCTGCTGCTGTTCTGAGTTCAGAGTCAGAGGAGAGGCGCTGACAACCCATTGAAGCATACATAGCACACACACATACGCACATACTAATACTTCAGGGAAACGTGTGCTTGCATGTGTGTGTGTGTGTGTGTGTGTGGCTGGGAAGTCTGTCAACTTATTATAACATCCATTAATTTCATTTGAGCATCATTCAATTGCCTTCATTTTTATCGCAAGTTATCAAGAGTTTGGGAGCATATATATATATATACATATATACATATATACGTATATGTGTGTGTGTGTGTGTGCGTGTGTGTTTGGCAAAGTTTTTGCATTAAGCAACATATTTGGCAGGCTGTCGCGGAAACGGAAAACAGAGCAAGCTGACAGCATCTTCAAGTGGGTGTCAGAGACAGAGCCACAGCCGGAGGCACCTAGCTCAATACAATTTGCTATTCAGTTTGGGTTATAGACAAACACACATACATACACATATACATGCACATCGACACAGCGATGGAGAGACACAGACGCTCACTGTTCAAATATGCTTGAAAAGCCTGTAGCGACATCAGAAAAGGTTCACAATAAAATGTTGAATACCCTGTAGCTATTGAAGTTGCGTTACGTCGGGTATATAGGCTTTTGCCATAATATGTCAGAGGTGGGCGATAGGTGTGGGCGTGCCTAGCTATCGTTCTGCTTGTTTGCCCTTCCGTCCGTCGCTCTGTTTCCCTCTGTTTCCATGAATCCATTGTTCTTGGAATTTATGCAAGCTAGAGCTTAGAGTTATTTGCAGGTGCCTTTATAGCATGCACTAACTCTTTCGTTTCCAAGAAATTGATTGAAATTGATATTCAACCTTGGACGTTTTAGCTTCTTCTAAGGCATATGCATAACCGACGCTTTGCCCGGAGCATGTGTGGAAGTGTGTGGTGTATCGCAGCAGCGCGTGCTACCCGCTCCATGAAATCAACTCTTATTCGTTAAACACCCATTAATGCTAAGCGAACGTGAACAATGGCGAAGGACAATGCGCGAAGGACGCAGGATGAACGAGCTAGTGTCAAGCACCATGAAACACAATTAGTCAAGTGGCGTGAGTGAAGAGTGCAGATTGTTCATAGTATTAAGAGTGTTCATGTGTGTGTATGCATGTGTGTGTGTGTATGACAGTGTCTCTGATTGCACTTGAAATTCTAAAAATTGGAATATACCACGCACCACGCTTCTCATGCTAGAGCTATAGCAAATCTGTATCGATATACACATCATGTACATATGTACAATCATAAATAAGCAGCGCTATCGCATAGCTGTTGTTACACATGCACGCACACACAATTAATCAATACTATGATAATTCCACTCAATTATACACACACACACACACGTAAATACACGCACACACATACATTCAATGGGAAAGAACAGTAGGAGCATATGAGTTGACGGATTTTCGCGCTTCTACCTTCTGGCGAACTCATGAATATAATCTAAGCGCACCACACACACAGCTACAAAACAAATACGCACACACACGCACGCACACACACATATATACATGTAGACACATGGGCGTGGTATGCAAAGAAGAGCGAAAAAAAACGTGGAAGAAAAATTTGAGCCAAACTAAAGTTAAGTTTTTGGTTCGTATAAAACTTGGCGCATATATAGATTTTTATAGCTGTTTTGTTGACGTCACATGGTCAGCTGTAATACACACACACACACACACACACACACATACGCATACATAAACACGAGCTGGCAACTACAATGACAACGAGCTCATGAGAGGACGTTGACGTTGATGTTGCTGGCAATGCTGCTGACGACGTCCCACTTTTGCCATTGCCACTCGTATCTGGTGCTACACACACATACACACACACACACACACACACACACACACGCACGCACACACTGGCCTGTTAACACCCTTTAGCACACGCCCTACTGCTGCTTCTGCTGCTGTTGCTCGTAGGTGTCTTCTGCCAGCATCTTATCGAATATCAAAGTGTTGTTAGGATGATTTTGATTTTGGGATTCTTGACTCCTTTCATTTGGCTCGCTGTTTATTTTCATTTTGCCTGTTTTTGAAGTGTTTTACACGTGAGAAATGTTTAGCTGGCATACAAGTCACATACACACATCATATGGGAACACACACACGCACAGTGAGACACCTGTACAAATGCACTTTTAATATGTTTGCTTAAGCTGCAAGTTGAGTTCCTTGCTCAAAATTTGAGCCAAGACAAAAAGGAAAAAGAATTTTATAAAGGATTTTCGTACTTTGCTTTGTTTATTCTTCTTTTCTGTTCAGCTTCTGCCTAGAGTGGAAATGCGCTTAGGCGAGCTTAAGGAATTGAAAACTTTCGTCTCTCTCACTCTATAATTGAGAGTAAATCAATCAGTCAATCAATAAGTCAATGAGTCAATAGGTTAGTTAGTGGTTCGCTCAACCTGTCAGTCCTTTAGTTAGTCTATAAATCAACCAATTCAGTCTATCAGTCAATCGAGTATTAATCACAACGTCAGTCAGTCTAGTCAATCGGGCAATCGGGCGTCATCAATCAGCCAAAGAGTCAGAAAGGCAGTCAGTCAATAGCTCAGCCAGTCGGTCAAACAATCAGTAAATCATAAGACTGGTGAATCAATCAGTCAGTTAGTCTTTCAGTCATTGCCAGTCAATCAAACAATCATTATGTTAGCCTGTCGGGCATGTAAATAGATTTAGATAGACCCGCCTTGACTCAATTATGTACAACAGCACTCACCCATTGAGTAACTTGATTTAATGCTGTTCGCAGATGTGGCGAGAATGGCAAATGGCTGATGCCAGAGCACTTGAGAATAATGTAAATCGCGTGTGATCCAGACTAGCCGCAGCTACTTGCTGCGCCTCAACCAACGAGGCCTCGGTCTTGGTTTCGGTTTAGGTTTCGGCTACGGTCTCGGTTTTTTTGGGCGTCAGCCATTAGCAGCGGTTTCCAGGGCTTACGAGGCTAAGCGTAAACATCCTGTTTGGACAGCTGACCACAGAGATGCGGCTGCACTTCGTAGGCAAGAGAGTTAGAGTGAACAGGAAGAGAGGCGTGAAATAGGACTTTGGGACTAGGCGTACTTCTCTAATAAAGCAGTATAATGTTCGCAGCAGATTTAATGTTCCGGCTGCTAACAACAGCTTTAACTGTCAACAAAACCCTAAAGCCGAATCTGCAACTGACCCTGAAACTGAAACTGAAACCAAAACCGAAACCGAAACCGAAACCAGAAAAAAAGTCAGTCCATAGCGTGTAGCATAAGACCGAGGACTTGAAACTGCGGCCGAGTCCGCTGCTCTAACATAATGTGTAAATAAAATCGTTATGTCCAAGTTCAAAAGTCTTGGATGTGGCTGGTTGGGGCTAAAGCAATAGGGTTTCCATGGAAGGGGAGGGCTGGGAGCTCACTTGACCTGAACCGACAGCGGCCCAATTAGTTGGAAGTCAAACGTTAGCTTCGCTCCGCTGTCGACAAGTATTTATGCTTGGCATGCACCAACGGAACCTACATACTTTATCTCTGTTCCTATCTACATCTTGATTTCTATCTTTCTCTTTCCTTACGCCTCTCTCTCTCTCTCTCTCTCTCTCTCTCTTTCTCTCGTTTACTTGTTCTCAATTTTTATGCGTTTACTTGCTCGGTTTGACTTTAGTCGGTCCAGAGGCCAGGACAAGGCCATACTTTTTCATTTGACTGCCTCTGTGGTTCCCGCTACTCACTCACTCCCCTCTCACTTTCACTCCTTCGAGTTGCGTTGCCCGAGCTATTTACTCTACTACGCCTCTTCACTCTCCCTCTCTGTCTCTGTGCTGCTTACTTTGGCTCCCTTCTCTCTCTCTCTCTCTCTCTCTGTTCACTCTCTAATTTTCCTTGGAGTCTACTTGCCCCTTGGTCTTTGCTCGCTCAACCCAATTTCGCTCCCCAAAGTCCTGCTGTCACTTGCTCCTTGCTCGGTTGCCCCGTCCAATACCCCATTACTTCTCTCTTTCTGTCTCTCTCTCGACCAGTTGCAACTCACACTCTCTGCTTCTCGACTCTCTCCCCACTCTCTCTCTCTCTGTTCTGCTGCCCATAGCTGCTTGGTCTGGCCATTTGTTTCGGCCTTGTTGCTACTTTAGCTGGCATGGAGGCCACCCGCTGTGCCATACAAGTTGAATGGATGCCATTGTCTGTCGTTGGTCTGCAACTGCAGATGGTTCCTAGGAGGGGAACAAGGGCAAGGACTGTATGTGCTATATGGCCCACATACGTTGTGGTTTTCTCTATGCTCTGTTCAGTTAGGTGTCTGTGTGTGTGTGTGTGTGAAAATCACTTTGCTATTGGGATGCCACACACAGTTAGCCAGTTTCAATAAACAAGTATCTCGACTAGTTGCGCGCAAATGGAACTCGGCCTCGCAGTACGAATCATAAAAATGTATGAGAAAGGGGCATATACTTTTTTCGTTAACAGTCAGATATATATACACGTATATGTATATCTATATAACTGTATACACTTATTGTGCTTATACGATAAATCTCTCTCTCATTGAGTATTGCCAGTCACACACGTTCATTTATATATTTATCCATTTGCTACCCTTTTGGTACCCTTTGGATTTCGAAAGGAATAGAGCAACCATTGGAAGATATAATGCATGTGAGCGCTTGAGGCGTTGGTTACTTAAGACTCTATCAGTTTGCTCAGTTTGCCTTTGTATAGGGAATATAGGTTGTATAAGTTGTACAGGGTATATAGACTATGTAGGTAACTTGTTTCTCTGCAAACATGAATAGCATCTAGAGGGTATCATAATGTCGGTCAGTTATATTTTCCCTATTGCTCACTTAACGCTTTCTTTAAACACACTCTTCAAGCATTTGCTCGTGCCGCCGTCAGGTGGCCGGCCAATCAGTAGATATCGACAAGGGCCTAAGCATCGATGCCAACGCCATCAGCATCAGCATCAGCATCAGCATTCACATCGCCATTGCCAACGCCACTTACACAGGTGTTGAAAGCGCTTGCCGCTTAACGACAGGAACATGCTTCAACAGCATTTTAATGTGCACTTTGATGATGTCCTGGCTGCCTCAGCTCCCTTTACTCTGTCGCCTACTGACCACGCGGTCAATGAGTGTTGGACAGCTGAAGGTGGAGCTGCCGCTTGAAGCTGGAACTGGAACTGGGGTATTTGTAATGCCCTATGTAGACAATGTGTAAACAAGGTTTACAAACGTGTCTGTCGTTAGAGACAGAGATGGAGAGACAGAGATAGGCAGAGAACAGGTGAGAGTTGGGGTCTATTTACCCTTTCAGCTTGTCAACCACAGCAAATGATAACTGAATGAGTAATTATGCACAGCTCTCGCTCTCGCTCTCGCTCTCTGTCTCTATTTAAATATAGAACATCAGCAACAGCAGCAGCAGTATCAGCAACAGAATGGCCTAAAAATATTTAGCAGTTGCTTTGGTTATTCATTTGTAGTAAGATAAATGACTTTTCGAATGTCCTGGCAGCATAGCGAAACAGTCACTCAATGAATCACTGATGTATGAAAGCTGTGAAATGTGAAGATGAAGACGAAAATGAAGAAGAGATATATGTGAGAAGATGTAAACTTTTTGACCTAATGCCAATAAAAACTCTTGATTGCAAGCGCCAAACTAGTTCCGATGAACCAAGCTAAGCAAGCAAAACAAGCGAAGCAACTAATCAAGCTAATGCAACAAATAGAGAGAACTCCTAGTTTACCGAACTAGTTCGATTTGAGGAACTTCCTTACCTTACGTACTTTTTTGGGATCTATCTTAATGATATCTAATTGATTTGTATGAACCAGCTCAATTTCAAAATCTTTCAAAACAATTCGTTCAACTATTTTAATTTAATCTTTATATTATGAATTTGATGGACTGATTTCCATAAATTAGTTAAATTTTATAACCTTTCTCTATTTGATAAATGCTGCTAAGCAACCAGTTCATATGAAACATTTTATCCATTCAGCGATTGAAATGCCCGACGTTCGGTCAGAGCCAGAGCCAGGCTAGTTTCATTAGCTGGTTTTGCGGTTCACTCATTCAATCATTTACATGACAGTAAACAATGCGTGAATACAGCATACACACACACGCGCACACAAATTATGTGTGCGGCATGCAGCGAAGTCAGTAATTGGGGGTTTGGAGGCTTTGACCGCAGCAGAGTGCAATTGTCACATTCGAATCATTGGCGAATTTTTCGGGCTGTGCATCGATTGATTGCAATTAGTGAAGTTAATCATACGCACCGTTGTACAATGGCAACAATTGTTTTTAACCACTAATTGAAGAGCGTCAAATAATGAAAAGATGATATGGCGCATATTGCTCCCAGCTGCTGACAGACACCGCAAATGAGCCTAACTCGATAATCAGGTAATCCGAGTCTGATGTGAGCTGAGCTGAGCTGAGCAATAGGACGAATTGTGTCCACTGGCCCTGACTGTGTTTGTTGTCCATTTATTGGTTAGTAGACAATTATCGGTTTGCATACTCTGTACACATCGATAAATATTCAGAAACCGGGTATATTGCTATGGCTGACTCGATCTATCCATGTCCATTTATCCCTTTATGCGTTTTTTGCCCGTACGAGAGAATCTTTGGCTTATGCATTGTATTCAGTTCAGTCCATTTGCTTATTATCGATAAATATCGTTACATCAGTTTCATCTATATGCCATAACTTACTCGAGCAGTTTCATTTGTGATTCATCTGTCTTTCTCAGTACATTGAAGCATCGATCGAAAATTGAGTCTTGTTCTGGTCCTTTGACAAGTAGGAAAACTGATTGGCTATGCCGCAGCTGCGGGCTAACCAATATATATATGTATATATATATATATATCAATCGAAGCTGTGTCACTGCATAAATTGATAAAGAATAAAATAGAAACTCGGCAAGCGAACGCAAACAGAACCACAAAAAAAAAAAAAAAAATGAAAAGAAATTTAACATGATGTTTAATGTTTATTGCGGGCTGGCAGCTAGCTTGATGGGCTGCAATGTGGGTGTGGCCCAGTGGGTGGCTGGCAGTTGTAAGAGAGGGTAGCCTCAGAGTCTCTGCTCTGTCATGTGGATACGCAAATTACAACACATAACAAATGTCTGAACGACTGATTGCCCAACATGTCGACAGTACAAGTCTCTCTGTGTGCTCTCTCTCCCTCTGTCTCTGTCTCTCTCTCTCTCTCTGTCTGTGCGTGTGTGCGTATGCCAGTTGGGAATTTATAATGGTTTTCTATTCTAAAATCCCGCCCTTACTCCCTCCCTTCACATACACACGCATTTCTAACAATAGAAGCACATAGAAGCGAAACGGCCTGATTTGAATTTTAGTTCCAATTTCCAATTTTCACTTTACAGATTCCAGTTCCAGTTCCAGTTTCAGTTCCAGCCGCAGCCGCAGACGCAGCACTCGTATTGTTGTTTAGGTGCTAGCACTTACGTTTCTGCATTGATTGCTTATATCTTGTTTGTTGGCTCCACAACCCCAATTTGAACCCAAATCAAATCTCAGTTGCCAACAGCTACTCCCGCTTCGTCTTCTCTTTGAACGAATTTCCATTTGAAAAGAAAATTGTGCAATAATTTGTATGGGAAATTGAATTTGATTTCATTTTTGAGTGCGCGGGCGTGGCAGTACCTTTTGTGATTGTGATTGTGTTGTGATTGTCAGTCGCCTCGCTTGTTGCCCGACTTGACCAAGCGAAAGCGTAGATAGACTAGGCTGCCTTATATAGCTTACTTATCAGACCAGGAAGTCATATTTCAATTTTGTACGCAGCGCTTATAAATTTTGCTTGGAAAAATCTAAGTTATTTATTTAATGGTTTGCATAGGAATTATAGATATAATAGCATTGTCCAAAGCTGAATATCGGATTTAAGCAGTCTTTCATTAGTGTAGGTATATTTAATTATTTTATACAGATTGTTAGTAACTTTGTCTATGACAGACATGACATGCACTTTATGGCTTTACTTTGCTTTGCTTTAGACAGATTCGTTTCTTCTCAGATGTCTAGTTGGTTGGACAAGAAGAAAAGTGTAGGGATGAGACAGGTAAAAGGTCGCGCAGCGGGGCAGGGAAGGGAAGAGCAGCTATAAGTGTAGCCTTATTCAACTGAATGCAACACTCTTAGAGCAAGTGTGCTCGACGAGCTGGTACCCTGTTTAAATATACAGCAAAGTTGGCAATCTGTTTACCAAATGAACTAGTTCATTAGATGTACGACTAAAAAGTGTGAGTTCAAGCATATTAATAGAAGGCATCATCATCGAATCGATTCGAGTCAGAGCTCAGCTATTTGTCTAACTAGTCAAACTGGTGTACCAATGTATATACTCTTCTCTGCCAACATTTTAATGGGTATGAAAAAGCGCCTGAGCGCCCAAGTAGTTCAAGATGAATCTTAATTAAAAATGTGACGTGTGACCGCATTATAAAGTCTAAAGCCCTGTCCCCTTATTCAAGGCGCAGTTTATTTTTTGGATTTTTCTGACACAACAAAGCTCTAAAGCACTCTAATCATGTTCTACATCCAGATTTCAATTTACATTTCGATTAGATCATAACTAGTTTAGTTGCACTTAAAGTCGAATATTTCATAGTTCAGCTAATAATTGAATTGAATTCCTAGGGAACTCTTTCTAGTTATAATGTATATAAAAAGATGTTGAACATGTTCACTTACCAGTTGGACTCGGCGTCAAGGACATCATATCGAAATGTATGTTCCTCTGCTCAAAGGAGTAGTCCTTGAGGAAGGTGAGTTTGGCGCCGCGCGTCTTCGTTAGTCCGGTGACCGCATTGTTGATGCTACGCAAATATTCGCGCTTGCCGAAATTTGTATGCGGCGCAATCAAACCGATGTTCAGCTGCTCCTTGTCGTCGCCGACACCTTTGCTGAGGCTGTTGCCGCCGTTGGTTAGCCGCAGAGCTTCGATGCTGGGGCAAGCACAGATCATGATTAACAGCGACAATGCCAGTAACATCTTTGTCGACTTACAGCAAGTGTTGCTGGTGCGTGTTGCTGCTGTGCAGCTACTTATATTGCTATTGTGTTTGCTGTTGTTGTGGGCAGTGTTGCAGTTGTTGTTGTTGTTGTTGGTCATATCAATTGCTGCATTGGTATGAACATTGACAGCAATTGTTGCTACTGCTGTTCTTGTTATTGTTGTTGTTGTTGCAATGAAACTCTTTTTGCTCTCTACTGATGCTGCTGTTGTTGCCACCTCTGTTGCTGCTGGTGCTGTTGTTGTGCTTGGTCTACATTTCAGCTTAACTTTTGTTCTGCTGCTGCCACGCATCAGCTGCCTTTTTCTACAGTTAAGATGCGTATTATTGTTGCTCTTGTTGTTGCTGTGGCCGTTGCTGTTGCTGTTGCTGTTGCTATTGCTGTTGCTGTCGTGTTGCTGCTGCACAGCATGTTGCCTTAATTCGACCATTACCTGCACAATGTGCTCGCTGCAAACGCCCGTTTTTCCTTGCCTCAATTACTCTCGTTATCTCTTGGTGTTGCTGTTGCTGTTGTCGGGTTTCCCACTTTTTTTTTTTCGTGTTGATGTTGCTGTTGTTGTTGTTGCTTAATTTGCTTTTGTGTTGTTGCTCATTTTCCCATACTTTCGCCAGCTCTCTCTCTACATATATTTATATAGCTTTGTTTATTTGTTATTGGATGGATTGGGTTCATAAACAGTTGCATATCATCTTTGGATAAGTGAAAAACTCGCTATTGTTGCTGTTGCTGCTGTTGCTGCTATTGCAGCTGTTGTTGCTTGGCTTAAATTATGTTCTCTATTATGCATTGCTAATTTCAAGCACGCAGCAAGTGAAAGTCATTTCCTTTACACATACACACACACACACACACACACACACACACACACACACGTGTTTGCATAAAGTTGCTGTTGGGCACCAGCAACATCATCGCCCACTGCGGCAACAACAGCTGTGTAACGACTTGACGCTTTCCGTTTCCGTTACCTAATTTGTAGCTTGTTGTTTGAATGGCAACAGCAACATGAACAATTGAGGGCTGCAGCTGTTGCTGCTCCTGTTCCTGTTGCTGTTGCTGTTGCTGTTGCCGTTGCTGGTGTTGTTGTTGCTGGCAGCAATGCTTGCCTCACTGTTGACAGGATGTGAAGTGTATGTATTTATGGGCGCACAGGTGGAAATCGTTGTTGTTGTTGTTGTTAGTGCTGCTGTTGCTGTTGATGCTGATGTTGTGTTGTTGTCGGCAGATTAGCTCAGGCAAAGTGAGCTCAGAGTTTAATTCAATTTAAAGCAGCTTCCCATTGAATATTAATGTAAGCTTATATATAGCATTGTGCTGACACACATCAACACCCCCACCCCCCACACACAAACACACACACACACACAGAAACACACACACACACATACATAGTGATTACTGCTATAATTAGTTGCTTTGACTTTGAAAAACTTGGCATTAGTCTAGCTGACCTCATTGCTGTGCCTCGATTATCTCTTTTCCGCTCAACCCAACAACAACAGCAACAATAAGAAACCGAAGCAAGCCTGACACAATGCTAGTTGAGGGGCGTGGCAGTTGTTGTCTGTCAATTTGTCTGAGATTTCTATTGTCACAATGGGATTTGCCATACTACTCTTATTCTGATTATAATTATTATTTATATTGTTATTGTCATTATCATTATAAATCATATTTATCATTAGTCACTTGTCTGTTAATTTGTCAAAGATTTGTATTGTCGTAATGCTTATGCGTATTGTTATTAATATTCTTATAATTATAATTCATCATTGTCATCATAATTATCGTTCTAATTAGGCGTCATTTACATAATGAAGCATTCAATCATCATCATCAATCATCATAATTATCATTAGTCATCATCATCATCATCTACATTATTGATCTGTGATCTTGACTACTTTCGCAAGATCCTACATACTAAACAAATTTTCTTCATATGAAAATCTAGGATAGAAGACTGAAACATTGTCATTGTCATTGTCATTGTCATTGTATGAAAATCTAGGATAGAAGACTGAAACATTGTCATTGTCATTGTCATTGTCATTGTCATTGTCATTGTCATTATGTTTATTCATAATGGTTATTATTATTGATATTCGTCATCATCTCATCATCTCAATATTATTGTTCTTATCATTCTCCCAATTTCTTTTAATACTGGAAATATTGTTAAGTACTTAAAGTTATTTATCTTTTGGGATGGGCGTCGCCGCTGCTGCTGCTGCTGCTGCTACTGATTGGGTTTGGGTTTGGGTGTCGTGTTTGGGTGGCTGCGTTGGGCTGGGCTAGCGCTAGGACTGTCGCTTGGGCCTGGGCTCGGGCTTGGGCTCGGGTTTGGGCTTGGGCTTGGCTGTTGGCTGCTCTATGAAAGTTATTTCTACGTCAGCATTTTAGTCGGCTTTGCTCGCGCAGCCTTCGCTGGACGTCGTATTTGCTCGGCCTGCAGTCTGAAGCTGAGGGCGTAGCTGCGTTGCCAGTGGAGGAACTGCGAAGCTGGCCGACTGACACTGGAGCCTTTTTCATGGCAACACCCCAGGCACCCAACCCAAGTCCATCACACTCACGCCACCAATTTCTTGGGCGTCATGTTGGGTGACTGGCACTGCCTTAAACTGTGTTTTTTGCCACTTAGTCCCTGTCAATAAGCAGCCAAAACTTATGCATATGTTACTTCATGTGTATGTGTGTATGTTTGTGTGTGTGGAAGTGTATCTGAATGCTTTGTTGTTGACCCATTGCTGATGCTTCGGGACAAAGCAGTGATTACTTTTGCGGGCTGGCTGCTTGGTTGGTCGGCTTAAGCCGCAACAACAGCTGCATTACAGTCAGTCAAAGACATAGAAGGTCATAGCTAACCAATAGACACACACACACACACACACACACACACACACAGCCGTAGACTTAGCCATAAAATGCGTTGTCTTTTCTTATTTTGTTGCCGTTGTCTATGTCTATGCGAGCGTCTGAGCCTATGCTATACTCACACACCCACACACGCACACGCACATGCACACACATACAGACAGACTTTATAGATGTTGCGTATATGGATATACTCATCTATATGTGCGCTCGTGACATGGCAGCAATAAATTGTGTCTTATGAAAAGCAAATAAAAAGGCCGCCATTGGCTCCTGGGCTGGCAGTCTTTAGGCATTCCAGTGGCTGCTTGTGCGGCATGTGGCATGCGGCATGCGGCATGTGGCATGTTGTGCATACGCAACGTTGAACGCCCAACTATAGGCCATACATAGAGTACCTGCCCGCTTTGTCTTTACATAGTTTGGAGTGTTCTGTTCAATCGGACGTGGAATAAATTTAGATAGTACAGTGAAGGCTCCCAAGCCAGAGCCAGAGTTGTTGGGCCGTTTGAATTGTGATATAGAGATGTCAAAAGCTGCAGCGGCATAATAGTCTTCGCTCTACTTTTGTGATTATCATTGCGAATCATATTGCAGTATTATTATTATCATTTTTGTCAACTAATGACAATAGTCGATAGCCATTATTATTACCATTACTTATAATTATAATAAGTCTTATCATTGTCATTATCATCAGCGTAAGTCATCAGTGTCCTTAATCGCATTCATAAGTCGTCATCATTGTAACATTGATTATTGTTATCATAGAATTGATTTTAAAGTTTGTTCTACTTAAAAGTGGGTCAAAGTTTATCCACTCCATCATGGATAATTTTATTCATGATAAATTGATGCAACTAAACGAGGTATTGTGATAGTCGAGCATACTCGTTCGCTAGTCTATGTATTTGTTGCTGTTGCAATGGCATTATCATCATCAACTGTCCTTTGGCGTTGCTTTCGTTGTCAGTTTTATGACTTTTACTATGGCCCCTCATTCGATACACACACACACACACACACACACACACACACACACACACATATACATACATACATACATACATACATTCATGATACAATGGAAGCAAAAAAACATATGGGCTTAGCGCGCCTTTTGGCTGTGTGACAGTTTTTCTATTCCTTCCTTTGCTTGTTTTCCACTACTTAGTTGATGCAGACACTGCCACGCCCACACGTCCACGTCAACAGTGGGCAAAGGTCGGTGCAATTTTCTTTGTTGCTGTTGCTGTTGCTGTTGCTGTTGTTATTATTATTGTAATGTGTTTGTTTGCCCATTTCATGCGCTCTGTTGGTCTTGTGATGTGGGCCAACTTTTGCTTTCAATTTACCCCACTCTTCTCACTCTCTAACTCTCTCGCTCTCTTTCTCTCTTACCCTCTCAGCCACACAGCCTCACACTGTCCTTCACCTTCTTGTGCTAGTCGTAAATCGACAGTGCGTCGACCGCTGTCAACATGCGTCTTGTTACGAATATTTCGCTTATTGTTGCTGTTACCGTTATTGTGTTCCGTTATTCCGTTTTTGTTGTTACTGCTTATTAGTTTTTTTCTTTGCTACGTTGCTGTTGTTGTTGTCGTCACTTTTCTAGACGTGTCAAAAGCCAGCGCAAAGAAAGACACAAAAAAAACACGAAGAAGGAAAATGAGAAGCAGCCAAAACAAAACAAAAACAGAAACAAAAAAAACTCTGGCAGCCAAGAAAAATTGGGGCGTGTTATCTTTTTGACGTTGATGATGCGCAGCAGCAGCAACAACAGCAACAACAACACAACAAATGGAATGTTAAAGGAGCAGCTGTGTAGTTGTTCATTTTACACGCACACACACACACACACACGCGCACACACACACACACACGCGCACACACATACAAAATTAATTTATTTGATAAACCATCAGACATAGAGTTCTGTTTTTTTCTTCTATTTGATTTGCTTTGTGTTCATGTGTGTGTGTGTGTGTGTGTGTGAGTGTGTGTTCAGCCGTAATAATAATGGGGGCGTGGTTGCTGCTGCCGCTGCCTTTCGAACAGAGGGGCTCGCGCCCTGCTTTGGCATCTATGTACTTAGCATTGAACTTTGATCTGCCGTTATTTAATTTTGTTTTCTTTTTAAGCACACTTTGAGTTACACTTGAAAAAAAAGTAATCAAGAAAAAACGGAATTGGGCATTTGTAACCACTGTTTCTATTATCTGTATTTATTTGTGATTATTTGATTGCCTACTTACAGGCGTCACTTGATCAAACAACCGTAGTCAAAGGCAGAGCCAGAGGCGTAGATCCGGGCATTCACTGCTAAGCCAAAAAAAAATCATTTCATTCAACAAAAACAAAAACCAAAACAAAAAAAAAACAACAAAAAGAATACCAAATTGAGCGCAGTGCTGCGGTTGCATCTGCAGTTGTCATGCTTGCGTTTGATCACTGTGCACCCATTGTTGGTGTGGTTGTTGTTGTTGCGGTTATTAGTTTTGGGCTGTGTGCGAAAGCCAAGGAGAGAGGGGGACAGGCGACAACAGAGGTCGGTTAGGTAGCGAGCAAAGAGAAACACAGCAGCAGCGACAGCGGCAGCAGAAAATGAAACAAGAAAGAAGTCCACACCCAAAAATTCAAAGACACGCACAACGTCGACGTCGACGGTGGCGCACATACACACATACACATACACATACACATGCACATACACATACACATACACATACGCACATATACACATATACACATATACACAACCACGCACACACACACACTCGTTAATATGTATTTATTTTAGAGAGCTGAATTTTGTGGCCTGGATTTGCGTTAACTGTTATTTTTTTTGACATTGTTTTTGCTCATTTCTTTATTGTCAATTGCTAGTTGGGCCAGAGCGAGAGATGGATATACTATGTACATACGTATATACTTGGTAATTTTTTGTTGTTTTTATATTTGCTTGTTAGCTTACATTCACTGTTAGTGTTTAGAATTAACTGCTCCTCGGTTAGATCAGTCCGAGCGCCAGCTACGCTACGTGCCTAGCTACGTCGTTTAACGGTTAAAGTTTGATTTTGAAATGTTGGGGCTTCGTTTAGAGTGGGGGATTAGGGTCTGGGTCTATGTCTGGGCTGCCGTTAACCTCGTCGCGCGTTTTGTGAGCCCCACCGCTGACGAAATGCGACGCTGCCAATGCGGACTGAATGCGACGAGCAACGAAGTGGCACTGCCAACCCGGGACACAAGCATAGCCTTAACTACCAGCAGCAGCATCAGCATCAGCAGCAGCAGCAGCAATCGCAGTCGCAGCGACAGGCTCTGAGCAAAATGGATGCTGATTACGAAATTTACAAAAACGTTACACATACACATACTCTTACGCTCTCGTTGTAGTTCTCTGCCGCATTCCCTACACTCGGCTGCCCTACTCTCTCGTTCGTCAATGTCAAAGTAGCGCGCAGGCTTACGTTTACATAGCCGCGTCAAAAAAAAAGAAGAAAAAAAAGAAAAAAACGCCCTCTATATTGCGTATATGTGCGTCGAAGTCTCTCTCCACATGCCAAACCCATTTTGTCTATTTTCGCCCTCTCACCTTCTCTTTCACTCTCTTTACAGCCTCCACCCGTCGCGATGTCCAAATTACAAGCGCTGCCAGCTGGTTTACATTTTGAATTGCTAAATTTTGCACATGTTAGGTATGTTTAGTTTGGCAACATTCTGGCAACGCTGCCGATGCGGCTAACCATTGCCAATTGATAAGAGAGAGGTAGAGATGCAGAGAGAACTTGTGAGCTGCGCAAGTCAGAATAAACAACAACGACTGCGTCAGCAGTGTGAACCGTTAGCACACGCTGAGGTCAGAGCTCGGGCGTTGCGTGCTTCGGCTTTGGTGTTTGGTATTCGGCATCGGCATCGGGGCTCGCTTTAGCGTCGATTCGTCAACTCGTCTTTGTTGGCAAGGCTGCGAAAACCACGTGTTGATTTGTTTTGATTATGCGCATTTTGCCTTTGAAACTTTTTCAATTGAATCCTTTGCGGAATCAAGCAGCGCGCAGAGACAGAGACTACATGCACGCACACTCTAACACAGTCCTGCATTTGCCTTTGCCTTCGCCTTCGTCTTTGTTTTCATCTTCGTTCATGTGCAACGTCGTCGTCATTGTCGAGGTTGTTGAGGCTTTTGGCTTTGACTTCGGTTTTTTTGGTCGCTATCTCGCCGCTGTCGCCGATTCGTTGCCTCTCTGTCTCTGTGGATGTGTGTGTGCGTTTGTGTGTGTGTGTGTGTGTGTGTGTGTGTGTGTGTGTGTGTGTGTGTGTGTAGGTGTGGGTGCGTTTCCATGCGTTCTCGGCGTGTAAACGGTTTTGCGGCTTTCGCTCTGTCTCAGCCAAGTTGGTAAATTAATAAATTGCCTATATAAACGTGGCCCCCGAGTGGGGTCTTTTACACGAAATTTGATCGAGCAGCGGCAGAGACAAGCGATTAGGCCTCAATGTTGACGTGCCTATGATAGATGCTGTCTTCTTTGCCCAGCTAGGGAGTTAGATTAAGCGGGATTAACCCTAACCCCTCTCCAAATATTAGTTTCGTCTCGAGTCTCAACTATTGAAAGCTTTCTTGTGCCATTTAATGTAATAAGCAATCCCCGTGTGTGCGTGTGAGTGTTTTGTTTGCCTGGGCTGGCCTTGAAAGGCCGGCAGGTTATTGCCAATAAAATATGGCCCTATCTTAAAAGCGTTCCCACACACATAATCATAGTTGGGTTCATATCATTAACTTGATTAGACACATTAATAGCAACAAAGCTACCAATGATATCATAATCATATTTATTATTATTCTAATCATATCATAATCATATTATGATTATGATCATAATAATTATCATACTGCATTATCAACATCAGTATCATTGGCAATACCATTGTTATTAGCATTCCCAATATAATTATCAAACATAATGTAATTATTAAACATTAGTTTTATCATTCTCAATATAAATTATCAATTTCAATATCATCGCTCATCATCATTAGAAACAACAACATCATCATCATCATCATCATCATCATCATATCTTGTTCATTATCATTGCAAAACAAATCTGTGCTTATACATACGCATCTATATTTCTATTTACACATCAATCATCAATATCATTCTTCATTAACATCATCATGCTCATTATCATTATCATTATAAAACACATAAATTTTGTTTTTCTTTTGGGCGTTAGCCAGACTACTTGTATATTGTTTATATATTATAGATTTCAAGTGCAGGAAGATGAGTGTGTGTGTGTGTGTGTGTGTGTGTGCCTGTGGTCGATTAAAGCAATTTTCCACATCATTGAATTGTGCTCAATGAGCAGGACGTGCGTCAATAAGGCAGCGCCCGCAGGATACGCAATCTGAGCATAGTTTTTCTTTCCACTTTTTCTCTTCTTCATCATCATCATCTTCTGTTTCTTCTACATTGTTTGCTTTTTTTTTTTTATTGGCATGAAATTTGCATAATTAACCTGACCCAAAAGCCAAAAGTCGATTGCAAAGCAATTAAATAACGTTTATTCAGCCGGTGCGAATTGTTCGATGCGAGTCGAGCTAAGCGCCCGTTGCCAATTGGTTAATGATTTAATTGCTGAGAATTAATGTACCGCGATTTACACTAGCCTCAATAGCTAGCCATCATTGGCTGCTGCTGCTGCTGCTGCACCTAGAATATTACGTATACGCCGCATCGGCTGCCGTAGGGCAATGGGAAATGGACGCAGAAAATGCTTCTAAACATGGAACAAAGCTATGATTGGGTTGCCATAAATCATAAGAGTATGGAGTGGGAGTGGGAGTAGGAGAGAGAAACAGAGAGAGAGAGAGAGGGAGAGACAGTATGAGAATGGCAAAAATACATGAATTCGTTTGGCTTTTAATGCCGGCAGCTAAAGTAAATGAAGAAGCGCTGATACTAAGTCACAAAAAGAGAGAGAGAGAGAGAGAGAGAGAGAGTAAGAGAGGAGAGAGAGAGAGAGGGGATTTTTTTTTTGGAGAGAGGCAGCCATAAGCAAAGATAGAGCAGAGAGGACGAGAGACGAGTGCGATGTGGCACAGAGAGAGAGAGAGAGAGAGAGAGAGAGAGAAGTTAAGTGTTGAGCGTGGAAACGCATAATGCGCAGATCAAACACATTTCGCTTGCTGCAGGCGTTGACAGCGAAAGCAGTAAACAAATTAGCCATGACTGACTATAGAGATACTCTGGATAAATAGATTTTGGCTTTTGCTCTGTTCAGGTTAAGCAATTGTTAGCTAGAAGAAACAGTATCAATATATTCACTATATATTCTCTATATGGGATCGATAATTATCGATAGTTACATAGTATAACTTGATTGTGATTAGTGGTAGTAATCCTGTCTCTCAGTATTTATGCCATATGAATCGTAAATAATAGTCAAAACTGCCCAAATATCGATATTTATTGATAGATGAATGAATTTATTGATGAACTCTGGTTCCATAAGATATAGGTAGGTTTATGTTATCGTGTAGTTAGACTTTGTCAGATCTAGATTATGGAAGAATCATCCTGCGGTGAAGCAAAGTCTTAACTATATTATTTATAACAATTTGAAAGTTGCGTTTCCCCTTCCCAGAACGAAACTCTTTACAGGGTATACATGTTTATACTCAAGTGGAGGCAAAAGCAAACTTAAAAGTAATTCACTGAGCATTGGCTCAGTCAATTAAGTGTAAGGGAAAGGTTCATTTTGAAAAGCTCAATTATTCATATTATGGCAAAGAACTGGTTCCATTCGACATTCGAAATCGAATTGATATGGAAACAGGAGATGATGGCTGTGAGAGTTGACCTCTCTATTGAATCACAAACTAATGAGCTAGATCAGTATACAGTATTTAGTATGGATTATATAAATATTCATATAATATGTTCATATTATGGTTTTATGGCAAAGAAATGGTTCCATGTTACATTTTAGTATAGGGATACAGGATATCCTGACAGGTAGAGGAACTGTGCTTCAATTTCCGAGTTCATTCAATTGAACTATTCAGTGAAATGAAGAAATGAGCTAGCTCAGTGATTCCTTTTGTTCGTTCACTCAGTACGTTACAAACTATACATTTTATTGAGCTATTCATGACTGACTGACTTGCTTGAGTTAGTGAACTAGTTCAATGAATTCAAACAATTTTCGCAGCTCTACTTTCACTTCTTCACTTTTTCACACAGCATAAATTGTTTCGACTTTTCCCACAGAACATGCAATGCTGCATACCCTTAGGCGCGCCCAGCATATGTTATATATGTGTGTGTGTGTGTGTGTGTTTGTGTGTGTTTGTGTGTGTTTGCGTGAGTCTGCTTGACTTCACAGGCTGGTACTTGCGGGAATCGACAATAAAGCATAAAGCAGGCAGGCATCTTGCGTGTGACAACTACATTGACAGGACACCGATTTCAATAAGAAACAGCATGGACAAAGAGAGCGAGAGAAAAGGAGGGCGATAGTGAGGGACGGTGTGGGGGAAAGGGATGGAAAAGGAGACGGGAAGAATATGGCTGTGCGGAATGCTAAGCTCGCTAACAACTCAAACACAGCATACAACAGCAATGAAAAACTGAGAAATAAAATTGTTATAAACTATGATCGTTCGAATACCCTTCTTGTAATAAGAAAGAGAAGGGATAAAGAGGAGAAAGGAAGCGACACATATCAAGGAAAATGAAGGGAAGATAGAAAGGAAAGAGAGAAGAGAGGAAATAAGAAAGATGAAAAGTTGCACAGCTGCAAGAAGACAGTGTCAGATATAGTAGAAAGAAGATTGTGAGAGAAAAGGTAGAAAGAGGGTAGAAAGAGTCACAATGGAAGAGAAGATAAAGAAGAGGTGAAGCGAATATATATGTGAAGTATATACTTATTCTACTATATTCGCTTCAAGCTCCTTAAGAGCTTTCCAACAAATTCCAACATAGTGCATAGATAGTCCATTATATCCCACTGTAGGGTATTTGAGCAAATAAACAAGCAGCGAGGCAAATGGCAAACTGACAGCTGAAAGCGTTGGCCAGACAGGTACTATGTATTCGTATGTGTGTGTGTGTGTGTGTGTGTGCGTGTAAGGGCCTTATCCAGCTTGAATGTCCTTGTCCGAGTCCATGTCGAAGTCCTTCTGCTTGACTAATGTTTGCTCGGCACGCAGTTGTCGGCTTTTTGGCTTTGTCGATATGGGCCAGCCTCTGCTTTAACTTGTTTGAGTGTTTAGAATGATAGAGGGAGGGAAAGAGAGAGAGAGAGAGAGAGAGAGAGAGAGAGAGAGAGAGAGAGAGAGAGAAAGTGAGAGAGAGATAGAGAGAAGTACAATTTGTGCTGTTCAATTTGACGAGCTACTCGTCTTTGCATCTTCAATTTGCAATTTGAATTTGTGTTTATTTAGCCACATCCAGTTTTCATGCTGGTTCATGGAACGCAAAGGAGAGTATATTGGTTGAGAAGAGCAGAGAAGGCGTACAGATGAGAGAAAAGAAGAGCGCAACAGAAGATGCTGGATGGAACATGGCCGGAGGAACAATGAGAATAGTCGATGGAAACTGGAAGAAAGAACAAGATAATAGATAATAGATAAAAGATGGTAGAAGGAAGTGTAGAATATTAAAGATGGAACATAGATTACGATACTCGTGAAGACACTCTCATCTTATGACTCATTCAGCTTTCAGCTCAACTAGCGGTAAAATGATAATCGTGTACAAACTTTCACCCTATGAAGTGTTCAGCTGTTAGGCAATTCCCCATTACCCAACTAAAATGACAGTGCTGTATATATGACTCTATATATCTGCATCTCCCACAGTGTGCTTAAACCGGCAGTTGGGCAGTCAGGTATGCTCGACCGCAGGAGTTAAATTTACATGGCATGGAGGGGAAAACGGAAGCTCTGTTGCACTCAGTTAAGTGGGCTGCACTTGCACTCAGAGAAGTTTTCATAACAAGCATAACCTACATATGGGATCAGCTCAATGAATGAATTTATTTATACTTTCACTTCGTATTTATGGCACTTCAGCAGATTAAACAATGGAAGTAAACAATTCAAGCCGTTTCTGCACTTCAGTCAACTCAATGGACAGCCAAGTTATGAAGGCCCCCACAAAATATATATTGATGCGATTTATCAAACTTATTGAAGGCGACACAGAAAGGGCCATATATAGAGGGCGAGGCAGAGAGACAGAGAGAGAGAGAGAGAGAGAGAGAGAGAGAGAGAGAGAGGGAAGCAAGAGCGTGTTCTAATGATAGCCAGCTGTTAATTATATCTTGCTGTTAAACATTACGAAAAACCTTTTGCTCTTCATTTTTTATGAAATGCCATTTAACCAAAACAGGGAGAAAGCGAAAGAGAAGAGAGAGAGAGCGAGAGACAGAGTGAGACAGTGCTTGTTCGCTTTTGTTCAGAACATCTTTCTCACTTTGGCTCTGTCATTTATCTTTTTTCCGGCTAGTTTGTTGTTTGCCTGTCATTATCATTGTTCTTCTTGTTTATTGTCGTTCTGTCTTTGCTCATAATTTTTCGTTTGATTTAATCATAATTTTGTCAGTGAGCCACAACTTGCAACCCCCATTCACAATCTCCCCATTTGTCTGCAATGCACAGGAAATCAGAATCGCAATCAAATTTCGATATCGAGTTAACATTGATCCACATGAACTCCTGCTCGGATATTATTATTGCTTAACATACTCTGTACTGATTGGTCAAATCGGGTGTATCAGTATCTGTATCTGTATCTGTATCTGTATCTGTATCTCTATCTCTCTTTTACTTAGTATAATGCTTTCAGCTTTGCTCAACTGCTTTGAAGCTCCCTAATTTTATTTATTTTTTGTTCAATTCGAATTGTTTCCGGTTTGGTAAGATTAGAGTGAAATAGTGCGAGAGAAAGAGAGACAGAGAGAGAGAGAGAGAGCGAGCGAGAGAGAGAGAGAGAGGAGAGAGAGAGAGAGAGAGAGAGAGAGAGAGGGAGAGTGAGTGAAAAGCGGAGGCTGGGCAATGGAGCTGGGAGAGATTGGCTGTCAATGATGACTGGAAAAAGTTGTTGTTTCGGCACCATCGCGTCCAAATTAGGCAAAAACCACTTCGTTTCAAACAAAATTTATTAACTAGCTCAACAAAACTGACTCTGGCAATGATATCATAGTGGACGCCAACGCAAACGCAGCGACTGGTCGAGCTGGCTAACTGACTGTCTGGCTGGCTGACTGTCTGGCTGGCTGCTCTGCTGTGATTTCTAGACAGCCTTGACTTTGGCCTTCTCCAGTTGCTTGGATTTGACTGCAAGTGGGAATTGGGATTAGTCGATGCTTTAGAGGCAGCTTTCAGGTGCTTCGACTTGATCTGGCTCTGACTCACCTGTAATCAGAGCATCTGCATCGCTGGGCGCTGGCGGCAGCTCTGAGACTTCGCTTAGAGCTCGCATTGTTGTTGAATTGCCACTGGCTTGAGCTTCCGCCCTTTGTAGCACCTGTTTGCGCAACTTGCGTAGGTAGGCGGCCTTGTATTCTTCGCTCGGCTTGCCGCCCAGGCCATAGCTGACTTCCAGCACGGTCAGCGGTATGACAGTTGACGAAATGGCAACTAGATCTGTGTTGTAATTGCAAAACGTAAGTTGAAATATCTTAAATAATTTCAGTCAATATACCTGCTTCGTATTTCTCATCTGGATTGCGTTTATATAACATGGGTGTTGGCGCAGCGAATGCCAGTAGAAATATATATACCACTGTTAGTTCCAATTTCATCTTGCACGTCTGCAGAGTCCAGCAGCTGTTGGTAAACTAAAGACGACTGCGCAAATCACTTACCAAATTTGTTTAAAAGCGCATATATGTACATAAACTTGAATTGTTGCTTGGCGCCTTATTTGAATGAAATTTTCAAAATAGTGGCTTGTTTCGTAGCACGCAGCTTTTTGCCTATAAGTGTAGCTATCGATATTTATGTTCAAAAAAGTCTCCGAATATATATATGCTATCATCTGTCCAAAGATATATAAATAAATAATTTTCTGTTCGAACGTAAATATTTATTTGATATAAGAAAATAAATGCATTTCTACTCATTTGGCACTCATACCCCTTTTTTCTTCATAGCACTTAGCTTTTGTACCTCCGCAAAAAGAAATTCAATCAAGTGAATTGTTAAGATACGTTGCTGAACACTTATCGCACAGCTGCACGGTATATATATACCGATAAGCTATCGTCATAGCCGCCACAATCAATCGGTATTTCGCAGTGTTTTGTTTTTTAATGCTCATTGAAAAGAAATTTGCCATCATCAAATGCAAATGGAACGGTGACATAAATGAGTTGCACAAACCAAAACGTGGCTATATAGATTAAAACGCGGCGCGTAGCAGAACACTGTAGAATAGTGTAGAAACAAAAGAAACAAATTTCAACAATTACAAAGAAGCAAACAAAGACGCTGGCCAAAAGCATGAGTTGAAACTGGACAGGCCATACACACACACACTCACACACACATAAGCGCGCAAGCAAGCAAGCACACAGCAGAAAGAGCTTGTGTTGAAAAGGGAGAGAAATAGAGAAACAAAAAGATAATTTCAAGGCAACGCTGCGTAACGCAGGGGAAAGACAGAAACTTCAAATAAGGTGACAATTTGGACGACGACGACGACAACGACAATAATAATTGCTCTGGTCTGTACTGACGGGTAACGGAAGGAGCCCAACCACGTGTATATGTGGATATATGCATAGATGTATGTGTGTGGATGCATATGTACGTATTTGTTGTGTGTGTGCTAACTGGATATTGCTGGGCTGCAATGCAATAGCAATAACGGTGACACCCGATTCAACATAACAGCAATAAATAACGGGAGTGCATTCGCCAACTCGCATTTCATACTCATCTTTGCATAAGCAGCGCTACACCAGTGTCAACAACAGAAACAACTGCTCCGGGCGCACCAGCATCAACAGTCAACAACATGAGCACAGTGTTTATTAATTCACGGAAGAGTCCAAATGTGCTCAAGAAACAGGGCACAGACCAATGGGTCAAACTAAATGTGGGTGGCACCTATTTTCTAACCACCAAAACAACGCTCTCCCGTGACCCCAATTCCTTTCTGTCGCGTCTTATACAAGAGGACTGCGATTTAATATCAGATCGGGTGAGTTCACATACACGCAGAAGCACATTTGACAAGCACACTCACACGCAGACGCTCACACACTTACACAGACATACAGAAAACATGAATGAAGTTAAAGCTTCTTACAGTAAACCCCATTTGGGATACAAAAATAACACATGATTTGTATATATCTATGTATATATATATATATATACATATACATATATAAATATGTGTATAAAAATGCTTTATTTAAATTCAAATTTTTGTTGTGCTTCCATTTGATTTTTATTTGATATAATTGTATACTTCGCAAAGAATTTTGAAAAATTGGTCAAGGCTATGTTATCGAACTCTCACCGTATTTACACACATAAATATATTCATACATCGATATATGTATGTGTGCTCATAGCTGCCAGCTATATTATAATTGTCAAAAAATTGGAAGCCAAACACACGTATGCATTCATACATGTATACATAGAAACACACACGCAAACACACACACACAAACACACATCTGCACACATGCACAGCAGGCTCAACATGCAGTTTATTCTGTGAACAATTACAGTTCCAACAAGAATAACAACAACAATAGCTGCAGCAGTAGCAGCAGCGGTGGCGGCAGCGACGGCGACGGTCAAAGCAGCAGCCAGGGCCATACCGAACTGCACTCGCTGTCGTCCCTTTGTAGTGGGCTGCGCAGTTGAGCTGAGACCGTGTCGTCGTGACACGAATGGTTCAATAGTTGCAGAAACGTGTAATCAAAACAAAATTGCTCGTTTAAAGAGATTATTGCTAAATCAGTAAAGATAAGATACGAATTTTCTATTTGCCATGCAAATAAACAGAATAAATGTATTTATTTTCTTTGCCGATTTGAATCACAAATTGAATATTTATACAATATGGTATTTACATATATATAAATAGATTGAAGCATATACGGGTTTGTGTCTAAATATACATATATGATATTTGATATATGTATAGAATTTATACGATATTATGCATACGATAACCAATGTGTTATCTCTAGCTCTAGATTTCGTACTCGTGTTTGCGTTCGTGTTTTACAAGGCTGCACTTGCAGTGGCTGAGCTTTCTGTCACACACACAAACACTCACGCAAACGCCCTAGCACTGCATGTGTGTGCAGCTTCTATTGTATGCAAAACCAGTTTTTTGTTTTCTTTTCTGCTTTATTTCTATTTTGCAACTGTTGTTGTCCGAGTCCTTGGCTTGGTGGGGGCGTGGCGAGCGCGCATTAAGCGAAATGCTCTACAAATATCGCCCACATATATACATATGTATGTATGCACATAGGCACATCTAGGGAAGTTTGTAGCTATCATAAATATATCTATACATATGAAAATAAATACATACATACATAGATAATCTATAACATGTGTATGCATGAATTATATTTACGATTTTTGCAATTTTATAAACAAAAGTGATTCGAACCATTTACCCATTATTAATGCCCCCAAATATTTTGGACGCCTCTGCCCTTGCCCATGTTTTTGTCTTTGTCTTTGCTTTTGCCTTTGCCTTTCCTTTTGCCTCTGCTTTTGTGTTGTTCATTATTTCTGTTCCTCAGCTTCTGCTGTTGGCTCTCCTTAAACTCCAAATCTGTCTCTACCTTTGCATTTATTTTTATACCTTCTGCGGCCTCTGTCTTTACCTTTGCCTTTGCATATCCTCTGCCTTTGCTTGTGCCTCTGACTATCTCTATCTCAGCTTCTGCCTCTGTCTCTTTGCCTTTGAGTGTTCCTTTGCTTATGCCACTACCTGAGTACTCTGACTCTGTCTTGGGTTTTGTCTTTGTTTTTTTCCCTGTCTGTGCCGTTGGCTCTGCTTTTGGCCCTAGCTGTGCCTTTGCCGCTGCTTTTGTTGCTGCCTTTGCTTATACTTTTCAATAAAAAAGTTTTGCCTGTCTGTTTATTTTTGTTTGATGGTTTTTACTCGCTCGCTTTTGTTATTGATTAAATTTTTCCCCTATCCGCCGCCTTCGCTTCCGCCCCTTCCCAAAACTAATGCCAAGGCAGCCCGAAGCTCAGTGCCCGCCAATTAAGGCACCCACATGCTATACTATATGCTATATGTACTTACATTCCTATATATACGTATATATATGTATATTGTTTATGTATGGATGTATGTATTGGGTAAATCGGGTAGTCGGGCTGGCATCTAGATGAGCGGTGTGATGAGCGTGTTTTGGGCTCTGTGGCTCGTTAAACTGATGAAAAACTAGGTAAACATATACAAGCGACCGACTAGCAGATACCCTGTGGTCAGCGTTAACCTTTTGTGAATCTCTTTAAAATTAAATTAGATCAACAAAAAGCTTAATAGAATTAACATCAAATCAGTCGATTTCTTGAATTCTAGCAACATTGCTTATAAGGATCGTATTTAATCGATTTAATCAACCTAATGAATATATATTTTTTTTTATTCCATGAATCAAGTAACAATAATATATACCCTACTTCCATAGATACAACAGGTATACGAAATCACTAACTAACTAGCTGTCTCATTGTCTGTCTGGCTGTTTGTCTGGCATCACTTGTGTAAATCATTTACCACAATAAACGACAACAATGCATAGCGAAAGGCCATTACTATATGTGAACGTATGGCTATATGAGTAGGCTGAATATATAAAGGCAAATCAAGTGCAAAACAAGAGACAGGCAAAATCTGTCTGACTAGCAGATACCCAATACCTAAGCCTCTATATAAATTGTATAAGTATTTGGAGAAAGGTAGACAAGATCTAAGAATACAAATACAACTTTGACTTTACACTCTAGCTGATATATATAGATACCTGTGTAATCTATTCTTCTCGATCTATTGTTCGAGTTTATATATGGTATGCTCTATGGGCTCGCCCATAATCCAACCAATATACCTGTTTGACATTGTTGCCTACAGGGCACTCGAAATCATTTCACCTGCTGCAGTGGTTCTGTCTGCTTTGCAATTAGAATGGTCACTTAATAGGTTTAGCTTCTTGACAATATATCCATTGATATATATAAGTATATGTATGAATATTGAGAATATTGAAGTAATTATTTTCGACTTTTCTTTTATAGGATGAGACCGGCGCATATTTGATAGACAGAGATCCAAAGTATTTTGCGCCTGTGCTCAACTATTTACGGCACGGCAAACTTGTTCTGGACGGTGTCTCCGAGGAGGGTGTGCTGGAGGAGGCTGAGTTCTACAATGTGACGCAGTTGATTGCGCTGCTCAAGGAGTGCATTAGCCACAGGGATCAGGTGAGTGTCTGTCTGTCAATCCTCCTCTCACTCAAAGTCAAATTCACATTTGTAATTTGGGGTTTCTTTAATTACAGCGTCCACATGCTGATAAGAAGCGCGTCTATCGTGTGCTGCAATGCCGCGAGCAGGAATTAACACAGGTAATAACCATGTCATTCAACTGTTCCACAGGTGTATTAATGTTCCCTCTCCATCTCATCGCTTCTATTTCAGATGATCTCCACGCTTTCGGATGGCTGGCGGTTTGAGCAGCTGATAAGCGTTGGCATGCAATACTCGAACTATGGCCCATTCGAAAATAATGAGTTCCTTTGTGTCGTATCCAAAGAATGCGGATCGACAGCAGGACGTGAATTGGAGCTAAATGACCGCGCCAAGGTTCTGCAGCAGAAGGGTTCGCGAATGTAAGCAAATGCGACAACAATCAGTGGGGGTAACCGACAGATAGAGATATGAATTGTAGTTGCATATACACACATACAGCTATATCTAAGTAGATCAATCAGGCAATTAGCTATAATATTGCTAAATTAACCATTAAACAGCTGATTAGCGGATAATGCTTACTATCTATTCGCAATGGATTTCCCAGATATTCGAACAGCAATAGCTTGATAAGTATCAGAAGCAACTGAGCAACTGAGCAACTGATTAGCTAAATATCTGATTAGGTGATTAGTTTGGCATACATCAACTGCAGCCCCACCGATTCTATTTTGTAATTCTCACATACAAATTAGTTACACAAAAGTAACTAGCTTGCTTTGGGTTGATGTATATATGTGTATGTGTACGTGTATGTTTATGTATGTGAATTCAGATTTGCTTTGTCTAGGTATATACATTATATACAAGCACAAAAACTCAGAATGTTGTTGAGTTGAGTGAATCGAAGAAATTCAATTCAATGAGGTAAATTCAACTAGTTCACAATACGGAATTGATTTTGTTCAGCAAATTCAAGTTGTTTATCGTGTGGGAGTTCAGCAGATTTAACTGGTCCATCAATTAGAACTAATTTATCATGTGAAACCAATTCAGTAAATATAAATTTAACTGCAACTCAATGTTCCGAATCAGGAACACACACACATACAAACAAATATCACTCAGATCTTTAATGTATATGTAGTATGTAGATAAATGAAATTTTTTTTAAAACTAGAATCCTAATTTACAAAGACCAACTGCTAAGGCAATGCATTTATGTACGTACAATTCGTAAACATAGCTATTGTAATATATGACGATGCAATCATATAGAGAAAAGAAAATGAATTTGGATTATCTATATTATATAGTATAGATTTAGTTATTATGTCCAATTTATTGTTTGGCTACCAAATAATTGATGTTAACCTCTTTTTCTCTCTTTCTTTCTCTTTCTCTCTCTCTCTCTCTCTCTCTCTCCCACACTCTTTCTTTTTTCTTTCCCTCTTTCTCTGTTTAATTGCAGTCTTGGAATTTAAACTGCTTATAGAGCAGAGCATAGAGTGCGCATACCATCCAAAATATATGTAACTCCCATCAGCAAACACAAAGCTTAATTAATACAACAAAGACAAGCCACAAACATCATTAACAACAACAACAACAACAACAACAATGTAAAACAAATAGAACAAAAAAAGCTACAAAATTGATGAAAGAGCCAACAACAAAATACTTAAACCAGATTCGTGTTGACGGCAATTGGAGAAATAAAGTCAATGAATCATTCAATTGCAAACTTCAATCCATATTCCATCACAGAAGAACGAATAATAATAATTTGGTAAAACTTTTATTTGAGGACAGTTGGATAAACACAACTAAATACAATTCATTTACAAATTCCTCAAATAAATCCGTAAATCATTAACAAATCAAAAGAACACAAACACATCAATCATTCAATCAAGAAATTAGTAAAAGCTCGGTTTTATTTTTAATAGCTGTTGGAAAAGAGAAACTCATCAGTTCAATCAGTCAACACAAATTCTCTTAGACATCAATTGGAAACGCAAAAAGGGTTAACTAAAGTCTATTTAAACATTACATCAGTCACCTATGCGTAGTACTTGACTCTAATGTAAATCCCACTTCAGTTCTTCAACATTTTTCAATATGTTTTTTGCGCAAGATAATTTGGTTCTAATTATTTTAATTTTATTTTTTTCACTCATACGTGTGAACACAAGCACACACACATAGTTGACTTTAATTTTGGCTTCCCTTTTGCCTTCCGCATTTGAAGAGTGCCTAAAATACGCTTAAAACCTGGAATCGAAACATAAAAAAGTTGATGAAGCTAAGCACAAATAACAGAAAAACACCGCCAACATTTGCTTAAAAATAATAAATAAGTGATTAACAATATCTATGTATATATAAATATATATATATATATATATATATATATATATATATATGCAGGATGTAAAGAACATAAAAACTAGTTTACTTCATAGCTGATGGATGGAAACACTTGAACATGAACACCAAATTCTCAAAATGCAATGTTATATATATATATGTATATATATATGAAATAGAAGAGTATATATAGACACACACATTTACACCTATACATATTAAGTAAAAGAAACTAATTTGTACTTTTAGAAATTTTAGCTGTTTTTTTCTTGTTTTCCGTGTGCTAACAATAACAAAATATTATTAAAACTATATATATATATATATACATAAATATATATATATACCAGTGCATCATTATTATCATTAGGAAATTTTGTATTTTCCAACTCAAAACCAATTTAGGGTCAAAAGAAAGGAACATTGTAGTCGAATGTATAATGCCCGTTCATGCTACAGAAAACAGTGGAGATATATTGTGAGTTTAGTAACACCTGCTTAGATTTGGAGAAGTATAACAGGAATTTCAACTGCAAAAACTTCAAGATCTCCAGTGAAAAGCTTCTTTTGCTGACTTCTCACGTGCTCTGTGGGCGTAACCCGACAAAACTTAAATGGATCATGCTGTAGACACGAGTATATCTATTTATATATATATTGCAAGATTCTGCATCTAACTTTCTAGGCATTACAACAAGTTCCAGGTCAGGCTCTTTTAATTTGTTTTTCTCTACTTTCATATGGTGATTGGCATTTATTTTATTTTATTTTTTCTATATACATATATAAATATTTAAAGACCGATATTTTTTGAGGAAACAACCTATTGAAACTATATATTAGAAATGATGTATATACATATATATATACTCGTGTAGACGTTACCTATAGCCTGTACCGCCCATTAAAGGCTTGTAGAGATCGTAGCTCAAACACATAGCGCAAATTGATCTTCTTCTGTCTGTAATTTGAACGGGTATTGGGGTATATATAATGCAAAGCTAAAGCTAATGCTAAGCATTGTCGTATATAAATGGATATAGTATATATAGAGCGTTCAATATGGTTAACTCTCGTTTAAACTCAGTTCGAGCTGCATTTACATATGTATATACGTATAAATATATATGTATGTATATATGTGTGTCTGATAGATCGAAATGAAGCCCCCATTAAAAACCTAGAGCTTTATTTAACTAGCGAAGAAACATGGAAAAATATGAAAAATAGGAAAAGGAAAAACCATTTTTAATCACGACTGAATTTATGTGAATTTGCACTAAAAAAAATATAAAAGAGAAAAACAAATTAAAATATATAATTACACTATATATATATATCTATATATATATATATAATATGTATATGTATATATATATATAATTTTAACAATAGAAAAAAACAAAAGGCGAGTTTTGAAATGATAAACCAATTTTTTGTAAGCATTTTGGATTATTAATATATATCTATATATATATATATATATATATATCTTGAAAATCAAAAATATATAGAGTATGAAATGAAGCTATTTCAGCACACAATGCAATATGAGCGTCATGTTCGTAGATATAAATATATATATATATATATATATATATATATGATTTATATATATATATATATATATATGTATATGTATATATATAAGTATATATGTATTACACAAGCACACAAACACAAACACAGATATGACACTCTTACACACAGACAATGCATATGCTGGACTGTTCTCTCATTTTCATATGCATAGATCAACTAATCACACAGACACACACAAACACAAACTTACATGTGTATGGCCAAGCATTGGCAAGCTTCACTGTACTTGCAGCAACAACTATAACAATAACAACTTATATAATCATCAAGAGACGTCTATATGTAGCCATTGGCAGTAAACAAACAAAAAAAAAAAAAACAATATTTCAATAAATTAAATTTTTCTAAAAAATATTAAAGGAACTGTGTTTGATTTTGATGAATAAATATATATTTTCTATAAATATCATAATTATTATATTTGTAAAATATTGTGTAGATATTATTTATATAAGATTATATTATATCATTTTGATTAATTTTCAGAGTTATGCTTTTTATTTATTTTTTTCTTTGTATTTGAAGCAATCCAGTATTTCTCTTTAAAAAAAAAAGAAAGGATATTTTATATTATTTTCCTGTGCTCTTTATGCTCTTGGAGAGTAACAAATTGAAGTCTAATAAAAGTCAAAGTAATTAACTATTCGTGAAGCTTTTAAGCTCTCATCGGAGCATTAACCAGAGTTGTGAAAATGGATAGCAAAATTCTATCAAAAAGGGCTTTGTCCTTGCTAAAGCTTGTGTTGAACTTTGGAAAAGCTTTGGCCATAGCCATGTGAAATTTAGATTCCTTCTTCAAATATGTAAAGCTCTTGTCTTTAAAAGCTAAAAGCTAAGAACTCGGCAACAGTTTTGAGCGTTAAATCAGTTCTAATATAGCTTGATATATGATATATTGTATTGAGTTGTATAAAACACTTTACATAGGATTTCATAGTAGTTCATCTACATCTCCGTTAAAGGTTTTTATGTTTTCTTAAAATGCAGATAGCCCAAATCCAATTAAAAAATATACTTTTAGTCTGGCATCCGTCTGAACTCGGGCATCATTAAGTTGTGTGCCCTCTTAATAGATCTGTCCGACTGTATAAATGTAGCTATATAGAGAATGTAAAGAGCTAAAGACTTGCAATTATTACTATATATTCTTGTGTAGTCTACCTAATGTTTATTAAAGCTCTACAGATGTACATATACTTTTTAAATAGTCAATTTCTTATACATATATAACATTATATATATTATATATATGTACATTCAATTCTGAAGTTAGAATCGAATAAATGCCAAGTTGAGACAGGTAAAGCTCAATCTCCTTTGGTTAATTTCTTATCTGCCAACAGAAGTGAAGAACGAGGGAGCTGACGGACGAGGCGGTAGGAGATGTAGGCGTGGCATATTGATTAGAATTTTAGCCATGGCAAACTTATGCAAAGTAAAAAGAGATGTTCAGACTTGCGTGAACATCGAATCTCATAAGATATTCATTGGCAAAGGCACACACAGCAGAGCGTGTGTGCGCGTGACTCGAGATGACATTAAGAAGACGCAGCTGCTACGCTAAAAAGAACAGTTCCAAATTCAAGTTTTATGTAATAAACTAGTTCAATTTGATGAGCTAGCTAATTTGGTGACACCTGCTCTATTTGGAGAACTAGTTCAGCTTTGATGAGCATTCGAGTTGCTGCTGAACTTGAAGAACTAGTTCATTGTGCTCAACATATCACAACTTGATGCACTGCAGAGAGCCGTGCTCATGATCGTTTAAACTGTGTCATGCGCTGATCACATTGAGTTCAGTTGCTCATTTTACTGACTCGTTCAATTGAGCTGCCTCGCAACGATGCCGGCTTTCTAAATCTTCTGCATTCACCCGCGCTCTGCCGCGGGCTTATCGAATGCCGACTGAGGTAATAGCAGTGGCATCGACGGGTTTGGCACGTAGCGCGTTGCTTAAAATGTTATTTCATACGCGATATTTGGCTGGCGGCAGATTCATGCACGCATATATCGATATAGCCACATTAAAATTTAACTGCGCCTGCAACCCCAGCATCATGCTACATGCTATATGCTATATGCGACATGCCCCACGCTACTTGCCACATGCCATCAGCCCAATTGCTCTGCTGCGCCACCACTAAAAACAGAGACCGACGCGAGGCGAGGCGAGGCGAGGCGAGGCCATCGCCCAAAACACGTGCCCATTTATATTTATTCTAAACAAAGGAATAAAAACTTCTGTCGCCGCGCACATGAGGCCCGCGAACTGTTTCCTGTGCGTGGGTGTATCTGTGTGTGTGTGTTTGTGTGTGTATGTACGACAGACAGCAAAGTTTTTATATTTCCACATACCCTGCTGCTAGAGAGTATGGGGCTACATGGCCAAGTCCAGTCAAGTTGAACTGCTTCGGTTAATTTCGAATTCAACAGAAGTGTTCAAGTATTTTCTTCTTCTTTATGACTATGGAATATGGGGTATATGTGGTGATAAGCGAGTTCAGCTCTCCACAAGTAAATTAAAGAATGGAATCCTAGCGAAATTGATCTTCCGAAACCTGTTCAACTATTCATATTTTCTTCTGTCCTATATCGTTGAGGGATATAGAGATAGTGTTAAGATTTAACAAGTTGATGAATCACGTATTGAATATTGAATTTTATAAATTTGAATAGTATCTGAAACCGACTTAGGATTAAACTCTTAGAGAGCTTTCGTGGGCAGCTATGAATTGCATCTAAATTTGTATCTGCTTGCGTACGTAAAGAACTTGAATCAAACCGAAAGCTAGGACCTGCAGAGCAGAGGGCATCTGTAGGTCTGCCCTATTGGCGACTAGAGCATTGGTAAGTTCTTTTTTATTTGCACAGACGTCCGATGCTTTGGCATACGGCAATGCGCATTTAGCCGTTAAGGACATTAGTGCGTTTCGCTTTCATTCGAAGGTTTTTGCAAGAGGTGAAGTTGATGCTGAACTCGTCGAGTCTCCGAGTTATTCTGGACCCTGGGGGATGGCTCGTAAAGCGCAGCACGCAGCGAGCCTAAGCGAAATTTCATTGGTTTTTATGGTAACGATGGCGCGATGACTGCCCCAATCCTAACCGCCCAACCCCAATAAAAAAAAAACACTGCCTAACCATTTTCCATTCATTCTGTTTTCTTTTTTCCTGACACAAACCCACAGTTTTCAATTTAAAATCCCTATTCGCATTGGCATTTCGCTTTCTGGAGGTGCCAAGTCGGTCAGTCTTGGCTTCATCGTTCAGTTTTATACCTGGTTAACTTTCCGCTTCTGGGTTTTGTTTCCGAATCATTGTTCTTTCCTTTAATGATCCATCGGTTGATTGTTTTCATTTAAAATTCTGACTGACATCCTCTCTTATCTCTACTATCCCTCTCTTAAAGGTTTCTCATTTTCCTCATTCATTTCTTTTCAATCACATAGAGATTTCATTTAGTTTTATTAAATCGCTTCTCGCTTGGTCTTCTCTAGCTGCTCTCATCTCAGCCTAGCCTTAGATACTCGCAAATCTCTTTCCTGGACCTCCCTACCGAAATCTGGTTCCTCTCCTCGATGTGCTTGCGAAGCAGCTGAACCCAGAACAGTCTCGTTTGCATTTCCCTTTTCTGGAGCTGCTTTCACTTTTCGCGCCCGGCCAAGAAGCCGTTTCGGGGTGGCACTGTTCAAGTGCTTGCCCCAGCAGCATGGGGCTGGCACTTTAGCTGCAGCAGCAACAGCAGCTTCAGCCTTTGCTGTAGCTGGAAGTCATCTTTGCACCTTCCACACTGCAGTCGACATTGGCATTGCCACTGTCTGCAGCAGGATTTGCAACCCCTGTTAAACGGATGCAAGCAACTCGAGCAACGATTGCACCACCAACGCACCACCAACCACTTAAACTTTTGAATAGTGGAAAAAGTGCACTCAAGCAGGGTCTCTGGTTGGATTCATGTGCCAGCCACCACCATGTTTCACTTTCATTTTGGCTAGGCGATTCGAGTTGAGGCAAGGCAACTGTGAAGGTGGAGGGATATGAGGATGGGCGGGGAGCCGTAGAGGTGGGGGCTGCAACCGAGTCTCTCGTCGTTACTTTTTGCACCTGCCACCCAGTTGGGGGTTGCTTGCAACTAAATCTGAGGGCAAGCGGCAATGATTCTATGTCAACATGACAAGAGGCGACAGCCGTATCGTCGTCGTCGACATTCTAATGCATGTGGCATGTGGCATGTGGCATGTGGCATGCTGCACCAGTGGGTGGTCGACTTGAAAAAGGGGTTGCGCCTTGACTGAGGGGCTAGACAAGCGTCTGGCTGCGTTTTTGTCTCGTGTCTGTCTAGTGCATCTAACTTGTGATTCTCTCCCATGCCCAAGCTCCACTTCTTTTGGTGTATGAGTGGGCTTTTGTGCAAGCTCAAGTGCATGTCGCCAACGCCGTGTTAAGTGCGTCGAAACAAAGCAAAGCGTCTGTTGCCTTTGTGTGTGTGCGCGTGTGTGTGTTTGTGTATGCATGTGTATGTTTTAGTGTGAGTGTGCTCTGTGCCATCTGCCTGCGGGGCTGTTTGTCACGTTTTGTGCCAGAGATTTCTGTGCAATTTAACCCCATTTTTCTGCCTTCGTGTGTGCGTGGCATGCAACTAAACAGCAGACTCGATTCCCACTCAGTCGCCCCATCTAGATTAGGCACAGAACTAATATACAGCTAGCTGGCTGCCCTTATTCTAACCCCTCCATACACTTGTACTTTCCTTAACCCCTCCAGCTTTAACCTCCGTCTCTTACCTTTGCCTACTCTAGCCCTTGCATCTGCCCATTTCTTTAGATGCATTTTAATTGCAGCTTCGTCTCTCTCTCTCTCTCGCTCTCTCTTTCTGTTTCCTGCGAAACCTCGATGTGGGAAGACTGGAGCAGTCACATGTCGGCGTATTATGTGTCTCGTTTCTCTAAAAAAGCCTTTGTCAAACAAAGCGCGAATCTTCTCTATGCAAGTTGCCTTCTCGGACTCGCTACTTTCCCTCTCTTTCTCTGTCTGTCCTATGCCTCTTTCTTTGCGTGGAGAGTGAGAGAATAAAAGCCCTTTAGAAGTTAAATACTATTAGAGGTAATAAAAGCCAAAGTCTGCTAAGAAATTTAGCTTATATTATGAAATCTAGGTTTCAGATGAAAAATCAAACCAGCTGCTAGACGAACCAGAAATACGATCCCACTAAAAGCAAACTAGAGATCGTATTCATCTTATAAAATTGAACTAGTGGCGTATTTCAGTTAACTAACAAACTGAACTTATTGAACTACTTTAAATTATGAAAAATATATGTAAACTAGTAAAACTAGTTAAAAGAATTAGAAGATGAAGAACACTTGCATTAGTTCAGGCTATATACAAATAGTTCAATGAACTAGTTTTTTTTCAAACTGAATTCATTCATTAAAGTAAACTTGTTTTTCAATTCGACCTCCAATATTAAATATAAGAAATTCTTCAAAAAGAACGAAAAGAAGAAATAAGCTAGTGAACTAGCTTAGACATCTAATTAAGCTGAACTATTGAATAATATGAACAATTTACATCTTGCTTGGTGAACTAGTGTTCATATTTAACCTCAAATTTAACTAAAATTCAATTAGTTCTTCAAATTGAAGGCGACGAAAAATGTTCTGGGCATTGCCTAGGCTTTCACTAAGTACAATGCTATATTCTATCAGGGAGTTAAAAGCTAAAAAAATAAATTAAAAACGAAAACGAAGAACAAGAGCGTATAAGCTTAGGAAATTTGCATGAGGAGGATGGATGGATAGATGGATGGGGATGCGGCTAATGAATGCCAAGGCGAGCACACACGTGGAAGAGGCGGCTCTGGCTGGCTGACAAGCTGAACCATAAGTCATAAGAGTCGGCGAAATAGAAATGGGGAGAAGAAAAATGGAAAATGGGAAACGGGAAACGAGACACGGCGAAACGGGGAAACGCGCGCCAAGAAATTTTTGTCAATGCAACGAAATGGAAAGTTTGAGGTGGCGCAGCTATTGAAATAAGCAGCCGAGACGCAGAAACAACAAACAAAACCGAGCAGGTGGGGAGAGCGCGTGCAAGAAGATGGAGTATGAGGAAGACGATGGGGGCAGATGCTAAATAGAAAAAAACGTAGGAGAAGAAACGTGAATCGAGGATGTGCGTGCAAGTTGTAAAAGTGAAATGAAGTGACGAAGGAGAATTGAAGATGGAGCAGGAGGCCAGCAGCAGTAGCAGCAGGAAGAGGTGAGCAAGGAGGAAGCTGTGGTAGATGAAGTTGCAGAGACGCTTTTGTTCTGACCTGTTTTTTTTATTCTTTCCTTTTCATTTTTTTTTTTTTGTACTTGTGCATGTGTCAAATTTTTTTTTTTTTTGTTTTGCTTTGCAAAACGGAGATTGAAGAAGGAGAAGACGTTGCACTTGAACTACGTTAAATAGAGAGGAGCATAGAGTGTGTGGGAGGAAGAGCCGAAATGGTAGTGGAAAGGGGGTAAGCACATAAGTTGCCAAGAGGGAGAGACAGAGAAGGAATGAGCGTAAGTTAGAGTAAAGGGTTAAGAAAGCAAAAGAGAGGGAGGCAGGCAAGCATGTAAGTTGCCATTGCAGTTGAGCATACACATACATATGTATATATCTTTATATGTATATATATGTATATGACGAGGGCAGCTGCGCTATTAAGGGATGCAAAATGCAAGTGATTGCAATGTCGTTAGGGGTTTCTCTACTTTGGATGCGAGGAGTGGGTTGTAGTAGGCCGAGGGTGTCAAGAGGGGAATAAATGATGCCTCTAATGATGTGCTCCCCACATACAGCAGCCGTTGCCGTTGCCGTTGCCGTTGTTGCTGTTGCTTAGGCAAACAAACAGTGAGAAAGCAAAGTGGAGAGCATGAGCTTTGTTATTTTTGCGCCTCGAAGTATGCAACGTTTTATTTGCATATTCATATTGTAAAGCACAAATACGTATGTACCTAAAAACATATATATGTATATGTACTTATATCTGTATGTGTGTAGGTACGTATGCGTGTCTCTGTACAGTTTGCACCAAATCATGCTGCGTAATGAACTTTGACCGGTTAGAGTAAAGGTTTTGGCATCTCTCGCTGGGGTCAACCCTGAGTTTTGGATCCATTTGTACATATATGCGTATGTATGTATGTATTTATGTGCATGTATTAGTATCCGCAACTTTTACTTTTTTTTTTTGCTCTCATTGTTTAGAGGGATTTGTTTTTTTTTTTATTTATTTATTTATTTTTTTTTTTGTGAGTTTTCATTAGAAAATTTTTTTTGCGCCATCATTTTCTGAAATTGTCAAAACAAAAAGGGTTCACACACAGACCAATACACACTTATAGAGACCCACGCACACCCACGCACACACACATACACACACATGCGTACACTTACATAGAGATAAGCGCGCTCGCAGATTTAGATATTTTAGACATGCTTGTGCACTTCCGCACACACTCGCACACTCACACGCAGTTATATACAAAGACCCACATGTACAGCCAGCATCGCTGTGGGCCTGTTTCTGACGTGCCTCTGCCTGGTGCCACGCCCCCAGCCCCGCTAACTAAACATGCTTAATTAGAAAGTAGCAGCGGCGACTGCGACTCGCCGTCTCATATTTCACTGACCACCACACATTAGAGCTGACTCATCAGCGATGGAACAAATGAACATGAACTAGTTCAGCGTAGAGCAGCATTGCGGAACAGAACTCAGAGCTGTGTTACATACATAAACACTTATTCGTGGGGAATTTGAATCTGAAGTGATCTTTTCAACTGTTTGTATTGTAATTTAACTAACTCATAAAAATGCACTAGCTCAGCATTTTACCGTTACTACTTATACTAGTGACTGGTTAAAATGAGCTAGCTCATAAAAATGATCTAGTGCACGGAAATAAACCTGTACTAACTATAATTGTCAGGACTGAGCATCTGACTGAGCATCTCCACCACCCAACCTCCCAACCTCCCAACCTCCCAACCCCCCAACCACCCAACTGGCCACTAAATGTAGCGGACGCCACCGCAGATCCTTACAAAGACCCCAGCAGCTACCAGCCCTCCCTTCCTATGCTGCCCACGTGCCCCTCCCCCACCTTAGCCGGGATGACAACATTTTCGGGTTAGCTGCGAGCCGGAGTTTGTCTCAGTTTGCGTTGATGGGTTCCAGCCCCATCCCTCTGCCGCCGACGCCGCTCTTGGCTTTTCGGGGTAAGGCAGGCGTAAGGGGGGCTGCTCATTATGTGGAGCGTGGGCTGTGGATGCGTCAGCGTCAGCGTCGGCATCAGCGTCCGCGTCTGCGGCTACGGTTGTGACTCGCATTTGGGGCGCATTCGCGTCCGCCACGCACATATGAATTTGTTGAATTAATCACTTGGGTTTTGGGCCTTGCTCCCTTTTTTTCGGTTGCTTTTGGGCTCAGTGTTAGCCTGGCCAACACCCACCCAACCACACACACACACACACACACGCACACACATTGACATGGGCATTGCTCTAGGCATATTTGGCGAGTTCTCCACTTCCGCTTCTACATTATGCAGCGAATCGATAAAAAGTTTGACCAAACCTCCAGTCGAGCCGCTCGACATGTGAAATGTGTGAAATGCGCGCATTAAATAAAAAACGCAAAAAAAAAAAATAAAATAAATAAAAAGTGAAAAAATAAAAAATGGGAAATGGAAACAAAAAGAAAAAAACATAAAACGAGCTGAAACCAATTTAAAAAGGGGTATCTACCCCATAAGCCTAGCTAGGGTAGCATTTTTATACATACATTGTATTGCTTACTGTTAAATCGCCACGAAAGGTGTAGCCAACCAGCCCCCGCCCCGTCACCCCGTCACCCCGTCGCCATCGCCCATTGCCCACTGCTCAGTGCCCCGCCCCCTTGTTAAGCAGTCGGTGCGCGGGCATGTTTTAGATAAGGTAAATAACTGCGATTGTTTGGAATTTTAATGTAAATGTTTTTATGCCACATCCACAGCCATTTCCATGTACATTTTCATGTCCTTTTTCGCGTCCTTATCCGTGTCCGTGTGCCCGCGGATCAGCGTTGGTCAGCGCTGCTGCGCGGCTTTTACGGTTCCTAAATGGAAACTGCGACCACTTCCGCTCATCTGCCTCGACATTAGCTAAATGCATATATATTGTATTAGACATGTACATGCATTGTACAAGTATATGTGGGAATACCGGATGCGGTAGTGGCACTACCTACCCACATAGCCTCAATAACGCATTTACAACTCTTTAAGGCTTTTAATTTTCGTTTATAACATGTGTACATACACACACACGCATACATATGTATGAATATCTCGTACACACATCATCCTCACTCAATCGACCCCTCTAAAGAACTTGGAGCGGACTCCTAAAGCCCTCCGATTGCTTTAGCTTTGTTCTCTTGGATGTTTTTTTTTTTCCAAATATATATATTTCCATATTGCTCAACATTTTCATCATGTTTCACTATCCAAGTTATATGTGCCATCGTCATCAAGTATAGGGGAAAACCATGGCAATAGATTTAAGATATTATGTAAGAATTGTAAATGAAAGAAATCATATCGCCGGGCATGAGAAGAAATAACTAATAACTACTCTGAACTACGATGTTTGAGTAAGACTTTTTGGAGATGCACACGGCTCAAAGATGATTGAGCTACAACATCTTGTGACTTGAGTTATTTCAAATTTGGATCTACTAACTTACCCTATTGTCATGTCCAATGCATAGGGCGTAAATGTTACATCAAATCTATGTACACGAGGAGTATGCTGCTGGGAATACTCAGTTCATGATTGCAAATGAGATTGCTCACTCTTTTCTTTGGGGCATTCAAAGCAATGTCTTTGTTAGCCGATTGACAGAGTATTGAGCGAATACTAGGTGGGCGAATAACTTCCACTGAAACTTTTGTCCACTCTCTTTTCTCTATTCGCTTTACAGTTTTGTCTGACTGCTAACGGCTGCGGAACTAGAACTAGTTCGTAAGACAACTTATAATTTGTTTTTAATAATTTTTTTTTTCATTTACGTTTTTTTTTTGTATTATTGTTTTTTAATAATGTTTCTCAAAAGCTGCTGCAGGCAGAGCCATAAAAACAATTTGATTTTAACTGAAAACCAAAGTGAAGATAAAAGCCGTAACTAAAAATCAAAGGCGCTGATAAGTCTGTGTGTGATGTGTGTGTGTGCGTGTGTGTGTGTGTGTAGTCGAATTTGAAACCCGGCTGCATTTGTCTTTGAGCTTGTCGTCTGTCAACTGCAAAAAAAAGAGATGAAAAAGGAAGAGGAGTTAACATAAGCAAACCACAAATGCATACACACACACACACACACACACACACACACACACACAGCGAGAGAGAAAAGCCTTGCGGAAGTGCAATTGCAATTGCAACGGCGCTCACAAAGCATTCTAACATGATTTTAATTACAAGCCCCAAACTTATGTCACACAAAACAACTTTGGCCACCCCACATTGGGGCAGATAAAGCCGAGCGCACAAGCTAGAAGACTGGCAAATGGGTATATGCGACTCTCCGATATTGTATGTAGGTGCACATGGAAGAAAGGGGATCAAGAAATGTGAAATGTGCCACGCTTCAACAGGCCTCACCTGGGAAACCTCTAAACTAGCGCAATCATAATTCTATAGGGTTGAATAGTGCCAAAGAGTTAAATGGACGCCAGAGCCAGCTTGTGTGAACTGAATATGCTCGCTTGTGGCACATTGTTGGGCAGGCATGGAAAAAAAGCAGCAACTGAAACGGAAACAGAAACAAAGCGAAACGAAACGAAACGTGTGAAGTCCTCAAATCGCTCGCAGCGAGTTGAAGCTGACAAAATGTTTCGCACTTTTTATTTATTTTTTTTTTTTTGTCAGCCTCATTTTATTGTGGCCTTGTGGCAGTTGCAGTTGCTGCTCCTTCCCTTCCTCCTCTTTCTCATTCTCATGCTGCTGCCTTTCTCGAATAGTCCACTGAACAGGCAGCAAGCAGCAGGCAACAGTGGAAGGTACCCAACCCAACCCACGAGCAATAATAGAGCAAAGTTCTTTTTGTGTGTTCACTTCCAGTGTTTTGCCTCTTGGCATGTCTGCCTGCCTTTTCAAAAGTCAGTCCTTCCACTTGAACCTAGCCCTACTTCTTAACATAACTTCATTTCATACACATTTCTAGTACATGGGAAGATCTAATGATCCATCATGCTGTATATGAACCTGTCTTGATATTCAAGACAACTTGAGAAGTGCCTAAGTGTATATTATACAGTTGAATCGGCTTATAACGACTCCGCTTATAATTGCCGACCGGTTATTGCGACGAAAATGTGATGTCGCGGTTGGTCGCCATACTAACTTATGTGAAAGGTACTCTGCCTACTACTACAATCCGCTAATACAAACTTATAAGAAAGCAAAGTTATGACATTAGTTTAGATTTGTTATTAATATTATCAAAGAAGCACAGAAATGTGTTACAGATACACAGATCCACGATCATTTAACAAAGGTTGTTCATAAAATTCAAACAATTCATCAAATAACAAGTAAGAAGGTTCAGTCAGAAGGAAGCAGTCTCGACTAGGAGATTAAACTAGTTGAGCTATGTAAATACTTGATGAAAATTAATTTTAGATATTTCAAATTGAACATGATTCAACTAGTTATTGATTTGCTTATCATATTGAGTTACTGCAGCATATTGAACTAGTGAACTAGTTCTTTAGATTCGCTCAATTGAGAAATACAATATGATTTGCAGTTTTACTATGACAATCATATACATAGATACATATGGATTTTATATATTAAATCTCAAAAGTGTTGAGCGAACACAATTTGAGCTATTCTAGTCGAAGGTAATTTTGTGGATATTACTGAACAATTAAATTTGGGAAAGATCAGGAGCGCAATGGCTGTGGAAAAATGCCCAGAAAACGCAGTAAAAATTTCAAACGTTTCATTTGCTGTCGTTGTTGTTGCGGTTCTCTCTCACTCTCCCTCTTGCATATGCCGCCAGAGGGCGCTTATGCTTTTAATAGGCCTATGGAAGGGTTGGGTGGAAAGGCTGCATGAAAGGGCTGGGAGTAATGCGGGCTCTGCGTTATATTATTTTGACAACTTTTTGTTGGTTCAGTGAAAAAAAAAACGATGAAGAAGAAGAAGAAGGTACATACAGCAGCGAGTACATACGGCAAATGTAGAATATATATGTGCATATGTATATACATATGTGTGTGGGTGGCTGGGTGCTTGCCACACACACACGTCGTTGGTAGCATGTGCATAATCAAGCCGATAGGCGGGATAGGCTCGAAATCGAAAGCCGAAAACTGCAGCCAGAACGAACGAGAACGAATCTGGGCAGCCAGAGCAGAGAATGAGGAGGAATGGGAAGAGGTGGCGTAGAAGTAGCATAAGGAAGAGGGGGAGTTGACGTAGAACGATGACGGCGAATGCGCAGCTATAGTCGCCTGGAATAGTGTCCGAAAGTGCGTTGCAAATGAGCAAAAAAAGGCCACGCCCGGCTTTGCTGGCCCGTGTCCTGGCTGCAGCTACTGCAGTTTATGTTGCTATTGTTGTTGTTGTTGTTGTTGTTGTTGTTATTGTTGCTGGCATAGGCCGTGTACGTGAACGTGTTGCTGCGTTACCTTTCTGCCTGCCTGCCCAGTCAACCAGCCTTACTCCTTTCTTTTTTATGCCCCTTCATTAACTGAAGAGCGAAGTATATTGGGTTTTCTGCAATGTAAGGCTACGCGTCCGTACGTATTTTAGAGCAAAAGATGTGGAGCTTGAAATCTATATTACGCAGGTGATGAGATCTTCCGAAGTTGTAGAGTCAAACATTACTGAAGGCTTTTTAGCTAGATATATAGATGTAGTGTAAATCATGTGGAAAATGCGAATGCCTGAGCGCGTATTGTGCAGTTAGTTACGCCGACTGCAATGTTTTTACTTCTTTCCTGTGTTTTTTCGATTTTTTTTTGCCTGCAAAATTTAAATGGATTTTTTTTTTTATTTTTCTGTCGGGTTTTACTTTATGCACATGGATTCGTTTTTTTTTTTTTTTTCATACATATATCTTTTTTTGGTTGATTTTTGGTGTTTTTTTTTTTATTTATTTTTTTATATATTCTGCTCGTCTCATCATGATGAGCATTTCCTTTTCTCTCTTTTTTTTTGTATTCAAGCAGATAATTACATTTAAATAAAATAAAAATTTCATGTGGCGCTAGGTAGAGTCAGCCATATACACACACAACCACACACACACTTATACATAAATATACATATAAATATATATAGTAGATATAGCCGGTACCCACTGGCCCTTCGCCTATTGCACAGTTGCACCCGCGCTTGCCGGGCGTTGTGAATCTGCCTGCTGGCTTCGCAGACGTTGTATTTGGTTTTTGTTGGCGTGTTATTATACCCTGGATAGTTGAAAAGCTTGGGCATATTGGCGTTTAGCGCCACTGTATATCGAAAGTAAAAAACAATAAGTATTAATATGCAACTGTTATTGAGTCCATCTATTTAGACGTTCATTTTCCTGTCTGCCTGGGCTGTCTCTCTCTCTCTCTCTCTCTCTCTGGCTATTGTATCTAAATATGTCTATTGCATTTAGTAGAAAACTGAAAGCTCTACTCATTTTCCTAGTATCCACAACGACAGCTGAAAACTGGCATATAATTCCTCGTAAGGAATACAGAAAACCTTATTTATATTTTAGCTACTAAATTGGAAATTGGAAAAAGTCCTGAACAAATTGATTCATATTGATTTACCACAATGGATTCAAGCACAACTTTTAAGGCCAGGGCATCTGCTAGTCAGGCAGGTCCGTCTAGTGCACACCTACTTGTTTTATAATTCATTTGGTTGCGTTGTTTGACTTATGCCCAGAACTGCAACAGGAGCTGGAACAGGAGCTGTAGCCTAGCTGCAGCATTTGCTTGTTGTGTTGTCACAGTGCCGCAAATTGCGCCGCATTTGTCTGCTCTTTAGGCTGGCTCATCTGACCATGCCAGTAGCACCAATATACAAGTCATTCGCCTCAACTCATCTCTCTTCCCTTTCTCTCGCTTCCTCTCTTCTCTTCATCTGTTTACCAACTGCAGTCAAGTCGACGTTGTTAATGCTAATTGCCAGGTTTCTACAGCTTCTGCAGAGTCGCTCGTTATGTCCCCTTGAGTGTTGGCCGCTCTTTGGGGTCATTTCTGATTCTAAAAGTGTTGCAGTCCGAATAATAAAAAGATATATATACATATCACAATGGGATAATACGCTTAAATCTGCTAATTCTCTTCATCTGCCTTTGCTGTACTTAAGGAACGAATCGAGAGAGAACGAGAGAGAGAGAGAGAGAGAGAGAGAGAGAGAGAGAGAGAGAGAGAGAGAGCGAGAGAGAGAGAGAGCGAGAGCGAGAGCGAGAGCAACTCTTTGACGCATGACAACTTCTTGTAAACAATTGAACTAGTTCAAGAGTTGATTCTATTACTCTGTATGGTAATATTGATATGATAATACTTTATTGGCATGTAAAATATGTTCAATTGAATGGATCATTGAAATAAAGTTGTTAAACTAGTTCAATTATTTGTGTACTACTACTACTACAGTTCAGTTGTTTATGATTCACACTCCAAAGTTAAATTGTTGTTATATCTGATATATCTGCACTAGATATGTAGAAATATATAATGTAGAAATAGTTCCTATGATATTACTAGTTCAACATTTAGCTTTTCATTCATCGTTGAGAATATTTAACTAACTCATGAAATTGAACTAGATCATCAAATTAGTCCGTTTATTAAATTGAACTAACTAGCTCGATCTGCAATGGGACTAAACTCGAGTATCCAAAGAACAACAATTTGTATGAATTGGAGTTGGAGTGCGAGAGTCGCGAGTCGAGAGCAACAGGCATGGAGACAACGGGATTCCCCCTCCCCCTCGCCACGCCTCGACTCACCTCACGTCTACTGAACTGTGTGAGAGCTTAAATCGTTGTTCCTGTTTTTATTTGGCCACTTAAAGAAAAGTTGGCGTGTTCATCTGTGGCTTCGTTGTTCCTGCTTTTGTTTCTGTTTCTCTTGTTTTTTTCTTTTTCGTTTGCCTTCAAGAAATGCCAGAGCAACGGCAGAGCCAACAGCAGTGACACATTTCATTGAATCGATAAAGGTGCACAACAAAAAGTAAGAGAAATAAGCAGATGGCTCCGAAATTTAAACACTATTACACATTTTGATTGCCTGAATGCTAAAATACAAGGGACATGTGACAAAAGTCTATACGCATTCTTGATAAAACTCAACACGGGACTGGTTCTCTCTGATTGTGCTGACTGATGCAGTTGACTGACGTCTTTAAGAGTAATTGAGAGCAAGCTTTATTATTAAGCTCTTTATAAATATAACAGGGAGATTGCTAGCCTGCTCTATGTGAAGGAATATCTATGAAAACATCAAAGTTTTAACTCTTCGTATCAATAAACAGAACTTTAGCTCTTATAAGAAATAATAAGGCCTGGGAATCTATTTATAAAGCCGATTTCGATCGTTCGTTATCGATATCAATAATTATTCCTGATGAGACTCAGACATTAAGTCGACATCTTATGGCCAATGGGCACCAAAGCTGAGTTATCTTAAGGTATACAAGCATACTCTACTACTACTACAGAATAGAATACTTGAATTCAATTCAAGACTCATCCATATGGAAATCTTTGTCTTTTATAAGAAATGTAATTATTGGAAATTTCCGTAAGTTTACGAAAATCTATATTTTGTTCATCAGCACATACTTATGTACTCAGCCTTTGGTTGGGTTGCGAGTTCGACTGGCTGATGTGTGCCACGCTGCGTATACGTAACGGAACATTCATATGCACTTATTGAGGGACAGTGCTGGCCGTAATGCATGCACCTATCCTAATGGATCCCATTAGCGGGATCCGTAAGCGACGTCGACCACAATGTTGGCACTAAATTGAAAATTATCGCTATACATTCTATTTACACACAATGCTGTGGTGCATTTAAAGTGGATGCAACCGGGAGGGTCCGTCTTGACTTTTGTTTTGAGCAATTTGCGCTTAATGTATTGTAAGACAATTTGCCTTTGTCTCACTCGTAATTGTGCCTGAGAGACTTTTTTCCGTTGAATAGATTTACAGAAAGTGCAATTTCCACAATTGCTCAAACATTGCATTACGTTCCATTGTAAATGGAGGCTCTACTGTTAACATTTAGGTTTTGTAGCTCATGCAATTTGGCTGCCAGCCATTCTTCTAGCTTGTCAATCACTCAAGCAGCAAGAATATCAATCACTTGGTCATTCAATCATAAAAAAGACAACATTCTTTTCCCAAGAGAATTATGTCTATTTGGAAGAGGTCAACTTTTTGGGAGTACAAAAATAATAGAGGTTGTCCTTCAAGAGAATCGATGTTGCAGTCAGTCTCTCGATCAATCAAAGTTTATGAAAGCAGTTGACGCATATCAAAATTCGTTTCTTTCGATTGATGTGATATCACATTAATTATTTTGTATGTATAGAAAAGGAGTTTCCTATGCAGTTGAGGCTATTCTATTAACGTTTAAGCAATCAATCAAATATGTGCTCATTGAAGCTCATCAATTGATCAATTACTTTAACTGAAAATCCATTTATGTGGATTACAATCAATCATTTGAAATCTTGGCTGAATTTTCGAGATTAAATATAGGAAATGGATTTCAAAGTTACAGAAACTCAAAATCTTTTGCCAGAGCTGATTTTGGAATTCTTAACTTCTTCTTCTTCTCAAGCCAATTCTGATTCTTGATTGCTAAATTTAACGTAAGATTATTATTGCTCGTAAATAACGAACGGCCTCGAAACTTCTCGCTCTGTTTACGAGATCCGCCATACACGAGGAGCATACTCACTCGATTTTGCTTAGAGCAGAGGCTTTGATTCTTTTCGGTTGAGTTGAACTTGGTTGACGTTGGCACAGTGAGGATTAGTAAATGTAAAGCAGATATAGCCAAAGAGTCCATGCAAACGATCTTCACATTCACATACGCATAGCGAAAACAACTCTCGCTTACATACCAATACTTACACAAAACAATGAAAGAAGTTACTGTCCGATCGTGAAAAAACTCATTGAGCAATCGATGCTTGCTCAGAGTGTCCGAGCTATGATGATCATACTTATGAGTATATGTATATAGTATATACAATATACCATCATTCGTATATATATGTATATACATATACATATAGCATGTACATGTGAAGGCTTTGCTCATTGGCGCCATAGAAATAAACATTTTTCTTTTACCCTTTTAGCAACGAATTTTGAGTAACTAAATTAATTAAAAATTTGTCTGCATCTACTTCTTCATACATATGTGTGCGTGTGTGTGTGTGTGTGTCTGTGTGCGTGAGAGAGAGAGAGAGAGAGAGAGAGAGAGCAATGAGAAGAAAAAATGAGCATGTTGCGCAAGAGGAACTAAGCTTGTTAGCAACTTGGCAGCGGCGTCACTGCTGCTGCCGCACGCATTGCCCAAATTGAAAGAAAGTGGGCGGCAAGTCCGTGGGCGTGGCTGCTGCTCGCTCGCTTGCTCGCGTGTGTTTGTGTGTGTGTGTGTGTGTGTGTAAATGTGGGCAATTGCTGCAGCCTTATTTCGCATATTATTATACATATTTTGTTTTACTTTTTTCTCTCTTGCAGTTCTTTATTTTCTTTAGCTGCCTTTTCTTTTGCGCATTTGCTGCGTAGTTGTTGAGCTTTCTTTATTCTTTACTTTCAGCGAGTGTGTGTGTGTGTGTGTTCGTGAGAGTGTGGGCATGGGTGTGTGTGTGCGTGGGCTTTCTGCACTCATATGTGCTTGTAAAGTTTTTACTTCGTTAGCATAATGAGAAACCGCGTGCTCATATCCACACGCCTACCCTCAACACACACACAAACGCACACACACACACACACATACATTCGCCTCGACATAAGTAAAAACAAGTTGTTTGTGCCTCTTGCGTAAGTATTTTGCGCCGTTGTGTCGCTGTGTGCGTGCATGGAGGCTGTGGCGAACAAATGGGTGATGGGCGGCAGGGAAGGGGTGTGGCAACACAGCAAATTCTATTTAAATTGTGTACAACATTATTAGAAAGTTTTCCATTGCGCCAACCAACCAATCAACAACAACAACGAAAGCCTCCCCCTCCTCCGTAAAAAGAAAAATAAAAAAAGCAAATGAAAATCTCAAAGTCGCCTATAACCCACTTCCTGATGCTCGCCCTAGCGAGAAAAGTGGCTTCTGCTTATCGATAAAATTCGCAGGGACGAGAATCAATGAGAGTCCAGGCCAGGAGTTGTCGTTTTTGTTCTCTCAATCTGCCACGCCCCCTGAAATGACATAGTTGGACATGGGTCGATCTATTTGAAGCTTCAGCTCCTTAGCTCCAATGGGCGGTCAGGCACTTTTCACTAAGAGAAAAAGATAGCGGAAATTTATAACTAGAAATGTGAATGCATTTGTATGCATTAAATAGATATCTAAAAACCTGAATATGTCGGGTTTTCATTCACTTGTCACGCCTCCAGAAGAAATTCAAAGATGTATTATTTATACGTGAAGTTCTCAGCTTCAATAAAAAACGGATGAAGTTGCTTAATAAAGCCAATAAACTCGTCTCTCCCGCTTCATGAACGGGCATAATAAGCAGAAAGCACACAACCAGGCAGAGTGTCTGTGTGTGTGTGTGTGCGAGTGGGCAAGTGTTGGGGCAGAGGTAGCAGCAGCAGCTTTTTGGTATTCTTATTTTTTCCCTTTTTGGGGGTTTCGTACAAACGCGTGCAAAAAGTTGCAAAGAACGCGCCAACATAAGCAAAAAGAAAGAATATGTTGGAAAAAGTCGAGAAACAAAATTTTTAATTTGCCTCGCGGCAACACATACACGCGCACACGCACACGCACACGCACACCCACACACACATATGCACGCACGCTTAGCTGTCTTGACAACAAGGAAGCAGCTCGTTCCGCCACAGCTCTGCCCAAAAGAACCAGTTCCTCCGCTTCAGCCCCAGCCTATCGAAATGTGCTGAAAAACCGCGAAATTTTTTTTTTTCAAATTTCACAGCTCAATTTTATATTATGTTGTGCCTGTGTGTGTGTGTGTGTGTGTGCATTAGTATAACATTTTGGTATTTTAATGCTCAATGGAGTAAAACTTATTGAAATGTTTGGGTTTTCATTGACAAGAAATTCTATTTTCAATTTTCAGCTGTCGATCATGGAGTGTTCATAAATTGCATGTCAACTAGTTCATAAATTGCATTATATTGATTAATAAGTTGATTTTGCTGATTAAGTTCATCAATTAACAAATTGAACTATTTTCAGCGTATCTAGAACTAGATCAAGCTGCCAAAAACTGAAGTCGACTGACTTTTGTCGATTGACAGTTGGTTTCTCGTGCTATGTATGTGCTGCATATGTATACATATGTATTTATTTATATATGTACATATGTATAGACATACACCCACAAAGAGTTGGGCTGGCAAAAGTTTTCTTATTCTTTTTCTGCTCGAACTGCTCGAAGTGCTTGGCTGCCCCCGTCAAAGGACACAGAACTTGCTTGCCAGCCGCCTCACACTTCCCCCTCCCACACATACATGCACACATGCAAAAAGAAAGAAGACGGTTTGGGGAAGGGGCTGCGGTTGGTTGTGTGTTGTGAAGTTTGGGGCCAAGGGCAGCGCCAAAGAATTAAAACCGCAAATGTTGCTCTGCACATTATGCAAAATTAGTAGCAATACCTACGCATGTATGTGTGAGTGATGTGTTAGGGTGTGAGTGTGTGTGCTGTGGGTATGCGTGCACACAAAAAGAATTTTTAACAAACTTTTCACATGCTTGTTTTGCTCTACTCCTCACCGAAACAAATGGTAGTCTTGCCAATGAGCAGGAGTGCTCAGCTCTGACTCTGACTCTGACTCAGACTCAGAATAAGACTCAGAGTCGTGTGCCTGGGTGTAGAGTATCTGTAGTGCGGTCACGCAAGAAAGTTGTAGAGATAGGGCAAGAAAAGAACTTGAGGCGTTGCTGTTAGATGTGGAAGCTATGGATGGGAGGATGGGTTAAAGCAGCGGCTGGGCGCACTTCTTAAGCATATTTCATTACATGTTCGTCGACTGGCGAAGACGACGTGGAGAGCGCAGATGAAGACAAAGATGACGATGAACATGGAGACGTAGACAAAGATGATGATGATGATGGCATTTGAGAAGCAAGAGTGAAGACGGCTTCAGTTTCGAATCTCAAGAAAGATCGCAGCAGCCAGCATTCCATGAGAATGTGCTCGTCGGAGTACATGACTAAGGGATACCCTGGCCGTGGATTCAGGTATGAGATCTGGCTAACATCTGACGGACACATGTGCTTCTCCAGTTAGGGAGGAGGAGTTAAAACTGTCTGAAATTAGGTATATAAGGAACAGGGCCAGATGGAGTCAAACCTCCTTTTTTGCCATTTATATTCGGTACTGGGTATAAGAACAGAGCCGCCGCAGTGAATCTCCTTGGATACATTAATCGCATCGTAAATATGCTGCCATTTCCAACTCTCCTACTCTGGCAGCCAGCTAATTTAACCCTGAATCTTCTCAAGGCATACACACACATATTCACATACACTCGCTCACTCATTCTGGCTGTTCCTTTGGGAACGCGTCGCATTTTGCTTCTTTTGGCTAGAAAGAAAATATTTTTTTTTTTTTTTTTTTTTTTTTTTTTTTTTTTTTGTGAAAAATTAAAAGCGCAAATGCTTCCATGCCTTTATTCGCCCTTTGTCCCCCAGGCGAAATACCTCCTTTCCCATGTGTCTTGGCTGCTTTTCTACTCATGATTATTTTGAAATTAATTTGAAAGCCCTTTTGCTGTGGTGGCCGCATTTTTCGAAACACAAAAATGTCTTAAACTTCATTACTCATCTTCTCAAGGGTGCGTATGTGTGTGTGTGTGTGTGTGTGTGTGAGTGTGGGTGTGATGGGAGTGTGGTTGTGGGAAATATGGAAGCTACTTGACTATGTCACACGCGCATTTAAATGTTTTTCCAGCTTATCTAACGAAGCTGTTTACCAAGTTTCGCGCTTGGCTTTTTTGTGCTTCAGTAAAATCCCCTGAAAGAGCTTCAGTCAACGGCTCAAGACTTCTATTAATACATTTTTGTAATCATCTTAACGCTAGTGTAGGCGTAGTTCCTGCTCAGACGCACATTTGTCTTAAGTCCATTAAAATCAAGTTATAAATCTTTTCGAATAATATTAGCTCAGCTGAACGCTGATCTATCTCTATATCTTGTTTACCTGTGTCTTTGATATCGTTATACCATTAGAAGGCTTCCTGCTGAAGATGCATTTTGAAGATAATTCAATGATCAGAATCAAATGTAAGCCAGATTCATATATAAACTTATATATGCAACTGATATTCATTGACTTTGTAATCTGTATACGAGGGACATTAATGACATATTAAGTATACGCTCCGTGACTAATAAAAGACATATCGAAATGTAAGTTCCACAAAGACTTCTATTATGCAATGTTGATTATGGAGAAATCTTTCCCGGTCCCTAAGTATAGAGTATATGCGATTGAGCTAGTTTATAGAACTTAAAGACTAGATCGAGTTAAGATACTTTTATTCATAGTAGCGTAATATAAAAAGCTAGTTCAAGTTACTGAACTAGTTTCAATGAACTAACTCTAACTAACTACTCTGTAAGAATCGAGCCATTGAAATATATTAATCATACGCTATGTAGGCCAAAGGCTAATAGTTCGACCCAGTTGGAAACAATGTTCAAAACGATTTCTTGAACTTATCCAAAAGCTGATGAACTAAATAGTTTTTAAAGTTGTGTATAATTTCGATAATTTTGCTCCCATGGTCAATAAGCAGTTGATCAGTTCATAAACGGTTCATATTGGTGAATCGTTCATGCTCAGTTTCATATGAATCAGTAAGGCAGCTGTACGATTATCTATGGGTCCACATCTAGCTATTTGACATAGAGCTATTGATCGATAGCTTAATTGCTTAAAAGAAGGAATCGTTCATAAATAATTTAACTAAATGGCCGTTTATCAACGTTTCTGAATAAGAATTCATTAATTTTTTATTTTATATGGAATCAAATTTCAGTGTCTTCCTTATATGAAATCAAATTAACATGCACGAAACATAAGATTGGTTGAGGTAAATGTATGCAAGTATTTTGCTATCTAAATATATATGTATATATCTAAAACTTAAAATATAGAATGATATATCAAATATATATTACATTATAAATGTAATTTCTGACATGGTAAATCTCAACTATATATGCTCTGAGACAAAACACTCTCTGTGGGACTTAATGAAAATATAGACTTAACTAGAATATAGTTAATTAGAGCTTAACTAAATCATCATTAGATACTACTTCGTACTGCATCGGGTCTGTTTATCTAGCCTTTGCATGTTTTGCGTTCGGCCAATGCGAGTTGAGAGAATTTCTAAGCGCCCTTTCCTTCCTTTTGGAGCGAGCATATGCAAATATTTTCAGCCCTCAGACAGTTGGCCTATCACGAAAACTAAATACACCCACACGCATACGCACACACACACACACACACACACACACACATACACGCATGTGTAACCACATATAATAAGAAAAACCCGTTGACTCGCGGGCTTTGCACTATTCGGCACCGACGACTCCGACGACACGCATTTAGGTCAGAACAGAAACTCTAGTACGACTAAACATATGCAACGCTCCCATTGGCTGTTGGCTCAAAGCAGGCTAAATCGCACACACACATACGTGCGCACACACACACAGAGCTGGGAGAGGTGGGCCGAGGGGGAACGCATCGTGCCGGCCAGAAGCCAATCACACTATCGCAAATAATTTAAACAAATCTAGGACAACGGCTGCCTCACTCACCCGCACCTCGTTGCGCACCCAAAGCTACAAGTAGAGGAGGACCTATGCCTGCACACACACACACACACATACACAGCATAGCCGAAGCGAATGGCAAGCGAGTGAGCGAGCACGACAACAGCTGCAGCCGAAGCGACAGCGAGCCGATTTGTTTGGCTCCCTACCCAGATATGCACACATATATGAGAAGAGCCCAGTGCCGACGCGAAAGTACGAACACACGCACACATGTGCGTGTGTGTGTGTGTGTGTGTGTGTGTGTGTGTGTGTAGGCAACAACTATGTCCGTGTCCGTGTGTGAATAGAGCGAATAGAATTGGGGCGCATGCGAGAGTGAGTGCGAGCGAGTCAGCATAAACGATTTGCTAACCGAAGCTCAACGAAACTTTCAACCTTTGGACACACCACCGCCAGCTCACCGCAGCGCCCTCCCCACCGCGCTCCGCTCCAGCCGGCTCGTTCTGATTAGAGCCACAAAACTTAGCCGACGTGGGCCGAGTGCGCTTTGACGAGTTTCTGCCAACGAAATGTGTTTGAAATGCAACGATTTTGTAGGGCTTTCTAAGTTCGCATTGCCAATGCCGATTGGTGCACGACCAACTCAGGCACTCACACTGAAATAGCGAGAGAGAGAGAGAGAGAGAGAGAGCGAGAGAGAGTGGGTGTGTGGGTGCGTGGAATAGCGTGGGCAGCTAGTAAGTTAGTTCGACGACAGACCTGCATTTCTCAAACACACACATACACACACCTACACACACCTACGCACGCAAATGCAGTCAGCGAATGGAATAGACAGAGAAATGCTTCTAAGTCCACATTCGCAACGCCGATTGGTGCACGAGCGACTCATGTAGAGCGCGAGAGAGGGAGAGGAGACTGCAGCATATGTCTGTGTGTGTGTGGGTGTGCGTGGCTTTCGTGTGGGCAGCTGTAAACTAGTTCGACAATTTTGCATTGCATACACACACAGACATGTGCACACATGCTGTCAGCGAATAGGAATAGAGAGCGACATAAATGTGATTGGTTTCTGGCTGCACAGCTTAGACAACAGGTTGAGCCTAGTCTGGCCAATTAGCTTTTCTGGCAAAATTTAGAACAAGAAAACAAATGGAAATCCATTGACATAATAAGATAAAACAGTATATAAATTATATATCGATCTGAAGTGCACATGATCATATAACGACCTCAGTAGTAGAGCAGACTTCTGTTTACAGCTGGATACAGATAGAGATCCGGAGATCAACAGTCAACCGACTGTAGAACTCACAGATCTGCTGAATATATATCTGATTGATTCAGTAGGTTATCTGGAATACCTACTTCTCGAAACTACTACTGATCCCTGAGCTCGCAGTTCCAATAAATTGCAGGGTATAGAAAATATGAATTTATATTAGCCAAAACATTTGCCGTTTATCGTGTCCTTCATATTTTTGCTTGTTAAGCATTGGATACATCGTCTTTGCGAGTCCTGGCTCGACTTGTAAAGGAACGGTCGCCTTCTGTATTTTATGTTTGATTACTCTTTGCCTTGATGTCTGATGCCTGATGGCTGATGCATGATGGATATGGTATTAATACTAAAAACCTGAAGCACTTGAGCTAGAACGAATGGAACACATTCAAACAGAGGCAGACAGCGAGTAAGGACAGAGAGAGGGGAAGATTACATGGTTGTATGGGTCGTAAAGCTTGTGAATCAGGATCTCTGTGCCATCCAATGCTTCTGTTTTCGTAATATGCGTAAAATGTATTTATGATAATGCAAAAAAGAATTACGTTAATGTTAAATGCAAAACTGTTACGACAAAGCAAACAGCCCACAACAACAACTACAACAACAACACAACAACAACGAATACGACAAAATGATGACGGCATACAAAACGGCAAAACGAGTCGTAGGCCATGTCACGCCCCCCTTCCCGTCCTACTCGCAGCGCCTTGCTCTGCCTTGCCGCCCACTCAGCCAGCCTTATCATAAAAGCTGATAAATTTTTACCCCGAAAAGACAAAACTCGTAAAGGCAAAATGTTTCATTCTATTAAAAATTTTTATTGCAAAATTTGTAATTTACAATTTGCATTTCGTGTGTTTCGCTTCTTTTTCTTATACCCAGCGATTTGCCAAACAAGGTATATTGGCTGGCAGTGCGAAGGGCCCAACGACATGCATATCTGATCTGAATCTCGAGATCTAAAAGCTTAAGCTTGAAAGGAGCTGCTTCAATTTGGATCCAGACCAGCTGACTTTATTTTTAACTAATATACAGATGATTCCTATTCCAATTCCCATATATACATATGTACAAGTGAATTCATCTATTGTACTGAGTATATGGTAGTCGAGCAGCTCCCAACTAAAAGGCACTTATTTGTTGATTTTTTTACGTGGCCTATACTTGAGAGCCACGCCTACGTGGCTTTACTTCATGTAACGCATGTGGGGCAAATGATGAAGAGCGCGAGCTAGAGAGAGGAAGAGGGAGTAGGAGAGGGCGAGGAAGAGTGAGAGTGAGAGTTTCTCTGGGTTATTTGACTTGCGACTGTTGCTGTCGTCGTTCCTGTGATGTGAGTAGCTGTTGGGTTGGGCAAAGGGGAAGGCGGCGTTGGGGCTTTTGTTTTGCCTGGCCATTTTATAACCGTTATTCATAATAATAAAAATTGTTATAGAACATAATTTTTGGCAAAAAATCATAAAATGCAACGCGTTATGGACGAGGCAGCGGCAGAATCATGAACAACAGCAGCAACAGCAGCAGCAGCAGCAGCAGCAGCAGCAGCAGCAGCAACAGGAACATTCATCGATGAGCTCGCCATTCGCTGTGAGGCAGCTGTCACATGGATCAATTTCTTTCTAATAAGAAAGGATGTGCACACGCCCACACACAGATATGCACACATTCACCTGAATTTTAATAACATGTCATAAAATATTTGTTTGCCTATGGGGTCATAAAAAAGTCATTACACACGGCTCTCACAATAGAGAACGTCTCTTATTTGCAGTGCTCACTGTAGCTGTTCGGCCACATCTGACTGTCGCCTGCCCCTGCCCCTTTGCCTTATCTCTATCGTCAATTGCATCAGCAGCGACTTTGGTCTTGGTCTTGATTATTTTTGTGTTGCTTTCCCAAATGAAATTGCATGAAAATAATAATAATAAATATATTTTTCCAACCGACCGAGAGAGCGACCCATCGAGCGACCCATCTTCCGTTTTTATTGGGCTTCAGTTGTCCATGCATCCTTTTACGATTATCCATAAATGGATAAAGTCAATGCTGGCAGTCTTTCAGCACAGACGGCCACCGGGGAGTCATACTTTAGACTAACCAGAATGCCCATTCACATACATGTATGTACATGTATCTATGTATGTATGTAGTATGTATATCATGTAATGCACAGATAGCTGATAAATCCATCAGCCTTAACAATGACATAATACCTACTTTTAAATTCTGCTCAAACTAGTGCACACTGAACTACTGCTGCTGAGCTCTAGTTCATTTTACGAAGTAGTTCAGCAAGCTCCTTTTTAAAGCCGAAGGCTTTGGTTTGAGTCTAGTCTTCTTTTTGGTTATTGTTCAATTTTTTGAACAGCTAGTAGCTTGGCAGAAGTGTGAGCTTTGATTATTTTCCACTTCAAATTCAATTTAGTGAGCTAGTTCAATAATTTGTTTGGTAGCATTGAGAACTATGGTTCAACGCTAGCTTTACAATAGCTTATAGTTCATAGCTCATGCTGGAAATTCTTGCTCACACTGATAAACTAGTTCAATATGTTTGTTTAGTAATATAAGATGAAGGTGTGACAGACTTCATAAGCTATATATATTATTGATCAGGGCGCCGATCTCACTTGAATCACTTGTCTCATTCATTTCAGAAAGATGCAGCCAAAAAGAATACGCACACATCCTTACTCTGAGTATGAGAAATATATATTTTTGTTTCCCCTCCTAGTCTGACAGTTTGTTGTGAAGGGATTCCCCCTATCTGTTTTTTAAGGACGCTATTTTGCGACTAATACGGACTATTATCTAAGAGGATCATTTAAAAAAGTCTATACATGTATTTGCCTTTGTAAAATGTTAGTAACAGGCAGAATGAGGCGTAGATGACCCTATAAAGTATATATATTCTTGATCAGGGCGACGAGCTGGGTCGTTATATGTATGTAACAGGCAGAAGGAGGTGTGGATGACACTATAGAGTATATATATTCTTGATCAACACAAAACATTAGTTGGTATAGCCCTGTCTGTCTGTCCGTCCGTCTGCCACTCTGTCCCCCCGTGTGGCTGTCTGTCCGTTTGTCTGTCTCTATAACTGTATGTCTGTCTGTCTGTCCCTCTGTCTGTTTCTATAGCTGTATGTCTCTATGTTTGTCCGCCTGTTCCTCTGTCTGTATGTCGTATGAACGTATATTGTATATCAGTGTGTGTGTGTGTGTGTGTGTGTGCGCGAGTGCGTGCAGTTGCATGTCGATTTTGTTTTGCATATAGAAACGAAGCGAAGAATTCTCTATTTAAATTTGTATCATGGATTATTTGGCCAAATTAATCAAAAACAGTTTATGTTTGTATTTTACTAAAATATTTTATTTTATATTAATACTTAATAATACATTTAGCTTCATTAATTATGAGGAGTCTATATTTTCGCAGTTTAAGGAACTTCTTCCGCTTTAAATAAAGTGACGCTTGACTTGACCGGTGTAGCCAAAACAATCTGTGCAAGGGCTGTCAAATAGATCAATTTTAGCTGCACATTATTATCAAGAATTGTTGACAAATGCACACATTGCATTATAAATCGCAATTGATCTGCTCCACGAAAACAAGACCCGCATACACACCATGCAGAAAATTGTTTATTTTATTTTATTTTTTATTTTTATTTTTTTTTTTTTGCAAAGCAAAAACATGCCTCACTGACGACCGCGGAGAAAACCTAAGCAGAGATCATTGCTCACTGAGTAGGAAGAGTTTTCGTTAAGCACATTTAGAAAGTGTTATTTCGTGGATTTTTTTTTAAAAGCGTCCATGAGACTGACTTATTATTAAAATCATTTAGAGTTAACTATATCATCCAGTCGAACTCGAGACATACTCATGATTGAATTATATATTCTAATGCAGAATATTCTTATTCATTTTAAATTTGATTTCAAACCATATAGTTTTGCCTTGAATTCGGTTTTCTTCGTTTTGGTATTAAGTTGATCGCTTTGTGTTGAACAATTTGTGTGACGCTCTATTCCCCTATCTCTAGGTTTTCTCTCTAGGATCTCTCTCTCTCTCTCTACTCTACTCTACCTCCTTCTCCGACCCCTCTGTTTCGAATAGCGCATCTGGTATTCATGCACACCCGCTCAAAGTCATCTTATTTGCTATATAATTCATGCTCGTTTTTTATTTGATATGAACTAGAGGACATTTTTGGTCGCATTTGGGGACGCGCTTATCGCGCATACGCCAAGTAGGATGCGTGGAGGTATAGTCCTAAGCCCCGACCTGCGACCCAACCCAACTCCCATCCACTTACCCACTTAGCGGGTCTGCGGCAACTAACGGGAATATAAAGATGAAGAAGAAGAAGAATAAAAAGAAGCAGAGAGCTAGGCCCATGCCCAAAAATCTTTGGCAATAAAATTCCTCTAAACACTCATAAAAATTGCACGAATATTAAAAATTGTGTTTGTTCAAAAATAAAAAAATAAAAAACCAAAAAAAAAGAAGCGGGCGCATAAGGTTTGCATTGGGTGGTTCGGGGTGCGTGGGGTAAGAGTGTTTGCTTGGTTGGGTGCGAAGGAATTTCGCTCATATGCGCTTTAAAACGTCGTAGATGTCGCTACTTGAGCCTCGCTTGTCGTTGCCCATAAAAATGTATGGATATTTGAATAGAATTTGCAATAAAAAATGCCGTTAAAAGGCACAGCTCCAAGCTAAACGTGCGTGAGTGTGAGTGTGAGTGTGAGCGTGCCTGTGTGTGTGTGTGTGTGTGTGTGTGTGTATGGCAATAACAACTTGTGCGTTATGAAAAACTAATTTCTCTAAACATATGCGCAACGAGGTTTTCTTTTTTTGCACTGTGAGTTGGGGGTTGGCCTCTGCTTGTTTTATGACAGCAGCACCCTCCCGCTCACACAAATGCAAAAGAAGAAACATGGGTGTTCTAGTGGGGAGTAGACAACAAGTAGTTACCCTGCCAATACGATTCCAGATGCGGGATCTTAAGTTTAATAAAAATGTCAATAAAGATAGTATATAATATTATATACTAAGTGCCAATAGAGTTTACAGTTCTCAATATAGTTGAGAGAAAATGACAAAGAAACAGAGAGGCTGACCTTGAGCAGATCTCGTCAGATTGTCATATTGATCAGGTATATACATATATACAATGTCCGCTTCAGTCTGTTTCCCCTCTTTAATATACGCAGGGTATACAAAAGAGGCAAAAAGAGAGAAAGAACACCCTTACCCACACACACGCACTTACTCACATACATCCCCCAAGTGCGTGTGTGTTAGCTGCCTCGTGTATTGCTCATCGGGATCTTGAGACTGAGGCTGAGAGGCTTTGACTTGAAATTGCAAATTTACGAGTATTTATATTGATGTCATTTGACTTTGATTTTAATGCGCGTTCAAAATGCGTGCAGAGATTTTTAATACATCTTATAATATAACCGTTGTTGTTGCTGATGTTGTTGTCCTTCTCATTGTGACTCGTGTTTATCGCCATAAATGTTATTGCAATATATATATATATATAGATATATATATATATATGTATATATAGATATACACGCTACTCGCTCATTCCATTGATGGCGTTTTGCTTTTGCCTTTGCCAAGGACAACGTATAGATTGCAAATGTTCTCCGTACAGCCTCCACTGCTCCATCTCAACCCTCTTTTCCTATTGATTAAAACAATTGGCTTTGTTTTTCAGCCACACTTGAGTTAAAAGTGCGCTTTGGCTTGGATATGCTCAACCAGCAGATACCCATGCCAAACAGTGTGTTGGAATCTTGTAAATATATATTATGAGCAAGGAACAAGCTATAGATGAGTGATGCTCACATGATCTTAGTCGGACAAGTCGGCGGACAAACGGATGCTGAACGAACGGACAATTATAAGACATACAGTGAATGGACGGACAAAGTGAAATACCAGAAAAACTAATAAACAGACGAGCCTAAATGGCTGGATCGAATCAATCATCTCTTTGAGCGTGATGCATCTCTATTTGAGCACTTTCATTGGGTCCCCGATTATATCTTTAACAAAAAAGCGAACGAAACTTCAAAATCAAAATCAACTTCAGAATCATCAAATTCAAAACAACGACACATTGGTCTATTTGTAGATTAGATATTGTCACTAACATAGCCGTTAAGATTAGGCTAAGGCTCAGTTTCATAAGGCCAAGAATTCGAATGAGATTTCCCAGTCGACTGACAATTGCACATTTACAAAAGCCAATATACTCGCTTAACATAACGTGAACGAGCATAACAAAAGCTTTTCGCTTAAACAATTTGTTCAGGTGTTTCGGCTTGGGTTAGAAGTCATAATTGCTAGGCACCCTTGCATCCTCAGGGCCAACCACAGCCCCAACCCTAGCAGGCGCACCTATCCCTGCCTCGCATAACGCCTTCTATGGACTCTTTGCTTTATTATCGCATTTGTGTTGCTTTTTGTTGTTGTTGCTTTTCGCATAGTTGCCGCATTTGAGAACGGGAAATGGAAAAGGCGCAGTTCTGTTAATGTTCGTATTGTTGTTGTTGGTTCATTGTTTGGTTGTTGTTGCTGTTGCTGTTGCTGCTGGCACTTGGCAGTCAAAGCATTGCAATAATTTGCACACAAAAGCGTTCGTCGAGTGCTTCAAATGAAAAAAAAAAAAAAAACAAATGATTAAAAAAATAAAAAGACTAAAAACACCGAGTAGAAAATCAAGCGTAAAACGAAATGCCAACATTATCTGAATTGATTGACTGTGTGGCGATGGGGTGCTGGTGGTGGGGGAGGGCGAATCGGTCTAGGCGGAGGGTGCCATGAGAAATTGTCGGCTACATCGATTGATTCGTCGTTGCATAGCAAATAATCAGTTAGGCGTCTGCCCAAGCTCGTTGCGAATAGATAAATGCTTAAACTTAAGAGTGACTGCCACGCCCACACGCCCACACACCCCCACACCCCTCGTTATATGTATGTGTGTGAGTGTGTATGTAATTTTTGTAATAAAGCACAATTTATGTGGTCTATACATCCACATGTACAATAAGTGCGACTGGAAAGGGTCAGACAGACAGGCAAATCAATAGGCAACTGGAAAAATATGCCCGAAAAACAGAAGAAGAGGAGGTGGGTGAAGAAGGAGGGAGGGGGGTGACAAGCTTTAGGAAGGGAAGGCGTGGGCTCAACACAGACTGCCCGCGTGTGAAGCTGGCGATTATGCCAAGCGCTTGTCAACAAAAGAGCCTGAGTGGGGAGTGGGCAAGGGCATGTGGCTGACTGTGGCAGAGGCAGAGGCAGAGGAAGAGGAAGAGGCAGAGGCAGCTTCGACCCACATTCGCACACACAATAAAAGGACACTCGCACGATGGGCGTGGCAAAGGCATGGGGACCACGTTTGTTGCATTTTTTTTCATGCGTGCAAAAAGTATTGCCGAAAGGACGCAGAATGCAGAATGCAGAATGCAGGATGCAGGATGCAGGCAGCCCCCGCCCGCCTACTTGTCCCACACACTCACTCGCCCGCTAGCTGCAAGCTGATGCATCAGCATAATGCAAGCCTACGCAAACATTTTATTTACATTAAGCACAGCAGCAGAGCTGCAACGAAGAAAAAAAAAACATTTTGAATAAATCCAAAACAACCAAAAAAAAAAAGAAAAAAAAAGAAATAAATACAAAAAAAAAAGAATAAAAAAATGGAAAAAAGCAATTTTCCATACCTAAATATATATATATATATATATATATATATATATATATATATAATATACAGAATACGCAGAAAACGACTATGTGCATGTATGTGTGCTGCACATGCATCAAAGTTGCCACACATACACACACACGCGCGTGCAACTGCAGCCAATAAAAATGCAGCGGCGAAAATTGCGTGCAACAGGAAGAGCAAAACAAAAATAAAAACAAAAAAATAAGCCAAAAAAAAAAATGCAAAAAATCAAACAAAAAGTCGCCCAAAACAAAAAAAAAAAAAAAAAGCAAAAAACAAAAAAAAAAAATATTAAAAAAATAAATAAATTGCAACGCTGTGGCATTGGCCTGGGTGCGAGTGAAATAACAGCAGAGGTTGATTGCTGTCCGCTCGCTAGCGACGACTGCGCTGCCAGCTAACTGCAGCGAAAGCGGCAGAACCGGTGGCAGTGGCAGCGGCTGCGGCAGCGGCAGAGGCAGAGGCAGAGGCAGCGACAGCAATTGCAATTGCAGTGGGCAGTTACACATGGCCCTGAATAAAAACAGAAAAAACGCAGAAAAAAACCCCGCCTAGAACAAAATATATAAAAATTGTCCAAAAAAGATGAAAAAAAGAAAAAAGTGTAAAAAATTGAATATAATAAAAAGGCGCCTCCTAAATTCGATGGCCTGCAACAGAGCGAGACAGCAACAGCGAACAAAAAGTGAACATGGCAATAGCTGTTGCTGTTGCTGTTGCTGCTGCTGCTGCTGTTGTTGCTGATGCTGTTGCTGCAGCTGCAGTCCAGCTTTTTAGTTGTTTTGCTAGCAAATGCATTCACCAGGTGCGCAGTGACTTGGGCCCAGTTTGACGCAAGCAAAAGTAGTAAATTTCAAAGTTCTACCTTCAATTGTTTTACATCTTCTTATTTTGAGTAGCTTTCAAACATAATCCTGGCATATTAGCATATTCGTTCATACATGCATAGATACCTGGAACAATATTCAATTTTCACATAGAATTATATTTTTTAGCTGTGCATCTCTAACTATTTTATGTTGAATCTCTCTGTTGTGTGCATAGTTTTTCAGTTTTGCTAGCTGCCAACGCTTGCCCACAGAAGTAGGCAATGGAAAATATTGTTCTTTGAAATACACATTGCGCATAAAAGTAGGCAACAGTTTCTTGCGTTGCTCAGCACAAATATAGGCAACAGATTTTCACTCTGTTTAATGCATTCGCTCTACAAAGTAGGTAATGAAATGGTAATCAAATGTCCACTAAATCATAATAGATAATAATTCAAGCTGGAGCAGCTAACAGGCTTATGGAACGTATGATTAATATTCGAAACGTAAAATACAATTTACCCATATTCTCATGATCATCTCAAGGTCTTCTTCATTTTTCAATCTACCATTTCGTTCTTATGCCTTCCGTCGTCTCTTTTCCATTTTCCCTCTTTGAACATCATCTCGATCTACATTGTTCACTGAGCTGATTCCCTTCAGTAACATACCTCATTCAGTAAATGTGTGTGGAGAGTGGCCGATTGCTGAAGTGAACCGCGTTGCGCTCTCGTCTGCTTGCGTCCAATGCATTTGTCGATGATGCATTTCTTCGCTTCGGCTTCCAGCTTCGTGCGAATAAGAGTGAGTGGGAGGGTGGCAGCCTGAGCGAGAGAGCAACAACATCGACGTAGGGTGAGACAACAAATGCAGCGAGCGATTCATGTGCATGTAGAGTCGAGCATATGAGAATGCATACACTCAATACACACACACACACACATATAGGGGCAGTGCGCCAAATAGACCAAAATGAAAATAAAATAAAAACGTTCATAAATAAATAAAATTAAGTTGAGCGCGGTAAAAAAAAGAGTAAAAAATATAAAAAATAATAAAAAAAAGGAAAAAAATTAATTTTGTATTGGGAAAAAAGGAGGAGAAATGCAGCAGACTCGAATGAAGAGCGTTGCAATTGCAGTTGCTACTGCAGCTGCACTTTACATATACACACGCACATACGCCGGCACATACACAGACACATATGCATACACACATATACAAGCACATACACGTACGCATGAGCTGCAGCTTGGTAATTTTGCGGCAAAAAAAAAAAATTCGTAAAAATGTAAAAAAAAAACTTAAAAAAATGAAAAAAAAATTGCAGCCGCCAAAATATATTTAAATTTTGTTACTTTTCTTGTTGCCATTATGTTGTGCGTGTGCATGTGCGTGTGCGTGTGTGTGGGTGTGGGTGTGGGTGTGGGTGTGCGTGTGTGAGGAAGCAGCGCAATGTGAGTTTCAGTTGCTCTCGTTCGGACGCATGGTGCAAAATAAAATTGAAAAACTCCGCCCTAAAAAGCGGAGCTGAACAAAAAAAGAAAAAAATCGAAATAAAAATTTAAAAAAAAGCAAACTAATAAAACTAAAAAAAAGCAGACAAACACATCGTGTGTACGTGTGTGTTTGTATATTTGTGTATATATGCGTGTGTGTGTGTGTGTGAATGCACTAATTTAAAATGCATTATTTTTGTGTTGGAGGCTGAAGCTGGAATCTCCCAACGCCTAGCACCCAAACTGACTTCCATATATGGGCAACAGAAATATTCGATTAATCCCAAACCAAATACGCCAAAACCCAAACACGAATCCAAATGAATCTGGTTAAGCCGCTCCATTTCAGTACATCATACCATCGATACTTTTTGTACAGATTATGTCTTGAGGATACTTCTATTTCATATGCCTTTTCTACTCAAATTAAATGCATTTCAGATTCCTAGCAATGCCAAATGATGTGTCCTTAACTTTGGATATTAGTACTTAAGAAAAAAATAAAATAAAATAAAGAATGCATATCGCAAAGTATGATTGCTGCACTTGAAAAGATTCCTAATTAGGAAATGCGTTGCAATATTCAATCAGATGTTATCGATACTTCATTTCGCATTAAAGATTTTATATATATACGAAAACCAAGTAATCTGAAATCTACGATTCGTGCGAGTAAAGAGTTTCAACAACTTTGACTAGCTCTTAGTTTAATTACAATTGAAGGTATCGATACTTTCTCAATTAAACTCTTGATGCAAAGCAGCAACTGAGCTGAGCTGACCATACTTTTTAGAGTATCGATACTTCGTCATTCTGCCTAAGACCTTAGACGAATTGGACCTGGAAAATGTTTAGATATAAATCATATTCAGATTCAATAGGTGTCAGATGCATTACATTCATAGCTGCTCAAGCTAACCTAATTTGAGGCTGGAGAAACCTCATTTAATATACTTTGTAAATAAATTAATTGTTTTAAAGTTGCCTGTCTCTAGCTGTGCTGAACTGCATTGCCGAGTTATCGATACTTTCAAAGTTAAGTGAGCCGAAAGTCTTGAGTGCAAAGGCTAAGAGATTTTTCGAAAGAAAAAATGTGGACTGGGAGAGCATTATTTTTTTCGTGGGCATGACGAAAGGCAAAACTAAGGCTCTCGAAATGCGTCGATAACTTTTTTTATTTCGAAGCTCTAAAAATGAGACATTTCATATTACTTTTATGGCAAGAGCAACTGCTGCTGCTGCTGCTGCTGCTGCTGACTGAGGCCTTTCTTCAGTGGGTTAAAAACAATTCGGGACAACTGGGTGGCCACCAGTCAAAGACGAAGGCAAAGGCAAGTTTGAGGTTAGGTTACAGTTAACGGGTGCCCAGATAAACACACACACATATACTGGCACACTCTCATACATATACATACATACAGTTAACGGCACTCAACGCATACAAAATTTCAAAATCATCAAAAAGTAGAAAAATACGCATTTCATGCACATTCGCGGCATTTATGAGCCCATCAACGTCGCTCATGGATGAAAGTAACGCGTTTTATGCGTCGTTTGGGTGGCTGCAAATGTATCTTTTTATGTGGCTGCCAATGGTGGTGGTGGTGCCTCAGCATCTCCTGCTCCATTTCGACCACATGAGAACATGGCGCACACGCCAGCGCCGTAAAAGGAATCGAGCAAAACCATCAAGTTCAAAGTTTGGCAACGTTTATGAGCCGTGCTGCCTGTCGCTTGTAAAAACGAAGAGTGTTCGCCCAGCGTGCTCGACGCCCCTCTATACGGCCATGCGCTGCCCAGATACCCCTCTACCCCTTCCCACCCCCTTATTCAACGACACTGCTCACCTGGTCTAGAGGCTGCCATAGTTGCCATCGAGCATCCGATATCGAGTTTGGGCAGCATTGAACAATTCGACATTCGATATTCAGTAAAGCGCATTTGGTATTGGGTATTATTCATTGGGCAGTATGCTTAAGAATTTCCAAGTCCGTTATTCGATACTGGGCTTTGGACTCTGGGCATTTCGATATTGGCCATTGATCATTCTGGTTTTGACATTGAACATCAGTCTATAGGCAATTGATACTCCACATTCGATTTTGCTATTCGTATTTGGACACCTGAAATTCGTCATTCAAAGCTAAGCATTTATTTATTTATTTATCTATTTTTTTATTTATTATTTATTTATTTATTTTTCATTTGAAAATCAAGTTGGAAACTTCACCTTTTGTATTTAAACCTATGACTAAAGTTTGGGTATTCGAAATTGATCTCTGTGACAATTGTGTCCATTGTACTCTGCTCTGCTATTCGAAGTCTAAGCATTCGAAATTTCGTATTTGACTTTCGAAAGCCGAAATTTTTATTCGATATTCTACATTGGGCATTGGGTATGTACTTTGGGTTTTGGGCTTAGCGATTTGCGATTTGCGGCCCTTTTGACGTGGTCGCGGTCGAAACTACCAAGTGCTTTTACGCCCTATTAAAAATATTCTTTTTATAAGCCCTATAAAAATACGACGAAGACGACGAAGACGACGATGGCAGCTTACGACGAGCCGAACTGGCCCGTAAGTAAATCGCATAACCAAAAAAAAAAAAAAAAAAAAAAAAAAAAACAACAACAACAGCAGCAACAAAATAAAACAAAAAATGTGTGTTGGAAATGTATGCGCCGCTTTCTCGAGAGAGACATTTTATGCGCACCTAAGTCATTTCGAACAATTTCGATTAAAAAACTCATCTAAACAATTTATGACGGAGCGTAAAAATCAAATCAAAATACACGCGCAGTAGCAGCAGTGGCAGCAACAAGAGGACAGTAAAACTGCAACATTCAGCAAAGCAACCCCCAACCACTGGCGAGCTACCCCCAGTAATGCTATAAAGCAATTCATGGAGCAACCCTCGCCTCGTTATGGCCCAGCCATTATTCACATTTTACAGTTTACAACTATGCGAAAAACCATCAATTTAGAAGTTAGATGGCCTCAATGACTGCCACAGTTACAGTTACAGTTACAGTTACAGTTACTCCAACTCGCAGCTTCAGTTCCAGCTCCTAAGTCCAACTGCTTACTGCTCAAATGTACTTTATTGCATTTTGCTACTGCTTGGGCTCAACTGTACTTTCTGTGATTTTCTTGTGCTGTATACACTTATTGAAAGATCATCAGTCTATGTCTTAGAAGTAGGATCTAAGAGATAGAAGTAGGATCCAAGAGGTAGAGATAGAGATAGAGATAGAGATAGGGATAGAGATAGAGATAGAGATAGAGATAGAGATAGAGATAGAGATAGAGATAGAGATAGAGATAGAGATAGAGATAGAGATAGAGATAGAGATAGAGATAGAGATAGAGATAGAGATAGAGATAGAGATAGAGATAGAGATAGAGATAGAGATAGAGATAGAGATAGAGATAGAGATAGAGATAGAGATAGAGATAGAGATAGAGATAGAGATAGAGATAGAGATAGAGATAGAGATAGAGATAGAGATAGAGATAGAGATCAAGCTCGCGCTCGCGCTCCGCTCGCGCTCTCGCTCGCGCTCGCGCTCGCGCTCGCGCTCGCGCTCTCGCTCGCGCTCTGCTCGCGCTCGCGGCTCGCCGCTCGCGCTCGCCTCCGCTCGCGTCGCGCTCGCGCTCGCGCTCGCGCTCGCGCTCGCGCTCGCGCTCGCGCTCTCTCGCTCGCGCTGCGCTCGCGCTCGCGCTCGCGCTCGCGCTGAGAGGATAGAGATAGGATAGAGATAGAGATAGAGATAGAGATAGAGATAGATTCCAATCTTTCTAAGCACTACGATTAAATATAAAGAAGTTGGCAGACAAATACGGAAGCTGCTAAAGACGACATTGATGTGACGATAAAATGGAAGATGAGGGGTTGCTTAGGGAGGAGGAAAAGGCAAAGGCTCAGCCCAAAGAAAGTTAAACCGTGCGGGATATTAAAAAGTGCACGGGTAATGTTTCTTTTATGACTAAAGTGGCAGGCGGCTGATCCAAGTCTCTAGAAAAGCGCCGAGAGGGAGGGGGGTTTCATAGGAAGAACGCAGGGTGTGGGCAGAGTTCGTCTTCAAATGTCAGCGGCAGGCGCGCATGAGCATGAGCATGAGCATGAGCTGTCGGTGTTGGTTCAGCGTCATTTCGTTTTTAATTTCCGTAATTCCGTCAGCAGAAAAATTTTTGCAATATAAAAAGTAAATATCGAAATTTATAGACCTGCAGATGTGCGTGGGTGATTCGGGTGGTCGGGAGAGGGGGTGCTGGGCATGGTTAGTGTGCTGCGGCCAAAGCGACATTAAAAATGTTAAATAAAAACAAACAAACACAACGAGAGAAAGCGAGAGACAGCGATAGAGAGAGGGAGAGAAGACGTTCGGGCAACCCCCTCCGCAACTTACACGAGGAATTTAATGACAACACTAAAAAGTTTAAGCGTTATTATTTCTAGGGTAGCTCGAAGAGAGTCACCCTCTCCCAACCTCATACTCCACCCAAAATCAGCTCACGGCTAAGAGCTTAGACTACAGAGTTGAAGTTTTTGTGTGGGCGGACGCAGCGCAAAAAAAAAAAGAAAAAAAAAGAATACGAGGCTGTAAAATGGCAAATTCATGACCTGCAAGCCCTAACAAAACCCACCCCTAACCCCCCTACTTATTCATCTACCCCTAGCCCTGTCTAACGGGCAACTAAAAATGAGCAGCGCGATTGTAACGATTCAGTTATTACCGTTATATTGCCGAAACAACGCGGCATTGCCCAAAAACAAAGTCGCAACGCACACATAACTCAATCTTCGACAGAGAGCAGGAGTACCCCCTCCGAACAGCCAACATCCCCAACCCCTGCCCTTTTTATTGCTAATGGCAGCAGAGTACAGCTTGGTCATGGGCGGCTGCTGCTGCTGTTACTTCTTCTACTGCTGCAGTTTATGCGAGCGCTGTAAAACTTACTTTAGTTTACCCTCCATCAACCCTTCCCCCAGGCTCCATCCCCACACATAGCCTGGCTTAAAAACGAAACAATTTTTACAACTTTGTTGTTTCGCCTGCGGCAGCCTTTCAGCCATTTCTAGTTACCACGCCCCCATTTCTACCTAACGCCCAAGTAATTTTTTTTAAATCTTTGTATTTAATGGACCATCAAGCGCCCCTTTGCCGGTTCACCTGCCTAGCGAATGCATAGTTGAAGCAAAAGTTGGCTTTTTGGACCTTCGACTCAGCGTTAAATATTGCACTTTTGCTGAATTTTTTTTTTTTTTTTTTTTTGCTTTCGGGTTATAAAAATACGTCGCTTTAATGCTACAATAAAATACAGAATGCTGGCATGCCGAAGGGCTAGGTAAGTGGCGGTGTGGGCGTGGCAAGAAACAATTAGCGTAAAAAATACGCATTGCATCAGCTAACAAATATTTGGAAAGCAGTACGCCCCCCTCCCGCCCTCGCGCAGTTAATGCACAAGACTTGTAGTGCTGCCCAGGTATCAACTTCAATCCCCAACTTCAAGCTCCATTCCATGCCTTCCGCTCTTCTGCAGCTTGTTGCAAAATAGTTTGCTCGCATTTTTTATGCTAAAAGTCGACGAATGCGCATTTTAGTGAAGCATACTTTTTGGGGCCGGTAGAGGGCGTGAGGGGAGCTTGGCAATGATCATATATCATAGGTTCGACCAAAGGCCACACAATTTGTTTATGAATGAATGTTTAATCAAGCCAAAGTTGCAGGCAAAGAGCAAGAGGAGTTGGAAGAGAGGAAGTGGGGGAGAGTCGCGTCGAAGAGTCTCAGCATTGCATTGGCGTTCATTTACCTATGAGGCCCTCACCTCCCCTCTGCCAGCTTGGCCAACTAGGAAACAGAAAATACATATTTGCCGTGCGTGGCAGCAAGAAAAAAAAAAAAAAAAAAAGGAACGGAAAAAAGTACGGATGAGACGAGTTGAAGTTAAAATGCGATAATGCAAACATCAAATTAAAAACGAAAAGCCAATTGGAACATGCAACTGCACTGCACACAGGTATGCACAGTTGAGTGCAGGTGGGTCGATGGGTCGGTGTGGCGGTGTGGGTGTCTGACTGAGGCTGGCGAGCTAATTGAAAGCCTTTGCGTTTTGCAGCCAAAGACAAATATTGCAAAATGCGCCGCAACTTTATCCATATTTAAAATCAATTAAGTCAATAAATAATAAGGACAACCTTAATGCAATTAAATATATATATATACTTTATATATGTATAGTGTACATATATGTACATATATAGGTAGATCAGTATATGGGTATATATTCATGTAAATAATGAGTAAAATGAATCAGTAAGCCGAGCATACCCGACTTCTGAATACTCACTTATGTGCTTCCTCTCTCGCGAATGCGCCTATTGACCATATGCAAAGTATCCTCACACTTTCTAAATTGATTCGTTGGCTCGAGTAAAGACTTCAAATTTGTCCAGCTTTGCGGCTATGCATGCGTGAATTCTAGAAGTGAACTATTCTATTTAGCTAAAATCCTAATTCTGTGGAAGATTCATATGTGCCAAGCAAACAGGCTTTGCAGGATGAAGCTGCTCAGAGATAAAAGTTTGTCAAATGACGCTCATATTATCTACCTATTAGCTATGCTCACGGTATACAAAACCAATCGACTCTTATCGTAGCATCCACTGCAGTTAATCCAACTGACAGCTTAATACCGATAGGAACACCAACCAATACACCCGCTTTGCACTATGTGAAAGGGCATAGTAATGAAAAAGTAGCGAAATGTTTACAAATGCGATTGCAGTGCAAAACCGCTCTTTACCTGCCCAAAAGTAGGTAGTCGTAGCTCGACACGCTTGGAGGGCTCTTGACTCGTTGACTCATTCTCGTTCTCCAAAACGTTTTGCAAGCATTATAAATGCGAATGTAAAAAACGGAAATCGACAGAAGAAAAAAAGGAATTCAAAATCTGTGAACTGAAAGTGGAAACTGAAATTTGTTGCCCTGGCCGAATTTCCTCTCATGTAAAATAAAATAAGATACCCTGCAGCCATAGTTGCAATGAACAAAACTATAAGATGGTCTAATGGGGCTTGCGGAATTGTAAAGTAGATTACATAGCTGATTAGGTTAACAAGATGAGCTGATCTAGCTGATCTAGTTAGTCTTCCCGTTCGTCTATCTTCCCGGAAGCAGACGCGGAAATGTCTAAGTGATAGAGAGTTCTATATGTAGGGAGATCTGACCTGCAGCCGCTAAATATGGTATACTGGGTGTCTGGCGAGTCGAGCGACTAGCGAGAGTGATGCCCTCTTAGTTGATTTTATATTTGCTTGGCCAACGGGGCGTATGGCTTGTTCATGCGGCACGTTGCATGCCACAGAAAAAGTCACTCGGCCACAAAATTGGCCACAATGTGCCCGACTGCATTGTCCACTTCAGCTGCAACTCAACCAAAACTCAAAGGTAAAGCCAACAACAGCAGCTAAACGGGTGGCTAATTCGAATTGAAGTAGCACAGCCCTCCCCACATACCAGTCCCCAAACCCATCTCCCAACCAACTGCCTTTTGGCTGTGGGGCAACGTAAAGCCAAAGAAGTGAGAGAAAAATGCAAATGGCCAAAAAAGCAAAGTAAATAAAAGTCAACTGCAGAGTTCTAACAGTAAGCCACAGACACAAACACACACACGCACACACATCAAACACACACGCGAGTGCAAGCGCACATAGTATGCCATAAAAGAAGCAACGTGTTGCAACTGGAGCAGCAAAAGCTTGCCACAACACGAATGTGGCACACAAATTTGGCCTGTTAAAGTAAAGGAACAAACGCAAGCAACAAAGATGGAAGCTGTATCAAAGACAACAACAATAGTCAGCCACACACACATGCACACACACACACACACACACAAACATCAATTCATTCATGACGTTGACCTCAAACTCAGCAGCCAACTCGCTTCCCATCCTCCATTCTTAACCTTGTCTGCGTGTGTGTGTGCATGTGTGTGTGTATGTGTATGTGTGTGTCTGCCATTGTTGACTGCTGCATCTCTTTTGCTTTCGTTTTAGAAAGCAGCAGCAGCAGCAACAGAAAGAAACTGCAACGAAGCAAGGACGAATTTTTTGGTAGATTTTTTTTGGCGAATTCATATCTGCGCCTGCCGTCTCTGCCTCTGCTTCGGCCTCTGCTGCTGCCTTTACTTTTAGTCTGTTTTGCGGCTCCTGTTGGTGTTCGGTTTGCATCCTTTTATTGTTATTGTTTTGCATACATTTTTCCTTTTGCTGTCGCTCGGCGAGGCTGCGGAGGGTGGACTGAGTCGACTGCGAGTTCGAGTTGGCGATTCTTTCCCTACCTTTTGCAAAGGGAGGGAGCGCATGCCACATGTCTCATGCAAAAAGATGACGAATGCACGCGGTTTGGGCGGCAACAAGAGCAACAACAGCGGAAAATGACCAAAAAGAATGTATTGCAAAAGGCAAACTGAAAACAGATGGAGGTGGCATGTGGCAAGGTAGCTAGGTGGCAAGCTGTCAGTCGCATGTGGCAAGGTGTCGGTGGCATGCAAATTGTGGCCATCGCTCAACGCCGAAATGTGTGTCATAATACCAATGTCGTTCTTCTTCGACTCCTGCTCCATCGTCCTCATCCTCATCATCCTCTTGCTCAGCCTCTTCCGTTTCTTCATCTTCTTCTTCTTCTTCGACTTGTCGTTGTTTACCGAGCTCAATGCTCAATTCGTTTCTTCTAATGCGCTGTAAAAACCAATGTGCCCCAATAAACAGCCATTACAACAGTTAGCTAATGTGATTGTTGCTGCTGTTGCTGTTGTTGCTGTTGTTGCTGTTGCTGCTGTTGTTGCTGATGTTGTTGCTGTTGTTGCTGCTGTTGCTGCTGTTGCTGTAGGCTTATTGAAGGCAACAACACGAAGATTATATCGAAAGTAAAAGTAATGCCGTCTCAATGTTGCGGATTCGCTGGATTCTTGTTTACTCGGCTCATCGAAGGGCTTAGCCTTTTGCATACACACACACCCACATCACATCACGCACACTCACACTCAAACTCGCACTCACATTCACTCGCACACTCTTGAACTCTACATATGCAAAAGCGAAACTCAATCTAGAGAAATACAAAATGTGTCATTTTCTTCTTACAAAACATAATGTTATAAGAGCATTTATATACTATATATAATATATACATTTCTATATAATTTAAATTACTGAAAGAATGGGGTACTATTACGTACGATGTATGTATTAGGAGTGTGCGAATAGTTTAATATGTTGCTAAATACCCTAAAAGTCTAATACCGAATCTAGTATACGAACTTTATCCGAGTATAGATATAAGCTATATTTAACCTTTAACCTTTAATATTCATGTTATACGAATAATCTTGTTTTGTATATGAAATATGCATAGTCTCATATAGTCATATAGAGAATAGAGAGCATACATAGTATTCGCATGAAAAGTTGTATATGTCAGTCGTGCATGAGCATGAGAGAGCGAAGGGGAAAGCAGCTTTTGTTGCTGCTTTTACATTCAGGCAAGCATTGGAGCATGGACTTGTAGGGGTCTCTCTCTCAGTGCGTAGGTTTTGCAAATCGTTTCTAATCAGATGCAGGCCACTGTTTGATAACATGCAAAACAGATGCAGGGCTCTGTCGAAGCTGCCTGTCGAAGCTGTCACCAGTTGTTGCTTCCGTAGGCCCAAAAGCCCCAAGAACACAAAAAACGGAAAGAACAACAAGACCCTTAACAAAGGGCGAGTCGAGCCTCGCGCGCCAACAAATCCCGGTTTTGTAAGCCAATTTGCACTTAGGCTTATCTAATGTCATATCATTTGTATAATGTTCGTGTTGGCCCTGATACTTGATACACACTGTACTATTGCCACACACACACACACAGCATACATTTGCTCGCCTGCCTCTAGTTCACATGTGTGGCCTTCTTATCCTCCGGGGTTCATTTCTAAGCTCATTTATGTTTATCACAAATGCGTGCCAAAGTGTGTCGTTATTCTTGCGCTTCTTCTGCTTCTTATTCCTCGGCTGTTTCTTCTTGAACGGAGCGCGAACAAAAACATTTCAAATATTCAAAAAAAAAAAAAAAAAAAACACACGCATGTACACACATGCACACATGTTGCTCAACTAGTCGAAGCATGTGCGTGCCGTAGAAATTCATCTAACGGCTGTAACAGGTAATTGAACTTGGGTTATATGACGGCACGGAATGATGCGCAGCCGAAATGGAATTGAATGAGCCCAAATGTGTGCCTGGCAGCCCCGCTAAGGCCACTCCCCATACCCCACTCCCGTCCACCAGCTAGCAAATGCGTGCGAACTACATAATGTGGACATAAAAAGGATTTGGCAAACGCGGCAACTGGGCTAAAAACCTGTGGCATAGAGGGGGGAACTGTGCTTGGCGTGGACGCTTGGGGGCGTGGGCGTGAGGGTGTTGCGTAGTCAATTTCATGTAACATTTGCCAGCTATATGAAAGTTGCAAATTGTATGCCATAGTTTCACACACACATGCCAGTGTATTGTATTACACATACCGGAGTAGGAGTACGGGTATGGGGCGTATGCGTAATGCCAACTGTTGAATAATTCATGGGCAACTGGAGATTTGTGCAGATGCTGCATGCAGATCCGGCAGACAGACAAACAGATCCACATATACATTTGATGCCGATTTGTGGCACACATAACTGTAAATCGAGTTTGAGTATAGCTAACCTCTAACCCCCAAAAAAGTAAGCATTTCAAATCGGGTTTAACTGACTATTACAATTGATTCCTGAAGTGTAAGTATAAGTATAAGTATAAGTATGAGTATAAGTATAAGTATAAGTATAAGTATAAGTATAAGTATAAGTATAAGTATAAGTATAAGTATAAGTATAAGTATAAGTATAAGTATAAGTATAAGTATAAGTATAAGTAAGTATAAGTATAAGTATAAGTATAAGTATAAGTATAAGTATAAGTATAAGTATACGTATAAGTATTAAGTATAAGTAAAGTATAAGTATAAGTATAAGTATAAGTATAAGTATAAGTATTAAGTATAAGTATAAGTATAAGTAAATATAAGTATAAGTATAAGTATAAGTATAAGTATAAGATAAGTATAAGTATAAGTATAAGATTAAGTATAAGTATAAGTATAAGTAATAGTATAAGTATAAGATAAGTATAAGTATAAGTATAGTATAGTATAAGTATAAGTATAAGTATAAGTATAGTATAAGTATAAGTATAAGTATAAGTATAAGTATAAGTATAAGTATAAGTATAAGTATAAGTATAAGTATAAGTATAAGTATAAGTATAAGTATAAGTATAAGTATAAGTATAAGTATAAGTATAAGTATAAGTATAAGTATAAGTATAGTATAATATAAGTCTAGTATAAGATAAGTATAAGTATAAGTATAGTATAATATAAGTGTAAGATAGTATAGATAAGTATAAGTAAAGTATAAGTATAAGTATAAGTATAAGTATAAGTATAAGTATAAGTATAAGTATAGGTATAGGTATAAGTATAAGTATAAGTATAAGTATAAGTATAAGTATAAGTATAACTATAAGTATACGTATAAGTATCACCTTACACTGCTTAAATAATATACCCATTTGCAACAACATGAACGAGCATAAAAATACAATTGTGAGTAGAGCCGCCGTGAACGACTCTGAACGACTTTGAATGTCAATGCATATTTGAGCAGATGGTACTCCGGGCACATGTTACTGCCACTGCTCACTGCCAGATAAATTGCAGAGAGCATATACTAATCGAGCTTAGCTTTTCATATAATCATTATCTTATCTTATTTTGGCTTTTCATAGTAGCATTATTCCTCTGTGTTATGTGCAACTAGTTTCCTCTCATCCACTCCACTGGCTTATGGAGTGGATTTTTTTTTAATCAAAGAATCGCGTTTTCGTTTACTTTCACAGATGTCAATGTGGCGATAAGCCTTCTTTGGAAGAATACGAGCATGCAAAATTACATGTATGCTTATATAGCAATATATTAACTTCTCGCGTGTCAAATGCAGAACAGAGAAGTTGATTAAATTAAAAGGAAAAACATTTAAGTTTTGGCTCATCTTTGTGATTTTCATCCAGCTCAACCGATGGATTGCAATTCATAGCCAAACTATTCGTTCGCTTAATTATCTAATCATATTGTTATCTATCACTATGAACATTTAATTTATTCACTATCTTTAGTTCGTACATCTGAGTTTAATTTCTACATTACTCTCTCTTTCTATCCCCCTTTCTCCCCCTCAACCTTTTTCACTATGTCTCTTTCTCTCTCGGTTCTTCTATGCGCTTCTTTTCATTTACGTATTTCCTAATGCCCAGAATTTCTTTCTCTCATTTTCGCCCCTTATCTCTCTCTCTCTCTCTCTCTCTCTCTCCTCTCTCTCTCTCTCTCTCTCTATTTTATCTCTTTTTCATGTGGTGTCCTGCAGATATGGCTCCCACTCCAATTTCTTTTTTTAGTAAGTACATAAAACATTTATTCAAACTGTCCTATATACGAATACGCTATATATGTACATCCACACATGTGTATGTGGCTCCTGTATGTTTATTTAACTGTTTGTGTCCGATTCAGAATCGCAGAGTGAAAAGATTTGAATTTGTTTACCTAGTTCGAAATTGTTTTGTTTCATTTATTTCAATTTGTTGACTGACGCACTTGCGGCGTACTCGCAATTGCCCTGGATTTTCTTTTGTGTCATATTCGACCAGCACTTGCTGCATAATGGCTGCGGCTGCGGCTGCGACTGCGACTGCGGCTGCGACAGCGGCTGTGGAGATGTACACCCAATCCAGCTGAATTTCCGATTGTCGTATTTTCTGATGTTTTCTTGCTTTTTCTATTTGTATACCCTGTAGCAACTGAAAACTGATTGAGAGTGATATGCAGAAATAAAATCCCTTTAATCCCAGAATTGACATATCTGAATCTAGTGAAGTCCTAGAGTTGTAAATATATTTTTGATTTCGTATTGAATTCTCTTCACTTACATAACTCCATTCAATTCACATCCAGAAATATATCATTGGGTACACCTAGAAAATAAGGTATTTTGTATTGGCCATGCCAGGGTATCTGCTAGTCAAGCACTCCCTGACTCCAGCACTTTGACTTCATTGATGGAGCCGCCCTGCGCGCCTGCCACTCGAGTCTCCACTGCGTACGTGTGTGAGTTATGGATACGAGTCAAAATGTGGGTTGAGCTCATCCATCCAACTGGGGACGAGCATGCGTTGGCTTTGGCTTGGTCTTGTTGTTGACAGGCTGCTGCTGGAGCTTCTTTCTTTTGTGCTGCTGCAGCAGCAACCTCCACAGTGCTCTGCCCGCACTCGCCATGCACTGTCAACAGGTGGCGCCACAAACTCCTGGCCGGCACGCGCCGTTTCATGCGAATCCCCTCATTCACTCTCACGACACCCACCTTCCACGGCCAACAAGTGTGAAGGACGTTCGGGTTTCTTTCCTTTTGTGTGTTGCAACTTTTTGTGTGTTGACTGCAAAATTTCAGCATACTTCTTTTTGCGTACAGTGCCCCGTTCCATCCCCTCTCACTTCGCCTTCCCGGCGCACATCGGTTTTCCTCTTTTCTTTTGGCGACACGCTGCGATTCACCGGTGTTTTTTTTCTGGCTGCCTCTTTCCCTTACTCTCGATTTGTTGTCCAGTCGGAGTGTTTAGCCGGTTGTTTAACTTTTCGCGTAGTAACCGAAAAATATGTTCACGATGTCTGTTAGCTCGACTTCAACGGGAATAAAAAAATGTTTTGAAATGTTGAATTTCGTATTTCAGCAATGCAATGAGAATTATTATTATAATTTCTATACATGAATTATCATGTGGTTTGTGACTTGAGTATTTCTGTTGTCGATCAAGTTGCTCGCTAAAAGCTTTCGAGTCTTCAGCTTCAGTAAAAGCTCAACCGAAGCAAAAAGCTCAATAGAGCATGCTTCGAGCCGCAAGCCGTACGCGAGCTACTCAACGTTGCGTTTCTTTCAAGTAGTTGGCGAAACCTAAGAAAAAATCAAACTAATAGATGAGAGGGGAGGTGGAGGCTGGCTTCTAAGTGGGCATAAATCAGTCTGTGCCGCCGACAACGACGCCTTTTGCAGAAATGTCTTCGCTCTTGGGGCTCAACCGGACGGTGCTTAAGAGAGCGAAGCTAAAAGCAAAGAGAAAGCGTCTCGAATGGGCGAATAACTCGCAATTTCTCTTCTTGAGGAAACTTCTGTAGGTGTGTGTGCGAGCAGCAAAAGAAAAATGGGAAATCCAGCGCATAAAAACAACTATAACAACAGTTAGTGGGGTATCTTTCGGCGGTGGAGGGGGGAAGCGAAGAGGGCAGCCGAGGGGTGCAGCTACCAAAAAAAAAAGAAAAGAACAAGAAAAGCGACCCGAAAGGGCAATACAAAAATGAAAAAGAAAAGAAAACGCGACGCAATCAAATGCTGATGCTGATGCTGACGCTGGCTGCTTCGCTCTGCTCTGCTCTGTATGTGTATGTGTGTGTGTGTGTGTGTGTGTGTGTGTATATGTGTGTGTGCGGGTGGCATATCCTCATGTGGGTAGACAAAACTTTCGCTTTCGCTGAGTCGCCTTCGCTTTTTTGCCGACTTCTTTTACTCTAGCGTGCTAGCGTCGGCGTCGGCGTTGGCGTCGGCGTTGGCGTCGGCGTCGGCGTTAGCGCCAGCGCTAGCGTCAACGTCAATGCCGACGCCAGCACGCAGTCAACGCCAGTTTTTCTTTTGCTCAGAAAAAGCAAAAGAAAAGAAGGCAAAAAAGAAAAGAAAAAACGGCATGTGGAAATTGTGGCAGCCGATAAATTTCTATGAGAACATTTTCGAGGATGCGAAACGAAGCAGAGCTACAGTTACAGTTACACAGTTGATACTGCGGCACAGGTGGGCAGACAAGCAGCAGCAGGTATACACACACGCACGCACATTTATATGCACTTAGGTGTACATACATATGTATGTATGAAAATGGGCAGCCAGCTCGACCTTGAGCCAACATTTGTGCCTGGTTCATCCAGCTAGCCTGTCTCCTAATTGGGCATGACTGGCAAAGCTCAAATGCCAGCACGCCCAGCAGAAGAAGAACCACCTGTAAGCTGCGTTGCCCAGCGGCTAAGACTTTTGATTAAGCAACTTCGACTATGGTTGTATGCCCCTCATGTGTATCTGTGTGTGTGTATGTGTGTGTATGTGGGCAGCTGTCCACTCGTTGTTAAAGGATTTTCATATGCTTAGCTTTCTCTTTTGGCTTTCGACATGTTACATGTCACTCGGCTACAGTTTGGTTTCCTCGCTTTCCTTGCTCTTAAAACTTTCTTCAACAGGTTGCATGTTGGCCAAGTCTCTCTGTGGCTGTGTGCGTGCGACCCTCTCAGCTGTTGAGAGTGGAGCTCGTATATATGCTTGACCTTGGAGCCAGAGCTAAGCGCTGCCATGACAGCAGTCGGCTACCATGCGGTCAAGTCCCAACCAAACCACCCCAAGCCACTCGTCGCCTGTTGCACACGCCACTAATCCTGACAACCGCACGAACGCACACACACACACACACACACACACATACAGACACACAGTTAAGTGTGTTGCCTTGTCTATTGGTCCCCAAATAAAGATATAGATAGATGGCTCAATAGCTGGTCAGTTAGACAGCTACTGCTGCTTGTGCTTGAGCTTCAGCTTAAAGGCGATTCGAAAAGGCTTCTCGATAAGTCTCGCTTGTATGTTTGGCGATCAGGTAACGCACATGTTGGCTATTATATCGTAATTGCAATTTGATGGCTTAATCGTGTCAGCTCGCTAGGCTTCTGGACAGATTCAGTAGACCGTTAACCACCTCGAGCACGCTCTATCTCTATCTCTCTTTCTCTCTCTCTCTCTACCTAACACACACACACACTGCCCGCGTGGTCTCTATTTGTAAATTACTATGCTACGAAACCGGTTTACTCTCAATTCTTGGTACGCAGTTGATGCATTAACTATGCAAGAGCTTGTCCCAAAAAAAGGCAAAATAATAATGAAGATTTGAAAAGCTGAACCTGCATTCAGGCCAACCGATGCAGAAACTGGGCACGATAACGAAACTGAAACCGGGCACAAAAACTACAAGAAAATTGAATACAACAACGTCCAGTGGCAGTAGAGAAAACAGTGCAAGGGGTCAGAGGGGAAGCGGGGTAAGAGGGAGTAAAGCGAAGCAAACAAACATGAAATCCAAGTATTAAATTGCAACGACCTATATAGAAAGAAGTGATCAGCATGGCGAAAGAGAAAGAGAGAGAGAGAGAGAGAGAGAAAGGGATCATCATTCCTTATCCTCGAATCATGCCTTTTTTTTCTCAAACAGCATACGATAAAGAGTGAGCGAGAGAGGGAGAGTGGAGTGAGAGGGAGAGCTGGTCTTTAAGATTTTGAATTGAACAAACTGCATTGTGAGCTCAAACTTAAGCTCGAGCTTCAGCTAACGCACAATGTTTATACTCTCTGTATTGCTCTCAACCCTGTTGCTATACTTTTTGGTGATGTAGACGATGCCCGATGCTCCATGCTCGATGCTCGCATAACGTGACCTGGCGCACCAAAAATGTTTCGACTTTTTTTTGGCAATGGCAAACGCAAAGCGACGCGGAACTAAGAAAACTAGTTTCCAAAATAAGGGGATCTCGTGGAGCAGCCTTTTGGAGAGCGCGACTTTCGGCAAGTTTCTTCAGCAGCTTCCTCGCCCTTGGCTCTTGTCCCGGTTACAGCCAGGCCAACTGGTTATTTGAGTGTGCCTGTCTGAGCATTTGATTGAAGTTTTTAGCACAATTTCACTTGGCCAGCTCGGACTCGGACTCGCAGTTGGCCCAAAGGCGACGCGCTTAATTAGGAACTTAAGCACATGCAGCGGAATGAAAGAGTTTGCATTCAAGTTGTCCAGCTTGGCACCCAGGCACCCAGATACCCAGGCATCTGCTCTAATGGGCTGCTATTAACGATTTCAACGATCCACCAACAGTACAGAAAGCAAGTTAAGAGAGAGACCAGTCGAAATATTAAGTATATGTATATTGAAGCTAAACTGCATTACACAATGTTCATGCCTCAATTATGAAGAAATAGTAGAATACTGAAGCAATTCCTGTGTTGCATGACAAATCACATTCTACGTCTATCAAAATTTATATATATATGTATATGGATTTACATAGATGTGCATTGTGGACATGCAGACTCCACAGCTTTAAAGTATAAGCATATAGTCTTTATTGGTAATAGAGTGCTTAGCCCTTTTTAAATATTATGTTCTCTGCTTCTATTTGGTGCACAAGTTTATTAAAGCATTTCCCAAAACGATTCGAGCTTAAGAACTGGTCGACTGGTCTTTGGGGTTTAGCCTGTTGCGTGCTTTGTTTTGGGTTTTCGGTTTGGCGCTTTTGGGTTTGTTAGCACCCTTAAGTGTTTATCATGTAAAACACCAAAGAAACATGTCAAACATGCCAAATATGTATGACCCACAAATTATGCGACACATACACGAGCTGAGAAGGATGAAAGAGAGAGAGAGAGGAGGAGAGAGTGTGTGTGTGTGTGAGAAGTAGAGTGAGTTGCCGTTTTCGATTTGGGTCTTGTACATATGAGAATGCTGAAGAAAATCTGGGATTTACACTACGAGTAAAGGGAGAGGGTGCGAAAAAGCCAGAAGCCGGGATGTCCTTGAATCTTTTTTTTTTTTTTTTGGGTTTCCTCTCGACTCTCAGAGCTTACAATCTCAGCCCAGCACAAATATTTAAGACGCACATTCAAAACCAAAACCAAAATGCTCACCCACAAGTGCGAAAAAGTTGAGACCCTTTGGAAATAGCTTGTGGTCAAGTGGGTCCCGAGTGTGTTATCTTACGGAATATGCAAGAAGAAATATGTGACCATTCGAACTAGAATAAAATAGCCACAAAGAAGGGCAGCGTCCACTAACATAGCAGCTGGAGAGCGACTGCCCAATACTCGTTCACAAAAGTCGAGCACAGTGGAGTCCACAGTGGAGGTTCCAGAGTTCGCCCGATCTGCCATGCCTCCAGTTGACATATCAAAGATATCATCATCGCTGTAGATGCGAGTATATCCAATCTACATTTGAAGTGACTAGTATGAAAACACAAAGAGGAAGACGAACATTGCATGATGAATCACAATATTCTGTCTCCTCGCAACGTGAGCGAGCATCACATGCCAAATAGCCGAGTCGAGCAACGAAAGGCAAGGAAGTCATAATTACAAATTACACACATAATCATCATCAACAACGCACACACACACATACATACACAGGGAGAAATCTTGACAGAGAGTCATTTTTATTGGTTTTGCCATGGGGTCTAGTTAGTCCGCAGCCCCCGGCTTCAGCATACAGCCCTCAGCTATCCGTCCTCTTCGCTTAGCTGTCTGGCATGGACAAGAAATTTCAGCATGCGCTATGAATTTATTAGAAAATTCAAGAGTGAAATTCTTGGATTTTGGCACACGCAACGCCCCAGCACGTCGTCAATTGAGTGACCCACATAAGATGGAGATTTTGGGGCTTAGCATCGTTGAGACTCTAGAGAGTGAGAGAGTGAGAGAGAGAGAGAGAGAGAGAGAGCTGAGGAGTTCCCTGGCATGGCATGCGTGTTGCGTCAAGCGTTTTCACTGCTGGTTAAGCAACTAAACGACGTCTACATCTATGTCTCACAGGTATTATGTAAATTAATTACCAACAGGCATCCATGCGCACTGGCATAACCCTTTGCATTTCAATTGTTTCTAAACTGCTTCTTTGCAATCTCAGTTTGTGGCTGGCTTTCGGCTATCCTCTCAGTGTGTGTGTGTGTGTGTGTGTGTGTGTGTGTGTGTGTGTGTGAGTGAGTGTGTCCCAGACGGAAGTCAAGCCCGAAAATTATTTTTAACACTTTTATGAGACTTTTGTTGCCATTTCCTAGCGGTGGGCGCCACAAGACTTTGCCCTAACTACATAACTACCCTCTCTTCTACCGCTTCACTGCCTGCCCCTCCGTCTCTCTCCATCTATCTGTGTGTTTCATGAGCCTTGGGCTTCACTCTTGAGCCACCCTGCCACATGGTTCGTGTATAAGGCATAAGGCATTCAACTGTGTTTATTGATATGGTCGTTCGGTCGTCTTTCTGTCCGTCCCTTCGTTCTTTGAGTGAGTGTGTGTGCGTGTGTGTTTAGTTTGGTTTTATGGGGTGTCCGGTTGCCCGTTACAGAGCAAGGCCGAACCGGCAGGACATGAGTCGGAAGCCAAGTCAAACGAAGTCGGCTGTCCGCAAATTAGCATGATATGTGCCTCAGCTACAGCCTGTTGCCTGTTGCCTAGTTGTGTCCTGTTTACGATTAGGCCCATCAAAGGATTAGGCAGGCAGCACGCCACAGTAAAGGACAAAAAAGGGGTTCGGATACTACACTTTACGAGGGGTGGAAGTTTGTGGCACTGACTCCCGCTTCCGTTGTTGTTATTCTGTTGCCCAAAAGGCCAAAGGTTCAAAAGTTTTGACACGCAATTACTTGAGCACATGTGGGCTAGGCCTATTTAGGGCTAACGACAACAACAACAGAAGTAGGAATGAGCTGCAACAGGATGACTATTTGAGCTGGAGTAGAGCGAGGGCCATGGGGCAAGGGTTGCTAATATCATTTTAAGTGATTTTATGATGAATTTGTGCCCTAAAATTTCAACTCATTTACACACTTACACAGGCACACACACACACACACACACACACACACACATCATCAAGAATAACATCATCATCAAGTAGAGCCCTCCGCCTATTTCTGTGGGTTTTAGGCTAAAAGTTTTTAGTGTGAAATTTTCACAGCAACTTTATAGGCGCACTTAAGCGGTTTGTCTTCAACCAACCCCCCACACCACCCCAACCACAACCCCTGTGCGTGTGTGCATGTGTGAACGTGTTGATTTTGTGGCATTTGAGCGTTTTTGAACTTTGAACTTGTGTCTTTTGGGTAGTTTTATTAAGGTTTGTTTCTGCCTGATTATGGCCCTTCATAGAATGTTGACGTGTATGCGTGTGTGTGTGAGTATGATTGAGTGTGCGTGTGTGTACATGTGTTTATTAGCGTGCGACAAATCGTTTAACTCCTTAAGTGTATGTTATTTAGATTGTCGACATGCAAGATTTGATGACTTTCTAATTGACTCTGTGACTCTGAGTGTGAGTGTGTGGCTATGTGGCTGTGTGGGTGTGTGGGTGCGTGGGTGAATTGAATTAGCATTTACGGCAGAATAGTTAACCTCTATAGATATGTGCTCACATATATGTACATACATACGTGTTTATATCATACTTGAAGGTTTACGACTGCCTGGCGAGTGCCTGAAAAAAGTTGCATAGTTACTAAAAGAGGCTCACCTTGGGCTTTGTTTGACTTTTGCAACACAGCAAGCGATTGTGTGTGTGTGTTTTATCTTAGTCACACATACATGCATCTATATATGTATATATATGTATATATATATATATATATATATATATAATTAAAAGACATTGAATTGTAAGAAACCCCTTGACTGCGATTGCTGAACTTTGCAGCAAACAAACAAAAATCAAGTAGAAGAAGAAATATTGCAGTAGTATGCAATCGACTGCCTGATACTCGCTCACCGCGAAAATATATTTAAATATACTATATTATTGATGGGCCTAGTTGGTTACGATATCAGCAGAAGATCTCTAGGCTCCAAAAACTAATGTATTATCCTTATAAATCTATCAACGATAGCCTATGGCTTTATAAGCCTATGTTGCATATATGCCTATTTGTATTCAGGTCTCTAAACTGACATTGCACAGAGGCCATTACTCTCTCTCTCTATCTCTCTCACTCTCTCTTGCTCCCTGTATGAGGAAGGTTAAGCCACTGTTGAAGCTCGTTTCGAAGCAATCATTTTTCAAATTACTGCACTCATAGAGAGACAAAGGGAGAGAGAGAGAGAAAGAGGGAGAAAGAGTAAGAGATAGAAAAAGAGCCAGAATGCTCGTATAGCAGAAAGAGCAAGAGTGAGTGAGAGACAGGGACAGGCCGGTGCATTGATCCCAAAAGTTGAGGCAGCGAAGAGAGCCCCAAAAATTTAATTTTGAAGCCGACATCTACGAAAAGCAAGAACAAGCTAAAAAACAAATTAAGAGCTTTTGTATGTGTTAGTGGCATGCTTGGCATGGGGACAAATGCGAAAAGAGTATAAAGCGTATACGAAAATAATAATGTTATGCTGGGTAAATCTAAAGAGCGTTGCTGAAGAACCCTCCTTCTCCTCTCTTTTCTCGTTGCATAAGCTCTAGCAAAGAAAGGGGACAGAGAGAAAGAGAGAGAGAGAGAGGGAGAGAGTTCGAGCATGCAAGCATGCATGCACACTCATGCCTACTCCCTCTCTCATAGTTGTCCTCGTACAGTCAGCGATGTCGCAATGAGCTCGATTGGATTGTAAGTCAATAGATCTTAAAGATCTTACTAAAAGCGAAACATATTTTAGTGTAGACTAAGTATATAATATCTTGAACTCCTATGATGAGTTGCCGATCTTGATAATGCATACTAAGCTTCATTTTGTTTAGTCTATATAGAAAAGATTCCCAGCTTTTGTATATAGAAATACTCAACACATGGAGTCGCTGTGTGGCAGGGCATAACAGGCTGGGTGGGGCGCATGCAATGCGGTAGAGTATGTAAAGTCACGCTGTTGGCACTGCGGTCTTTGAACTACCAAAAAACAACACACACACACACACACACACACACACACACACACACACACACACTCACACACACACAAACACAAAAGTACAGGGTTTTGAACAGAGGGTCTTTAGTAGATATGGCAAGCGATCTATGTAACGCTGCGGTCGGCCGACGTCGCCAACGTTGTCGTTGCAGTCCAGGGGGCATCCAGAGGGTTGCCAATGTGTTGGTGAGCGCAGCGATCGACGTAGAAAGGGAGAGAGAGAGAAAGCGAGTCAACGAATCCACTTTTTTGGCAAACACAACAATTTTTTTTTATATTTAGCAAATTCACTCAGTTAAATGCTCTCTCGCATTATTTTACGCTCGCTCCTCTCACTCTCTTTCTCTCTTTCTCTCTCTCTCTCCGAATCCCGCAATATATGGCGGAGCAGTTCGCGGCGTCAGTTAGTTTGAAAAATGCAAGCATGAACATACGCACACATATGCGAATGCAAACAAAACTTTGCACACACACACACAGACAACCATCTGCCTTCCCTCTCTCTCTCTCTCATTAACGATCTCTCTTTCTGTGGTTGCGCCATTAAAGCAAAGCAAAAGGCATATCTACTCACACTTCCTAAATTCTGTGTATGCCCTCGCTAGGTCGCTGCGCTGCGATCGATGTGAGTGTGTGTGTTGAGAAACCTCAAAAAGTTGTATTGAAGCCGTTAACCTCGGCTACGCGCTCGTCGTTCGATTTTGTTTTTGGAAATTATTATCAACGCTTGGTCTTAGTGAAGCGCCAACTGTTGGGCATTGAGCAGACAGCAGAGAGCAGAGAGCAGAGAGCAGAGAGCAGAGAGCAGAGTAGTGCAAGCGACATTGTTGAAGATCAGAGGCGGGCTTGCGGATGTATGTGTGTGGTGTGTGTAGAGAGTAAGAGAGAGAGAGAGAGAGAGAGAGAGAGAGGTAGAGTGTAGACAGGTGGGTGGAGGGAGGTAGGAAAGAGGACGCGCTTAGCCACCATAAAGTAAATAAGTGAAGTCATTTGCTAAAAAATGTTGGATGAGCGCACATGTGAGACACACATACAGGGAATGAGCGAGATACGAAGACAAAGAGAGGGAGAGCTGAATTTGTATGTGTGTGCATCAATGCGTTTCACAACAAAATTACGCAAAGCAAAGTGAAATAAAATCAAGAAATGCACACAAAACACACTCACACACACACACACACATACTTACAAACTTGTTGTCGATTGTATTGCTTTCGTTTAAGGAACAAGATTCGTGAGTTGCAATATTTGGCACACACAAACGAGTTCCCGGACATGCATCTGTGGCGTCTGTAGCACACTCACTTAAGGAGCACATCTGCCCCAAGTGCAACTCTGCAACATCGCCACCATTATCATACCAGCCCCTTCCCGCCCCTAGCCTTGGCTCACTTGCTGTTCAAGACTTTAGTTTTGGGCACAGCTTTCTATGTCGAAGAGGAAGAAGAAGAGTTGCAAGAAGCAGACGAAGACGAACACAAACACGAAGACGAAGACGATAATGAAGATGATTTCAAATTCCCGTCGTTTTTAAATCATGTAAGACTCTTTGCCTTTGTTTCTTCTCAGCAGCCAAGATCAACACGCTTTTACATACTCTCACACACACACACACACACACACACACACATTCTCACAAACACACACAAAGTGGTTCAATTTTGGCAATTTTTATTCCTCACATTTTGCATTTGTTTTTTCTTTTATTTTTATTTATTTTTCTTTATTTTTATTTATTTATTTTTTTTTTAATTCTTTATAAGCGATTTCTCTTTACCGAATTGTGTTTTTTTCGGCACACAGCACGAACAGATCAAGTGCCAAGTGCAATATAAGTTCCTCAAAATCAAATTGATAGAGAAATACAACGGTCATAGGATGGCCACAGGCAGACGTAGAACTGAGGAAGTTGCTCAACTACTTGAGAGATCAATCAAGGTCGAGATCATTGGCATCAGCTAAAGCTACAAATTGTAGTTGCATGTTTCAAATGAATAGAAAGAACAAATAAAACAAGAAAAACAATTGAGAAAAGGGAGACAATAAGGAGGGCCTGATCGGGTTGAAGTGAAAGAGAGAGATCAAGTGAGAAGAGAAAGAGATTGAGATACACAGTAATCTAAAGAGTATGTTCATGTGCATATGGCTAATGAAAGAAAAGCTAACAAAGGATGCAGAAGTCCGCTGCGAATAGAGATATGGATGGGGATGGAGAAGCAAATGTGGCTGCCGATTGTGATCTATTCATTAAGGTGTGCAGCAGGAATGCAATCAATATGTGGCCAAGCCCTTTGATAGTCCTGACAGACAGCAATTGATGCCTTTCGCTGCAGGTGGGCTGCTGCATGTGCTGATGGAGGTGAGGTGGGTGCCGCAGTGCATTGCAGTGGAATCAATTAAAAATGTTTATGCTAATTTTTTGCGACGCATTTTTCATTAAGAGCTAAGTAAACACCGAGCTGCATGCGGTGTACGAAATAATGCAAAAAATACACCGCCTGGGCGTGGCTTGAGTTGCTTTGAATGCAGTCACAGCAGACACGCCCCCACCCGCCGCTGCAGCCGCCTACGCCTATTTTTCTCTGACCAGGCCTAGTAAGTATTACTATATATTAAAATATTTAAAATGCTGGAAAAAAAAAACGGAAAAAGTGGAAAAAAGGCAACTGCAAAATGGCAAGCGAGACAGCGAGTCAGGGAGAGGCTGTGGTTTGAGTGGTGCAGTGGTGCTGCGGATGGTTCAGCTCGGAGCTGTCAACAGATACACATAATATTTATGTACACTAAACACACACACGCGCACATATGGCTGTGTATGTGAATTAAATTGATAAATGCATAAAAAACGAAAAAAATAATAAAAATAAAACCAAATAATGCAATATAATAAAAATATAAGTAAATACAAACGCGTAGGCACAACAATTTGTTGTTTATATAAGCTACCCCAAACACATGCACACCCGCACCCACACCCACACCCACACCCACACCCACACCCACACACACACACACATTCGCATATACGCGCGCTTTAACATAATCCAAAGTATGTGAAAAAAAGTAAAAAGAGTTGAAATATAATAGATAAATATGCCGTAGCACAGTCCAAAAAATGCAGCTGCCCTATAGAGTGAGAGACATAAAGAGGTGGAGGCAGAAGAAGAGAGGGTAGGGAATGCTGGGAGTTGGGGCTAGGCTTGGGGTTCGGACTCGGGTTCGGGTTCAGGTTGGCGGTGTTTTGCATGCGAGCCCTTCATCAAACCAACAATGCCTGCACGCATTTTACCATTGCACTCACACTCTGCTCCTCTCACTCACTCACTCACTCTCTCTCACTCTCTCTCACTCTCTCTCTCTCTCTGTCTATCTCTTTCACTCTAGGCCTTCCTCATTCACTCACTCTCGCTCTCTCTATCTCACTCTCCATCCAGAGCAGAGTGAGCGCGAAGTTTGGGCACACGCACTTTGTCTACGTTCCATCCGACTATATGGTCCATAGTATGTCCATCCATATATATATGTAGATATATATATATATATATATATATAAATATATATATACAGTGTTATGCGTGTGTGTGTCCAGCTGCCGCGTATGGGGCGTATACGTAATTTGAACACCCAACAAAAATAAACAAAACAAAAAAGTGAAAACAAAAGCAAAAAAGCAAAAAAATGATGTCAGTAGAGAAAACGAACAAAACAACAGAATAAAAATGAACCAAATGGATAGGCCATGCGTGTGTGAGAGTGTGCATATATGGTGGTGCGTGTGTGCGTGTGCGTGTGTGTGTGAGTGGCTAACGAAAATGCAATGGCGGCCAGGCATATCCGGGCACCAAGACAGCCAGCCAGTCCAGCAAGTGGCCGCCTGCATTTGCATTTTATTTTCGTGCGTGTAATGCAATCGCTTGAAACAGGGTGGCCAGAGTACACAGGGTGGCCACACACACACACATGCATGCATGCATACATTGTGTGTGCATGTGTGTGTGTGTGTGCTATATACAAAGGATTTGGACATGCTTTTTAATTTTTGTGTTTTTTTCGTCTTTTATTTTTATTTTATTTATTTTTTTTATTATTTCACATTTGTGCCTGTGCCTGTGTGTGTGTGTTATTTTTTCATGATTTTTTAGCCAATTTTTGCTTTTTTTTCATGCACACATACACCTATGGATGTATTTATATAGTACATACATATGTGCATATATGTTGTTAATGTTAATGTAATACTTTGACAGCCCACGCAGTATTAACCGTTGTTTGCATTTAGTTGCAGACACGTTCACACTCACACACACACACCCACATCCAAATACATATACACTTATATATACATATATATAGATATATTCATATGCGCATCAAAGCCTTTTTACTTTTTTGGGCTTTTTTCACATTTTTTGTGGGTTTTTTTCTTTGCACGCCGTTTGTTTGTGTGTGTGCGTAAGAGTGTGTGGACATGTGTGTGTGAGTTGTGTGTGAGAGCTGTAAGGATAGCTGTTCGAGCTCTCTCTCTCTCTCTCTCTCTCCCTCTCTCTCCTTTTCATTATTTGGCTGAACCGCAGGATCTCGAAGTTTCCTAGACGAATGGGCTTTAGAAACAATCTAATTGGACCAACTGCATTCAGAATCTTTGTTGATTACCTGTGTTCAGCAATCATTCACTTCACAGCCCGGAAATATGCTAAGCTGCACGATCTGGCTCACAGTTAGCTTTGTCTACCTGAAGTGTCTAAATTTATATATATATATATATATATATATATATATATATATTATTATTATTTATACATCAGGTTTCAACAGGTTAATGAACGGAAGTGCATAATCTTAAATTTGAAAGTCTACTATATATGAAGTAAATTTATGAAAAAAGATTCTCAATAGAAAATAATAAGTCATGTTTGTAACTCTTTATACATCAGGTTTCAACAGGTTAATGAACGGAAGTGAATAATCTGAAATTTGAAAGTCGATAATTATCGATTAATTAATTACTACTAGCTGCAATTAGCTCTGCATTTGCTTCACGCTGAGGCTGTTATGACAATAAGCAGTACTTCGTTTAAATCAGCTTGGGTAATGCCGGCCTGCACATACATATGTACATAAACGTAATTACTTATACATGTAATTAATTATATCATTTTATTTAAGATAATATTTGCATTTTTCATTAGGCTTTCATCACCTAAAATGCATTGAACTTCAAAATTATGCATCCGAGTTTGCATCAGCATTTGCATTTGCATTGGCGCGTATCAACTGTACATTTATTCTATATATACATATATGTGTGTGTGTGTATGTATGTGTGTGTGTATGTATGTGTGTGTGCTCGATATTAAATTATGTATTCGTTGCAACTACTGCAAAAATTGCATTATGCACACATACCCACGCACAAACATAAGTGTGTGTATATAATGACAGAGGCTTTGGGCCTATTAAGCAAACATATTACCAACACACACGCACAGCCCACCTTACCCTTAACAGCAGCGAGAGAGAGAGAGAGAGAGAGAGAGTAAACTGAAAAAAGAAAAATAAGCAAAGAGGTGTGATTAAGGCCCAATGCTTGACTATCAAATATCCTATAATGAGAACTAAATGATGAATTGATTGCTTAAGGTATATAGCACGAGAGATATCAGTTTCGAGTACCTCACTCTAACTATTATTATTTTCTAGAGAAACACAGCCAAACAGACAAAGATTAGTTGTTGAGTTAGTAGTTGATATATCCTATATACCACTGAGATCAAGAACAGGTCTGCCTGTCTGCCTGCATGTCATATTTGATATCTCTTATTTAACAACAGACAGAGATTCAAAGAGAACTAGAACTAGCTGAACATGATATATCTTCTTAGTTTAATCACACCTTCTCTCAGACGTTATGCATGCACTCGACTCTCGTTCAGTCAATACTCCTCGCCTCAATAATGTTAATCAATAGGTATGCAAAATATATCACGTATACGCCGCATTGGCTGGGCACCCAAAAAATTGCACTGCTACGCCCAAAAGCAGGCAACAACACACAAAGCACTCGCGCACGCATGTCCTATGTACTTGTGCCTAAATGTGCAGCAGTGTGTGTGTGCGTTGCGTGTGTGTGAGCTGTGCACATTTTAGCGCATTTTTATATAATTTCCACTTTGTTGCGCCGTTTTATTTTTTGGTTGTTTTGTTCTGCTTTTTTCTGTTTTTTATTGCACCACGACCTTGCCGCACCACACCAGTCGCCATGCAACCAGCATATTAACTTTGACTGCATTTGCATATGCAGCCGCAGCAGCAGCATCAGCAGCATCAGCAGCAACAGCAGCAACAGCAGCTGCAGCAGAAGCGCAGCCACTGCAACTGCAGTTTCGTCTTTTTTTTTTGGCTTCTTTTTTTTTCATAAAAAACGCCCAGCGACTGGTCAGATAATCGTTGGCTGCATGCATCCAACCTTTTTTTGGGGGTTGTTTTGCACACACACACACACACGCACACACACACACGCACACACGCATCAAAAAACGTGCAACAAAATTTTTATAAAAAAAATAGGGGAATACAATTTCTACATTGCACTTGGCTTATTTTTTTACTTTTTTCCAATGCATTTCATTGCTGTATGTGTGTGTGCGTGTATGTGTGCGTGTGTGTGTGCGTGTGTGTGCATAGGCCGCCCACATGTCGTCTGCCAGCAATTGCATTCAATGTCATATTGCACAGAGCCGGCAGCCTCTGCCTCTGCCTCTGCCTCTCCTCTCCCCAACCCTATCCCCTCTTTCTCTCTCTCTCTCTCTCTCTCTCTATCTCTATGTCTCCAACTCGCTCGCTTTCTCTCTGTCGCTCTCTTTCTCCTCTTTGTTTTTGTTTGCCTACTTTTTGTGGCGAATTACTTTGCTCGTTTTTTGGGCAGTTGGCGCCGCTGCTGCCGCTGCTGCCGCCGCTGTGCGTGCGTTGCGTTTCGTGCGTTGCGTGCGCCAGAGCGAGTCGGCTGCTGGGCATCGTTTGATGCATTCGTTTTTGTTTTTTTTTTTAGTTTTTGCTTTGCTTTGGTTTCATTGAAATTGTTTTTTTAGTATTTCATTTTTGTGTGTGTGTGTGTTTTTTTTTGTTTTTTTTTTTTTTTTTTTTGTGTTATTTATTATATGGCGCGGGACTTTTTGATAGGCCTACTCACACGGCTCAAGTTCTGTGAGCGCTGGCAGGTAAGGGGCATTTTAAATTTTTCGCCTATGTATCGGCCGGAGTGCGCGCCTGCCTGCCTAACTGCCCCAACCATCAGTACTAGCATAGAGAGATAGAGAGAGAGAGAGAGAGAGTGAGTAAGAGAATGACCGAGAGAGAGAGAGAGAGCGGGTAAGGGAGTCACCGGTGCGTATGCTTAATAATAATTGTTGTTGCTGCTCAGCTGCAACACTTTTTGAGTGTGTGTGTGTGTGTGTGTTGTCCTTAACTAAGTAAATATAATGAGCTGCACAGTGAAGCAAAAGAAAGTAGCAGGCCCCCAAAGAATTCTTTTTTTTCCATTTGTTAACAATAGGATGGCATCGGATGGATTGGTTCCTATAAAGCAATATGAATTAACTCACCTGAGGTTCATCTCGGCCATAGAATGCAATTATTATAGAGATTATGTTGGACTCTTTTGTATGTTCGAGTTCTCTATATATCACAACAATGAAATATGATCTCTCAGACATATATGATATGACCTCTATATGATCTATTTACTATCTAATATGATACTAATTGACATACATTAGATAGGATATCATATGATCAATAAAGCTGTATGATACGATCTCTGCATAATCAATGATCTGATATAACATTATGATCTCTATAGCATCTGTTTAACCATTTCTAAACTGCTGACATTTGCCATACCGTTTGCTACACTGTGCATTGATCAGGGGCAGCGAGGATTTGTATGAAAAAAAAAAAAAAAAAAACAGAAAAAAACAAAACAAAAATACACGAAAAATGTTCAGCATTCTTCTTCTTATACTAAAACTTTTTTATTTTAAATTCCAATTTGAAATGCTGTTGATGTTGTTGTACGCACGCACGCGCTTTGTTCCTGGTGTTGATGCAACTGCAACTGCAACTGGTGTTTGTGCATTATGTGTCATATGCATGCATGTGTGCATGTGTGCATGTGTGCATGCGCGTGTGTGCATGTGTGAGGGAACATACTGAATATATGTATAAAAAAAATAAAAATAAAAAAGGTTTTGTGGGCATTTTGATGCACTGGACACAGCTTTTGACAACAGTATCGAACAGCAACGCCGCCGACAGCGCTGCTGGCAGCGCAGTCGACGCTGCTGTTCGCATAGGCCGAACAACAAAAAGGACGAGAGTGCGGCGCTCATTTGCCAGCGCACACACACACACATAGGCATATGTATATCGTATCTATATATACATATATATATGTTGTATGGGTAGGAGGAGGGGGAGGGAGAGGGGGGAGATGTGCATACACACGCAGTTACACTCTCACACACATACGTTTTATAGGGTTTCCATTGCATTTTTGTTTAATTCGTTTTTTTTTTTTCGTATATATATATATATATTTTTTTTTTAGCATTTGGATTACGCTTTGTTGCTTCTCTCCTTCGTGTGCATGTGTATGTGTATGAGCCGCTCAATTTTTGTTGCTCTTAGCTGTTTTGTTGGTTGCCTTTTTATATTTTATATTTTTTTTTTTTCGTTCTTCTTTCGTTTTTTTTTCAGTGTTTTGGGCAGATTTTTATTTTTCGGCCGCGGCTTTGAAACTGGAAGAGATGGAGCAGCAGCAAAGAAAGGAGAGAGACACGGTACTGGGTGGGAGAGGGAGGGGGGGATTGTATGTGGAGGGGCAGCCGCTGCAGTTCAGCTGCAGCAACACAAGCCTGGGTCAGAGCAGACGAGCGAGAGCGAGAGAGCGATAACGAGGCTTCGGGTCGAGGCAGAGCTTGAGAGCTTTAAGTAGGGGTAGTCAAAAGTTGTTGTGCGTGTGTCGATGATAATGATGTCCATGTTGATGACGATGATGACGATATTGATGATGAGACGCTGCTCATTATGATGTTGCCTGCATATTATGTGCAAGCCCCGCAGCAACAACTCAGAACGGACTTTGCCGTTGGAGCATTGACAACTGCACCAATTCAACACATGTACAAGAGAGAGAGAGAGAGAGAGAGAGAGAGAAAAGAGAGAGAGAGGGAGAGAGTGAGAGAGAGACGACGACGACGACGACGATGACGCCAGCTGCGACGTCAGCGACGACTGACTGATCCCAAAAAAAGTTTTCCTGGGCAACATTATATTCGAATAGTTCAGATCCATTTAGATGAACATCAGTTAGCTATCGGATTGGACGTGCGTCGAGCCGAGCCAAAAGCAAAACCTAACCAGCCAAATAAGCAACAACCAACAGTCAACCAATAGACAGCAGACAATACAGCAGCAGCAAGTCAAGACTTGAGAGGATTTGCTTGACATTCCAAGTCCTTGCAGCAGAAACATGCAACAAACTTACATTTTGCGTGTTGCCAGTGGACGAGTTACCGTTTCTAAAACTAAATACTAAGCACTAAAAACTATAAACAAACCCGAAAACAAAACAGAAATACTGAAAAAGGCGGCAAAGCGCGCGACGCTCAGCACTTTTTTTTCTTGTTCAAGTGTCAAAAAACAATTGTTTTTTTTTTTTGCTTAATTGCCAAATGTGAACTGCAAATAGCAAAACAGTGAAGCTAAACATAATAGAAACCTAAAACGTTTGTGTCTCTCAAGTGGACTATATATATTGTAGCCGCCCACGACTAATCGAAAAGCTAAACAATAACAACAACCAAACTATTTTTTAAGTGTTTGCTTACATTTGGATCTTAAGCCGAATCAGAATTAAACTCTGGCTCAAAGCAGCTTTGCGAGAGGTAAGTCAGTTTTCTCGATTTCCGTTTCCGTTTTCGTTTCCGTTTCTGTTTCTGTTTAACACTTGCATTTCGCTTTCGTTTGGCCACATACCAAAAGTAAGTACACGACCAAGATCTAAAATTAATGCACAATATATACAGATCAATGTCCATAGTCATGTACAAGATACTAGAATAAATTGAAACACACTCAAACACTTTGATATACTATCTAATACTTTCAGATATTCTCAGATGATTTTAGATACTCTCACATAATTGTAATAGTTATAATAGATCATTTCAGATACTTTGATATACTATGAGACACCTTAAGATACCTTTAAATACTCTTTATTTGGGCAGACGGATGATACGTCTAATCTCGTTATATTCCATGTCATAGTATCATACCATATCATCAGTATCATAGATTGTATATTAAAATCAGGAACATCCTTATATACTAATATTAGAAAGCTTCACAAAAGGCAGGTTTGTTTAGTCATATATTTTATATTTTATAACGAAAAAACTAGAAACAAATTTTAATTTAAAAATAGATTAACGACTTTTCTAATTATTGTACTAATTATTCTAACAAAAATTCTTAGATAATATATTTAATTTATTTCTGCTATCAATATTCTCATTAAAAAGTTTCATATGAAATAATCTAAAAAAAAAAACACATGATTAGAAAAACAAATAAAAAAAAAATCGTTAAATATAAAAAAAAATTGTTAGTTAACTTAAAAGGTAGAAAATCAATCTTTCTATAGATAAATCCATTTTTTATTTGGAGCTAATATTATTTTATGTAAAATATATGTTGTATATTATCTAACACTAGTAAATCAATTTCTATCAGAGTCGCCAAACTTACCTCAAACAAAAATGTAAATATTTTATATATGTATTTGCAAAGCTAATGAACATAGGCAATGAATAAGATATGAAATATATATTATTTCATATACCATATACAATATACATATATAAATACATCTGCATATATTAATAGTTATATACAGTTATATTTTATGTGGAGATCATATTTTATTATCTGAAGGTAATAGATATATATTGATAAAATAATACAAAACTTAATTCGAAGCTTACAAATAATTAAATTATTTACAATGGAATGATGCTATATATATATATGAACATGTTTGAATTATTCTTTTTGTAATTCTTTTCAATTAACTTGGCAAGGACAAGACCTACATTGCCTGGTCTAATCAAGTATATTTATAAATATACATTTTTATATGTATGTATGTATGTATGTATATCACGGGTCCCACAGTCCCAAAGTCCCCGACCAGCCTGAGTCAAGGTTTCAGCGTATTATTGTTTCTCTGCCCCCAGCGAATTGGCAAACGGATTGCGGCTGAGTATCGATTGATTCGCCACCAAGTTCAAGCAGGGCCTGGAAATAGACAAAACAAAATGTTTCAAATTAGAATTTAATATTTTAAGCTCATTCAAATCGAAATCTATGAAATATGTCTATATATACACATATTTAAGTGCGTCATAATCTCTATTACACACTGCCTGCCATTGCCGCTCGGCTGCTGGTGTCAGAAATTACAAAGTTATAAAAACAATAAGAAAAATGTTTACTTTATCATTTTTCACACCCGGCAAAGGCAACACAGAAAAACCACGCAGAGACAGAGAAAGAGAGGGAGAGAGAGCAACCTTTCAGCCACATCCACATCCACATCCACAATGCATAGAAACTACTAAAACGACGTTTAACACGCGGAAACGCGAAAAACTTCTCGTACTCCCGTTAGACCCGTCCATAGTCCCGTTAGTCCAGGATGCGGCATGTGCTGCGGTCGTCCGAGAACAGCTTCTGCCTAAACCCCTAACCTCACAGCCACACAGCCACACAGCCAGCAGCCACACAGCCTCTGCTCCAGCCTTTGTCCGTGCAATGAAATAGCTCCAGCTCTAGCTCCAGTTCTAGCTGCAGCACAAAAGCAGGCTACAAAAAAAAAAAAGAAAAAACAAAAAGACAAGTGCGCACGAGTTGAGAGTGCATGACTAGCAAATACCCTGAACTAGGCATGCACAGACACTTTCAATTGAATAATTTTGATTGCAGCAATGAACATTCTTAATATGAAATAAACAAGATGTTTTTCAAGAGCGGATAAACACCTAAGATGACGTCTCTAGGCCCTTTGAGTCCGTTGATGCTTCTGTTTTGGGCAAGTTGGGTTGGAGGATACTTCTATAAACCACAAATTATCAACTAAGTTGGCGCTGGACACTAGCACCCAACATACCCCATTTTAGCACCATCCCAGGGTATACAAAAGCAAAAGTAAAAAAAAAAGAAGACTGTAAACATAGACAGAGTCAACAAAGTTGTTTGAACGCAGTCACAGGACGCTGCAGGGCCTGTGCCTTTGCTAGGTGCAAAGCGCATTCTTTTTTTTTTATATTTTCCTTTTTCTTTTTTTTTTTTTTTTTGTCATTTAAAGTCAATTGCTAAACAAGGCAAACGCTGTCGTCGGTATTCACTCAATTTGATGGCCTAATTGTAGGATCTGTTTATGTGTTTACTTAGCCAAAAGCCAACTTAGGCATCTGTTTCTCTTTCTCACTCTCTCTCTCTCTCTCTCTCTCTCTCTCTCACTCTCTCTCTCTCTCTCTTTCACACACACACACTTTGTCTGGCTGCATCAACGCTAATGCGAGCTATTTAATATCAATTTGCATTTGCTGACTAAATCGCTGCTTATTAATTAATCGCAAATTGAATGAAATTAAAGAAAAGTGCAATAAAAGTGTGCCCTATGCCACCTGTGTGTGTGTGTGTGTCCTCTAAGCCTCACTCTATCCCAAACGAGCTCTCATTTAATTATGCGGTCTTTGTGTGCGTAATTGCCAGCAATCTAATTTAATTAGTGCAACTGCAACCCAGCTTGCAACTCATTGCAGCAATTACACAAGCGCTTCTACTTTTTTATCAGCACTTCTCTGTCCTCTCTCTCTCTCCCCTCTCTCTCTCCCTCTCTCTCTCTCTCTCTCTCCCTCTCTCTCTCTCTACTCTCTACTCGTTACTCGTTTCCTTTTGCATAAACTTATATATAAATATATATAGACAAACAAATCTGACTTCTACTTCTACTCCTACTCGGAGGATTAACCTCATTCTTATTGTCTCACTATAGCACTTACAATTTATAGTGCCTTCCTGCTGATACGTCGATGCGTCATAATCTCTGCACGCTGAATATTTGGAGTCCTTACTTGGCTAATTGTTACTTCTTTTTATCCAACATTCGTTACTTCTTATTCGCTATTTACCTAGTTGTTGTTTGATAACAATGCAGAATGCAGAAGTTGTGGAACTTTAACTGCTCTCACTAGATTAGCAATTGCTCGAATGATTAAATACCTTTTTGAATTTCAATGACAAATTTTAGGTTTGTACTTTTTAATCTATTTCCTGATCCATTCAACAGAGGAGAATAATAAGAGACAGAAATTGGATCAGCTCAGCTCAACTCAGCTCAGTTCAGCTCAGCTCAGTACAGTACAAAACAGAGTCGAATCCAAATTTGAATTCTGAATCAAAACCAGTACCAAAACCAGCTCGGCATCGCACAAATTCCAAGCAGAGAAAATGAGGGGAAGAAGAAGAACAAAAAAAACACAATTTGTTCGCAGTTAAATTGACTGCAATTTTTTGTTTTTAGGCAAGAGCGAAATTTACGGTCGGTTCAATGACCCACAAAACTGAAACCAAACAAAAGCCCCCCCAAAAACAGAACCAAAAACCAAAACAACAACAGCTAAAGATTCCTCTTCTGTGTGTGTGTGTGTGTGTGTATGTGTGATTTGCAAGCTGTTAGAGAGAGAGAGAGAGAAAGAGACAGCGAGATCGAGATCGAGAGCGAGCCCGAGTAGAAAAGGCATAAAAGGAGAGTGCAACAGCACTAGAGAGGGAACGAACTCAGGGGAAGGAGAACGCGTGTGCAGTTGCCAAAACGCGGACAAAAATAAGAGCCCGAAACTTGCAAGCACAGACACACACACACACACACACAGCATGCATACAAAAATATCAAATAGCAAATTACTCATGCGACGAAGGCGAAAATGACGAAGAAGCAGCATCAGAAGAAGATGACGATCAGCAACGCTTGTAAAATGACCAGCAGGGGTTAGAGGCACTTTGTGGTTCTTACTGCCAAATACGAAAGAGTATTATGGAGTCGAGAGTACCCGCGATCAAGGATCAATAATCAATGCGATCTGTGATCAGCGAGAAGCAAGTAACGAGCAAAAGTAACTGGGAGGATAGAGAAGATAGAGAGAGATCGGAAGATACAGAAAAGGAATGAAGGCAATAAATCTTTTGCTTATTCCGAGCACATCAGGATTGAAACATATGGCGCACATACATAATTGTTGCCTTGCCCAGGCGGTCGATCACTCAAGTAATTGCCATGCACTTGGCTTTCACATATGATATAGATGTGTGTGAGCTTTAGCAATCGGATTTTTTGGCTAATTTATAGTAAATATGCATATTGCAGAAAATTTAGATGGAATATAAGATATATCTTTTGGAAATTAATTTCTACCTAAGATGAAATTCAGATTAGATATATATGTATTAAGTTAATAGGTAATATATAGAAATTATATAAATAGTAAATACTATAGATAAACACGTAATGGAAGTTGTTTGAGTATTCCATCAAATGAGATTTGCTATCTGTACAGAGACTGATCTATATCTATATATATATGCATATACAATAATAGATTTCAATAGATCTATGGCAAATGTATGTATGTATATGTATGTGTATACAGAAATACACATAGATACATATGTATATGTATAGCCAGTACTTTATGTACATATATATGTATGTATGTATGTACCGATATATTTTGCTTATGTAGTTGAGAGCCAAAAGACACAACGACTTGAATTCTCTAGTAAGACTATATTTATATACTATATACATACATACATACTTTATACTATGTGTATTGTATAGCTCAAAGAACCGTCTGCTATATTTTTTGCTAAAATTATTGTTTGGGAACAGAACAGAATAAATATTGCGTACCAGGAAAGGCAGCCAGGGGCCCAAACAATGCAAAATAATGCAACGAACCTTGTATCCGGTTAGACTAGAATTTCGGGTATTAAATGACAACAATAACAACAGCAGCGTCGGCGACAGAGGCAGAAGCAGAGGCAGAGGCAGAGGCAGCGGCAGCGGTAGAGAAGCCATTCTAATATACATAGTAAGTTCACGAAATATTCAGAATTCAAATGGAGAGCGATCTATGTACATATGTATGTATGTATGTATGTACATATGAAATATGAATGTACATGCACACATACATATGTATATGCATGCTTACAGTATTTCTTGTGTTGTTCCTGTTGTTGCTGCGCAGTGTCAAACGCCTACGAAAAAATGCGCAACTGCATAGGCGACAGCAGCAGCAGCAGCAACAGCAGCAGTAACAGCGGCAGCGGCGACAGGGGAACGTGGAATGAAACTGAGAATGAGAATGAGAAACGAGAACCAGAACAAGAACGACACTTGTATGCCTTTTACACACACGCAACACACACACATTCGCTTATACAACTGCAGCTATTCAGCTTTGCTGCTTCTGCTCAAAAGTCAAAAAATTATTTTTTATTTTTTGGCAGTCATTGACCCGAGCGAGCGTCATGGCCATGGCGACAAAGAGGGACAGGGCGAGTGAGAAGAGAGAAGAGCTACAGGGAAGAGGAGACGAAGGCGATGTAGAAAGATAGCAAACAACTTAAACACAGAGAGCGATAGTCGCCGCACACACACACACACACAAAGCTTCTGACCTGCCGATGATCTCACTGAGAGGGAGAGAGAGAGATAGGCAGCGCGAGCGCTTGCAGTTTCTGCTTTTGTCGCTCTCATTCGCCACGCACGTAGGCGAGAGCTTTTTTTTGGCATGGCTGCAGCAACGTGTAAGTGAGTGTGTGTGAGATACAGGGTGCTTAGAAGCTGGCAGTGCATAGCCAGACAAATAACCAAAAAAATGATTCACGAGAGGCGAAACCGCCAAATGCGTGTGGAGAAGTGCATTGACTTTAGCTTCTCAGCGCTTTGCGTGGCATTGACACATGAGCTCACACATACACACACACAAACACATGTATTTGATTATGAATATGTACTAAAAAAATGTGCTTGTGGGTGTGTGAGTGTGGCAAGGCTTTGACCTCGCAGCACTGACTGATTGACTAACTGCAATTAGCAGTTGCTCAGATCACAATGAACTACGATCACCAATCACTGATCACTGATCACTGATCACTGATCACCGATCACCGATCACTGATCACACTGATTCAGCATGCTCTCCCGCTCCCTTGCTGTGCTCTTGCAAATGCTTATTGGCCGATAAGACTTGAGTTCACTGGACGCTTCACAAAACATCTGCAAAAAATCGACACAAGTTAAAAAATACTCACTGCAAACTGCTCTTTATCAAAATTTACACTCACTTTCACACTCACACTCACAGTCAGAGGGAGAGGGAGAGAGAGCGTGTGCGCTTGCTTACTTTTTTAGCAGCTAGTCGAGCAGCTGCCCCCAATTCTGCGCGTGGGCGTGGCAGCTGACGTAAGTCGCAGCCAATATATTTATATATTGATTTCATCAATAAGAACAATAATTATTAATTTTGTATTACATATTCAAGATGAACGTTGCTGTTTATAATATATGAGCTAGAAACTCGAGCATCAGTTTAATTAAGTAGTTGCAATTGACGAGCTTGTTCAATTTAATGCACTAGTTCAGGTAAGTTTATTATATATTTCTTCAATGTTCATGAACTAGTTCATTTTGATGAACAGGGACAGGACTGAGATAAATAGAACACTATATTACTACTCACTCAATTGAACTAGTTCTGAGCAAAAATATACAATTGGGATGCTGATGTACATAAATAGGTTTTTCACTCTATCTCTCTCTCTCTCTCTCTCTCTCTCTCTCTCTCTCTCTCTGCCTGTCTCAGTGTGTGTGTGTCAGTTGTCAACAGTTATCAATCTCAAATACACACATACACACACACGCACTCATAACACACACGATTGTCAAATGCCTGAAAGCAAAAATTGTAATGAAAAGCATTCACGCTTCTTCTTCTCCTTTTCATTATGCATACACACATAAATCTCTCTCCCACTCTCTCTTTCGCTGTATGGTTGCCTGAGTGTGTGTGTGTCTGTGTGTGTGTGTGTATGCTCTTACATCCATTGAATTCAAACAATATTAAAAAAGTGAACTAGAAGTTATTGCAGCCCCAGTCCCGCATCCCTCCATCGCAATCGACGCCCCCTACGCCGACCCCGGCTTCATCTGAAAGATTTTATAGAAATTTTTAAGCATGTTTCAACTACGCATTCGCACATGGCACAGCCCCCACCTCCCCACGCACAGGCAGCGATGGCTGCGCGTTGTATTTGAGTAACTCTATTCATCATTTTGCGCGCTTCTTTAGCATCGTCCTTGTCGTCCTTTCGCAGTACCAAAAAAAAAAATAAATAAAATAAAATAAAAATGAAAAAAATGAAGAAAATCAGGCAGAAGTGAAAACTGCTTACAAGGATTTCTTGCTGCAAACGCCCATTTCTGCTGCCGCTTCTTTTGCTTCATTTTTTAATATGTACTTACATACACACACACACTCATACACAAATACGTGTGTATGTATGTGTGCGTTTTCTTTTGTATAAGTATAAAATTCTAAAAAAGAAGTATTAATCCTTAGCTTAAACATTTGGCAACCGCAGCAACAGCAGGCTTCACTGACTACACAGCACACACACATACATATACAGCATAAACACACACACACACACACACACAATTACAATCGCTCATAGTAGCAACTGCTCCTTAAGCTTGTTGGCAGCTCACAGCTCGCTCGCGTCTTAGCTCGCACATGTTGGGTCTGCTTTTTATCCTGTGTGCGTGTGTTTGCCATGTGTGTAGTATGTGGGTATGTGAGTATGTGTGTGTGTGTGTGTATTCGTATGTCAAAGAAGGTCTAGAGGCTGCTCAAAAATCTTGCATATTGATTGTAATTATGAAGCATCGATGAAATCTTGTGTGTATGTATGAGAGAAAGGGAGTTAGACACACACACACACTCACATACCACACACATCCACTATAACTATGTACATATATAGCCAGCAGGTGGAGCGCCGACTTTGGCTGCCTTCAGTATTTGTGCATTTTCAGCAGCTGCAGCTGAGTAGCTCAGCTTCTAAATCCAAGCAACAACAATCTATTGCAGCAGCAGCAGCAGCAGCGGCAGCGGCAGCAATAACAACAACAACAATCAACAACAACAACTAGCAATACATAGCAACAACCTCATCTTGCTGCGTACTTACTTTTGGCTTCGTATCGCTTTTTATTCAAATTCATAATCGCAAAAATTTGTATATATATTCTTACTTATGTTCAAAAGAAAGCGAATGTGTGTGTGTGTGTGTGTGTGTGTGTGTGTGTGTAAGGACTAGTGCTTGGCTTTGTGCTGGGCCTACAATACAGCCCACCCACACCCTCATCCCCACCCTCGCTCAAACCCATACCCAGCACAACACAGCGCAGGCAGGCATTCGATGGCAGCCGATATCGCTTGCCGCCAAAGCCTCCACAATTCATCTACACACAGTTACACACAGTTACATACCCCCTACAGCCCCAGACCCCAAATCTCTCCCTTTGCATCTTCGCGCCCCCATCTCAAACGCTGTAATCGGAAACTTTCCTCTTTCTTAACATTTTTCATCTTTTTTTTCGTGCTTGTGCCAAAAATACAAAAAGTACCCAATCCAGGGAGCTGGTGCAGGGACGGGTTGGGGGGTGCTCTGTGCTGAGAATGGAATGAATGAATAATAAAAGCGAAGCACTCGATGGCGTAGAATTTGAATAGAAGCTTAGTTTTTCGCTTATACAACAAAAACTTTCTTTTTTTCGGGGTTGTTTCCAATTTTTTTCTACTTTGCGCGCGACGCGAAGCTGCAGGGGCAAAGGGAGTATATGCGGGTGTGTGTGTGTGTTTAAGTTGCACAGTCAGGAAAAGGGCAAGGAAAGCGTTCTTACACTCACACACAGCGAGTGGATGAGCGAGTGAGCTAGAGTTAGTAAATGAATGGGGGAGAGAGAGACAGAAAGAGAGAGAGAGAGAGAGAGAGCGACGCAGACGCAAGACGACAGAAGAAGAAAAACTGAAAAGTTTATAATTACTTATTTTTTGATGAATTGGGTAAATATTAAAAATGGAAAAAAGGAAAGAAAAACCCCAGCCAAGCGATAAAGTGGGTGGGGGTTGACGGGGGCAAATAGAACCGAACCGAACCAAACCGTACCGTAAGCGATAACTGAGCATGGAATAGGAAAACCTTGAAGCGGCGACGGTGGCAGAGGCAGCGACGGCAGCAGAGGCAGTCGAAAAGGTACAGCGAACGTTTAAAAAGAAATACGACTACATTAAAAATTATCGATCGACTTTTCTGTTTATTTTTTATTTCTATTTTTTTTTTTCTCATTTTTATTTTATTTTACAGTTTTCAGTACTGCCAGTGCTCCGCTCGTCTCCTAGTTTTGTTGCTGTTGTTGTTGTTGTTTGAAAATTACGAGTACAAAGGAAAACTATATAGAAAAGAAGAAGCAGAAGACGATGCTCGACTTAATTGTAGCCTGGCAACGTCGACAGCCGTTGTGTCAAATGCCATTCGCTTGGTATATACGTAAAACTAAATTGTATTCAGAGCAGAATTAAAAGCTAGACTGAGCATCAGCAGCCATAGCTATGATTGATCACTCGATCTTGTCGATCTATTCTGAAGAATCATTTGGTGCTCAGTTCTCCTGTCCTTAGCGCTATCTGAATAATATCTATATCATATTCATATTATTGGTAAAAATACAATCATATTGATCACAATGGGCAAACGGACAATACTAATAATACTAGTGCTGATAATGATGATAATTTGGAGTGTGTAGACAACGATGATGACGATGAATGGCTAATCGTGATAATAACAATCTCATATGCATCAGCATAGCCACAATGATATGTGATGATAATAATAATGATGATGATGATATTAATGATGGTATTTGGGATCATGTAATCCTAATAATAATGCCAGACCAAAGACAAATCGGTAATGACAATATTCATATAATGAGTGATTAATGAATTAACGATGAGCATAGTGCATAGCAGAGTGCATGTATAGAAGAAGAGTGGTGTTGGCATGTGTTAGTATTTGATATTGTTTAGATATTTATTTATTTCTAATAGATATTTTCTATTGGCTAAAATGCTGAACTGAGCTGAAATGTAACGAACTTCATTTGCTCAATTAATTTTATGTAATTCAATTGCTCAAGGAAGCGTCCACGACAACAACAACAACAACAACAACAACAACGAGAGTAGAAGACGTCGCGACATCCTTATTAAGTTTAATTGAATTTGTCGTTTGTTTTTTCTCTCTTTTTTTTCGTATGCTTTGCCTGACGCTTTTTGTTAATCAAATAAACTCTAAATAATCAAAAAGCGCAAAAGAAGTTTTCGTCTTCTCGTGCTTCCTCGTCTCGGCCTCTTCGACTTTCTATATATATTCAAAATACTCAGACGACGGTGCGGATGCCAAAAGGAAATGCGCTTTATGAATTATTAAAACAGAAATTCTCCTTTTCTCTCGTCACTCTCACTCTGTTTCTGTATCTCATTCTTTGTCCAAGTTAGTGTTAGACTATCCATCAAATATTTCTCTCTTCCTCACTAAAGGCCTCATCCCCTCGCTCCCTCTTTCTCTCTCTTTCTTCCAAAGTTTCACATTATCTCTCTCTCTCTCTCTCTCTCTCTCTCTCTCTTTGTCTTTCTCACCTTATTTTCTAGCCGCTGCCTTAGTACCTCCCTCTTTGCTAGCCTTTTTTATCTTTGTCTACCTCTCTCTCTCTCTCTCTCTCTCTCTCTGTCCATTTTAATTATGCGTCACATTAGAAGTTTCACATCTTACTTAGTTTCGCTTAACTTCTCTTAGCTTTTATCACTCTGTTTACAGCTCCTACATTTTTATCGCGCTGTCGAGTTTGCCTCGCTTGGTGTATGATAAGTGAGGGTATGCCATTCCAGTTTCCCGGATCCAAACTTATCTGTACAGCAAACATGCGTTTACCCTCGTTGCCAGCGATCGTGACTCACTCGGCTGCAAACCTTTTCTACATACTCGACCCAACCGGGTGTATTCATGTGGGTGTGTATTTGTATTCATCACGCTGCTATGCAGTATACAAGTGGGCCTGTTAAACGTTATTTCGCTCTAGCTCTGCCTCTGTGAAACAACTATAAACAGAAATACTTACCATCAAAGCAACGCCCCTCGAGTGCCCCATTGTCATTTGGCCCTAACCTTCCAGTAGAACTTTTGCCAACTAACTGGCATATATAGTGAGCGTATGCTCTACCCCACCAACATCTCCCTCTCTCTCTCTCTCACTCTCTCTCTCTCTATCCCAGCATATATATATATATATATAGCCTCTCTATAAACCCTCTTTTTCAAATGCTGCCTAGGGGCGTCTCATCAGCCATTTGCCATTGCCATTGCCATTGCCCAAAGCTTTTCTTAGCGCCCAGAAAATCTGCGGAATTTATAAAATTTTCATAGTTACAACTTTCTTTATGTTGCAAGCAGGCTGAGTAGGACTGAGTGGGGCAGAATGGAGGCTGTTGCCGTTAACTTAATGTGCAGTCGAGTCGAGAGGGCCAGGCATGCCCTACCCACATCTGTATGTGTATAAGTATGTGTATCTAGCAGCTCTTCAATTTTGCAGTTTAGTTTCAAATACATTGCTCCTGCCTTTGCTCTTGCTGCAGTCTCTGTTTCTGTTTCGTCTTCTTCTTCTTGGCAACTTTTTTTTGGCCATATTTCTTGCGTGCGCTGCTCCTATACACAAGATTCTACATTATTATTATTATTATTATGCTGTTTTTTTCGCTCTCTTGTGTAAATGGGATTAAAAGACCGAGCGAGTAAGAGAGAGAGAGAAAAAGAGAGAGAAATAGGGCGGCTTGACTGCCACCCACTACTTCTTCTTCTGCTGGTACTGTTGTTGTTGTTGTTGTTGTTGTTGTTGAGGCAACTCTCAACTCGAAACAAAAAACAGCAACAGCAAACCACCCCTACCCACCCACCCCCCCTACCCCCTCACCAACGGCTCTCACCCGCCTCCCTCCATCTTTGCACAGTATTGGAGCTGCTTCACCCGCTACTTGGCAAACAGACGCAAACTTTTCAGCGCTCTAACAGTTTTCGCCTATACCTAAAATAAACCAGTAGCAGCAACAGCAGCAGCGGGTTGGAGCGAGGTTGGGGTTGTAAAAACGGCGAGCGAGAATGAAAAGGAAACCCAAAAAGAAAATGAACGCGCGCCGCGAGAAATGTTAAAAAATATTTTTATAGCTACGCGAACGTTAGAATAGTGTTTGCTGTGCCTGTGTGTGCGCCCGTCTGTATAATGTTTATATATATATATATATATATATATATATATATATATACATTAAGCAAGCGTCTGTGTGTGTGTGTGTGTGTGTGTTCTGCTGCTGCTTCTGCCAAAGTTTGAAGGTCGAAAGCGCCAGCAGCGACGTCAACGTCTTCTTCATTGCCAATGCTGTTGCTGCTGCCGCTATTGCTGCTGTTGTTGTTGTTATTGTTGTTGTTGTTAGCCAAATGGGGTGTTGATTGAACGGTTGGTTGGCCCACCCACAGCCAGACGCCGCCAGAGCTGCGTTTAGACACAAATTTTACAGAGCGCCCACACAAAACATGCCACCCATCGCCCCCCACAATCCGCTAAAATAAAACAAGTAAGAAGGCTCTAGTCGAGACTGCTCGACTACGAGATCCCCTGAACCCTGCCAAAAAGTGATACTCTTCTTCTTTACGCACTTATAAGCGCGCGCTCTGCTAACTGCGCAGTTGCTGCTGTGGCTTGGGGGTGGGTTGGGCTGAACTTTGGACGCTAATAACTCCATTTCTAGATGGACGATCTTCATGAAATTTTTAGAATAGATTAAGAGTATATAAATCTATCTATTTGCCAAATTGCAAGTCTCTAGTATTTGAAATGCGTTTTTTTCAAATTGGGGCGGAGGGGAGTGGCATCCAAAATCTGAAAACTACAAAATCTGCGTATCCATAATATCTATCTAAATTTATAAAGTTGAAGTCTCTAGCTAAAACGGTGTAGAAGTTATACCCAAAAAACCTAAAAAACGGAAACGAATTTTCGATTTTTTATCGATAATTTTGAAACGGGGTGAGTTATCGAAAAAACAAAATAAACTCGTACTGCGTAACTAACATACGAGTGTTCATGTGAAATTTCAGCTCTCTAGCTTTTGTAGTTTCCGAAATCTCGACGTTCATACGGACGGACGGACGGACGGACGGACGGACGGACGGACAGACGGACAGGGCTAGATCAACTTATTTTTTTATGCTGATCAAGAATATATATACTTTATGGGGTCTGCGACGTCTCCTTCTCCCTGTTACATACATTTTCACAAAACCATTATACCCTGAATTCCCATTTTCAATGGGTTCAGGGTATAAAAAATAAAAATGAAAAAGAAGTAGCAGCAGCAGCAGCTGCTGCAAGCATAGAGGAACAAGGTAAAGACGAAGCGAGCGAAAGAGAGTGAGAGAGAGGGAGGGAGACAGGGAGCAGAGGGGCGAGTCAGAGTAGTAGGCAAAAGTATTACTTGAGAACATGTATAGAAAGATTGCCAACTAGCATGGCCCAGCATGGCACGAGTGGGCGGGGAATCGTGGCAGTTAGGCGAGATAGAGCGCTGCCAGCTGCTGCTGCGCTGCCCGCTGCTGCTGCGCTGCCAACTGCGCTGCTGCTGTGCACTAAATAAATTGTAATACAAAGTTTCGCTGAATTATTATGTATTCAAATCGATATCAGGCCGAAGAGTTCGAGTTATGTGTGGCAGAGCGGCGAGCAGCAAGCAGAGAGCAGCGAACAGTAGCAGCAGTAGAATGAGATTTATTTTATCTCAATTCTTTCCTTATTTGTATTTTCCTTGTACAGTTGTGCGTGGCTTATGCAGTGGGAATCGGAGGCTCGGGAAAGATGGCTAGGCTTAGGAAATCAGTGTCTTGAATTAGTTTTCTTCTCGCAAATTTCAGTTTGCGTATATGCATTGCATGTGCTTGAGTCTTAGAAAACATATTTATTTGACGATCAGGGTTCAGCGATAATCTTGGTTCATGGTTCATGGATAACGCTGCGGCAATGTCAGATGAGAAACATGGCTTAAGGTGGGTCACACATGCAGCGCAGGTTATCCCTTGACATTGACTTACGTCAACGGAAAAGAGCTAACAGCGAAAGTCACACAAAGACGTCTACTATTGATAACGTATGTCAAGTAATATACTATGTGTGTATATGTTTTACCTCGGCCTAGCTGGTTACTGCTTTTTTCTGGGAGGAACACAAACTTGCAGTCGGTCTTTTACTCGGTCTGTCACTCACAAGGGATGGAGAAAAGAGAAAATCAATTCAGTCGTTCAATCAGTCTACAGTAAGCTAGTCAGTTAATAGCCCGTTAATCAGTCTTCCTCAGTCAGAGTCTGTCAATCAGTCAATCATCATTAATATCATTAAGACGATCAAGGTCGATCATGAGTTAATTAGTAAACTATTCCACAGATACCAAGTCTAAAATTGAATCCATTAATTAATCGGTCACGTTCTAGTTAAATTTCTAGTTATTCACTGACTATATGGGCGTATGTGTAATATTTGGATGCAACACGATTCATACAGTTATTACAATTGTTTTGCCTTATTCGTTTGTCACGCTTATGAGGTCGCCTGTGTCGCTTATGGAAAGTAGCTTGAGATATGCGAAAATTTAGTTTACTTGAAAGCATTGTAGGTAGCACCACGTACTAGGCAATCAAATTGACGTCCTGACCACCGACACCCAAAAAGACAAAGGAACAAAAGTACGACTGTGGTAGAAATATTTACAAAAGCTCACAGAAACCTTAGCCACGGCTCGAAAAAATCTCCTTTAGTTTTTTACCCGAAATTTACTACACTTAACATTTACGTTTTCTCGTTCTCAGGGTAAAATACCCTGAATCCGTTGAAAATAGATAATCAGGGTATAATGGTATTAACAAGATATATGGATGAGGCAGAAAGGAGCGCGGCAGAGCCCATTAAGTATACATATATATTCTGATCCGTACGTCGAGCTGCCCATCCATGGGCGAGGACAAGCTTACGAAAGCTCGAGACATGCATAATCTAATTGGCCTCTACAGCTAATTCAGAAAACAAATAGCTGCCAACAAACAATTTGGCTGCTTGGGGTATTTCCTAGCTCAGCATACCCGCCAGCTCTTACTTGTTTTATGCATTTTCCCGTTGTTGCTTCTGCCTCCTATAGACATAGTCATAGTGGCAGAGTCGAAGACTGGGGCAGCATAAGCAGCAAAGGTGTAGAAGGGATTTTATAGGGCTTTGGGCACGGGCGACGTGGCGCAGGAGGCGAGCCGATGGTTGTGTCTGGGCTAAGGGCAGCAACATTTTAAATATAATTATAATATTATTTGGCGCGGTATTTTTTCGCCTTGCTGCCTCAGCTGCAGCCACATTATGTGTCCGCTCATGTGTGTGTTTCAGTATTAGCGCCACTTTGCTGATAAGAGGGAGAAAGGGAACAGATGGAAGGGGGGAGGCGGGAGGCGGGAGAGGCGGAATAGAGAGCGAGAGATGGGGCCATCACTGCATTGTTAATGTAATTTCGCTTTGCAGCCGCGTTTTTGTTCTGCTTTTCGTATTAAAATAATTATAGAATTTTTTTGTGGCCCATTTTATGCATGTGTGTAGAAATACTTTTAGCCGTACTGTATTGTCTTTTTCATTTTTTATTTCTTTTACTTGTGTTGTGTTTCATTTCGTTTTGCATGTGTGTAAACTGTAAATTGTAAATTGTAAAAGTCAGTTTTGATACTTTTTTGCCCCATTGTTGTGTGTCTACCCTTGCCCCAGCCTTTGCCTGTCATCATTTTTTTTATTTTATTTTCATATTATTTTATTTATTTATTTTTATTTTTATTTATTTATTTTTTTTTTTATTCCACTTGAATTTTCTCATAGCATGTAATTTCGTAGAAAGTTTAGCAAGAGCTATAAATAAATTCAAATGCAAAACGAAATGGAAATGGAAATGGTAAATGGGCAAATGCAGAAATGCAAAAATGCAAAATGAAAATGGAAATGTGGCGTTTATGCAGCATAACACGCCTCATCGCACTAAGCCACGACCACATCTCACACCTGGCTGCCTATTTGGACTCTGTAGATTCAAATAGTCAATCCGGTAAACAGCTTGCCCTTCTCTATAACCTCTTAAGCTGATAAATGTATATGAGCAGCAATTGTATCAACACCTTCTTAATAATCGTATAGTTTCCGTATAGTTCTATCATTATTTCTACACTCTATACATTCTATGTACTCCTTGTATATCATTTATGTTGCTATAGTGTAAACTCTACATGTCAACGATATTTAGAATATAAACTCTATAAATATATGCACTCTCTTTATACTATCTTTTCGATAATGTGACTTCGTTTTTCACCTAATTTAAATGGTGTTAGAGCTGGAGATTTTAGATTTATTGAACGATACTCCATCTACAAGATAATGTATTCAACAAATAAATTCTCACAGTTAAGCAACTGAGCAGAGCAGTTGGCGGAGCGTGTATTTGTGTATGCGTGTGTTGTTTATATATGTACATATGTACATATATGTATGTACAACCGTAGAGTAGAGTGATTCGAATATCTGCTGCTCACAGGGCTCAGGGTATCCCTTGGTCGAGTATTCTCGACTAGAGCACTTGTTATTTATATTTGTGGTAGATCATTCTCATGGATTTTATGTGCTTGCCAAAGTTTTTCAATAAGCCCAGTCGCAACTAATAAAATATGATTTTGATTGTGCGCGAAAAGAGTTTTGCAATATTTATTTCGATCCACACGCAAGTTATTGCCATATTTTGTAATACCGGGCGTATGCGTAATGGCAACTGGCCGAGAGAGCTACAGAGCCGCTAACTATAGCTATATGGCAGGATGGGCAGGGCAGGACAGACAGAGCGGCAGAGAGACAGACAGGTTGTTAAACTGCAACAGGTCTTCCCACGGACTGGGTGGGTGGTGTGGTGGGGGTGTGGCTGTGTCGCTTCGGCTGCTTCTTGCGGATTTGCCACGTTTTGCGCTTCGCCTCACACAGAACATGGCGTCTGGCAAGCAAGTCTGTAGACACAGCCGTGACCTTCATTTTGGACAATGCGAAACTGTGCCACATGCCAACAGCTGGCTGTGTCGAGGGGGAATGAGAGAGAAGCTGTGGCTGTACTGTCGACTCAAATGGGTGGATGGTCTGTGGTAGCCAAGCAATTCGCAGGTTGCATCTCAAAGAGGCAAAGGACATCTTCAAATGAAGTTTTCAAACAAATAAAGAATCGAAGGAGTTTTCCAACCAACACACAGGCAAATATTATTCACACAGAGTCACGAACAGGAACACAGAGACGAAGAGCGAAAGAGAGAGAGAGAGAGAGAGAGAGAGAGGGAGGGACAGAGTGGGAGCAAAATTACCAAAGGACGTTACTCTGTTCCTGTGCTTCGTGAGGTACTGCGCTCTTCCTTAATTTTATTTCTCTTTGCGTTCTCTCTCTCCCTCTCCTCTCTCTCTCTCTTCCACTCTTTGGGATTGGAAATTAAAATGCCGGCCTGTGTATGCCCAGGGCTTGAAATGTTTGTGGTGGACTTTTGACTTCCGGCTTGTGTCTCTGTCTTTCTGTCCTTCTCTTCCTTTGTCCCTCTCCCCATCACATTCTTTATCTTGCTCTATATCTGTCTCAGCTGACGTTGCCGGCCTTCGCGACAGCCGGCAACTGACTTGACCTTGCAGCTGGCCTTTAAATGGCAGACTGGGCGTCTACCTGTCTGCCAATCTTACGCGTGTGCTGTTCCATGTGTGTGTGTGTGTGTGGCTGTATTTGTAACTGGGTCTCGGCTCTGCCTGTGTCTGTTTGTAATGATAATCCGCATAAAATTACAGACGACAAACACACACACTCACACACACACACGACGACAACGACAAGGCGAAGCAAAAGTAAGGCCAAGGTCATTCGCACCCACATACGCACACACACACGCACACACCAATTGGCCAAGCAAGTGAAGTCGTCGGCGCGTGGCTCACTTTCACTCGCATGCCAAAAAAAAAAAAAGAAAAAAAGAAAAGAAAAACCAAGCAACTCGCATCCATGCCCCATATTCCCCCAACTCGGAAAGCCCCTGCCAGACAGGCAGCTAGCCAAACGTACGTCCTAAAGTCCTGAACAGCAACATATGTGTGTGCGCATTCTGTCTTTGTGTATGTGTGTATGTGCATGTGTGGGTGTGTGCGAGTGTGTGAGTGTGTCAACCAGTCAAAAGCATATGTGAATTCGACGCGGCGACCGAAAAAAAACATTTCCTTGCCAAGTCCTCCACGTAGTCCTGGCGACTGTCTGTGCGTGTGTATGTATTCTTAAGTTGTTATGGCTTGCTGACTACTACTTCCGGGTCTGGGTCCGGGTCTGGGTCTGGGTCTGGGTCTGGGTCGCTGGGTCTGTCAGGCAAGGCAATGAATATATTAACACAAGGACCTGCCGCCCACAGCCAGACAATGTCTTAGTGTGTGTGCATAAGTATGCGTGTGTGTGAGTCCTTGACGTCCAGCCTTAAGTACGTACACACACACACACACACACACACACACACCCACACTACATACAGAGTGAGACTGGCCGTCTCCGTGACTGCGTGGTCTCTGTGTGCCCTACCACAAAGCAAGTTTCCATTGTGTTGCGCCTTAGGGCGACTCAAGCAACAAGTTGACACACACACACACACACACACACACACACACACACACACACACACACACACATGCACACGTACACAGACATGCACCCAAATCAACAAATTATCACACACTGCCAAGCAAACGTTTCTCTTTCTGTATGTCTTCATCGCTGTCTCTCGCCAACTTCATAGCCATTGCCATTGCCACGCCTTCTCCCCATCATCGAATCCCTTCGCCCATTCGCATCCCTCTCTCTAGTTGGTTTCTATGGGCATCTATATGCCATTCGGCCAACTGTCTTTTCTTTTTCTTCTGTGTGTGTTTACTGCTATCTGAGTTCGATAATATGGAAATTTTTTATGATTTTCCTACAAACGGATCCACAGACAACTTAGCACTGCATATTACAATGTGTCTGAGTGTGTGTGTGTGTGAGCCAATATGGAAAATCTTTCCTTACCAAATCTAACGTTATTGTTGACAAGCAAACAGCACGACAAACCGTCAAAATGTAAGTGAAAATGAATAGAAAATCCGGCCGACACACTTGGACTCAACTCACATCTATTCGGACACGGACCCATTCACAGACCCGTATCCGGACCTGCCCTTGCTGCTCCTACTTATGTACATGCGTGAGCTTTACCACATACGCATGCAAACACACTAACCCTTGACCCTTTTTGCCAAGGCAGCGAAGTAAGACTCATGAGCGATATCACTTACTTATGTCATGTCAGACAGGTTTGTGAGCTTGTGAAAGGGTTGTTTGGGCTGTTGGGTTGTTGGGCTGTTCGGCTGTTGGGCTGTTGGGTTGTCGGTTTAGCAAGCTAACGGGCTAACGGGTTGCTGTTTGACTGGTGGGCCGTCAGTGTGGTCTGCCCGGTTGCCGGATTGGCGAGCTGGTCTGCGTCTGGGCCGTGTCTCGTTAAGTGTTTGGGCAAAGATTTGCCACATGATGTCGTGGTGTGGGGTTAGAGACTGAGAGGGTTGTGCAGGGTTAAGGGTTAAGGTTGTTTACACGCACGACTGCCAGTCAGCCAGTTGGTCGATTGGTTCATTTGCATTTGTCAGCAATAGGACATGTTTTAATCGAAGCACTCTTCAAGGGGTGTACGTGTGTGTGCGCGTGTGTGGTCAGGGGGTTGGGACATCCCCCTCGAAAATTTGGTTTTATTTGTTACTGTTGTTGTTGCAGATAATGCCTTATAAATTACTGACTATTTTGTCGTATTTGAAGCGATCGCTTTTGGGACAAAAACAGCAAAAGCCGACCATGAAGGCGGGGTCAACGTTGAAAGCGCAGGTCAAGGGGCATAGCCAAGTCGAGTGAGTGTGTGTGAACTTGTGTGTATGATTGGCCTGTGATATTTGAAAGTTTGTTGTCGGACTGCAAGGGTTCAAGGACTTAAGGGTTTTGCCAGTTGACCCCTTCCCGTTTATGGCTGTAATCTAGCCAAACGCAATCACATTCCATTCTCACATGCTGTACAAGTTATACCCCCAAACCCAGGTCGCATGCAAATGTGTTTAGGGTTGAGCAGTCAGGGGAGTTAATTAAATGCTTGTTGAACTTTGACCCCAACTGAGCAGGCCAGTAAATAGCCAGGTGAAAGTAGCAGAAGCGCGAGGAACGATCTGCCTAAAAAGGCAGCAGCTTACGAAAAGTAGTAAGAAGTAGGCAATTTTAGCTTTTTTTCACTCCAGTTGCAGTTGCGCAGCTCTGCCCAATTGGTATGGACTTGTACTTCAATACTCTAGTACACACTCTTACCGGTGGAGCAGCTGGGGAGGGGGCACGTGTTCAGTAGGCTTTTGGGCGTTGGGGTTTGGGGTTTAGGCAGCTACATATGCGACGCTCGATTTGAAAGAAAAAGTTTTAAATTAATTATTAGAGAACGCATCAGCTGCGGTAAAAGGCGCGCAAAGAAAGGGTAGTGTCCCAGAGGTTTTGCCAGCAACACGCACACATATCATCCAGTTTCATTGGTCTCTGCATGTGTGTGTGTGTGTGTATGTGCGCGTGTGTGTGTGTGTGTGTGTGTGTGTGTGTGTCACCTCCCTAGGCAATTTCCGCTGCCAAATTGAAAAATTACGCTCGCGCAAAGTTTCGTTGCCTTGATTTGAGTCCGCTCCCCTTCGACAACTCAGCTCCAGCTTGATGAGCTCCCTCTTACTCCACGGCAAGTGAACACTACTTGAGCGGTGGGAGGGGCAGGTGGCAGTTTTTTACTTTTCCCCATACGCTTATTACATCATTGCGATGAGCATGTGCCCCATTTTAGGCAAAAAGAAAATCCCGAACACAACTCAAACTCAAACTCAAACCCAAATTCAAACTTGAGAAACTGAAAGACGCTGACTGTAGCTCGGGCCACGGTTTCTGTTTCGGTTTTGCATTTTGGGCGAGGGGTAAGACTAGATGGTATGAGTATTACGCATTTTTCGGCTCTCTCTTTTTCTTTATATATATATTATATAATATATATATATATATATGTATGTAAAAATATGTGCAAAAAGAAAGTACACACACACACACACACACAGAGAGACTCCCGCACATACGCAACGAAGAAAAAAACGAGTAAAACGCTAATGAAAATTAAAATGAAAAATTGCAAACGACGTGTGGTAGACGCAACAGCCGAGCCTTGCTAAAAACGGAACGAGGCTGGGAGGGGGTCCAAAGGGGGAATTGCGAAGCACTGGAGCTGCGGTATCAGCAGCAGCAGCAGCAGCAGCAGCAGCAGCAGCAGGAGCAGGAGCAGGAGCAGCAGCGGCAATGGGGATGCCACACATACTCAAACAAACGCATACATTAGATAATGTGTTGTGTGTAGCTGTTGCTGTTGCTCCTTTAGCCCCCAGCCCCCTCACGCATGTATCCACACTGACAGCATAAAAAGTTAAAAAACAAAATTTTCCATTTTTACTTTGCGTTTTGGGTGCTCTGAAGCGCGGGGCTAGGTCGCCGACTGAGGCTGTAGCTGGAGTAGGGGGTGTGCGGCTAAGACTATGGGCAGAGGTAAGGCAGAGGATGAGGGCGAGGGTGCGGGTGCCGGTGCGGGTTAGCAGGGTGGCTCGGTGGTTGGGCGCAACGTCAAAGCCAATGCCAAGCGCGCGTCTGCCATTAGCATACACTACTCACATTTTATAATGCGTTTTTCTGAGCGGGTTTCTCTCTTTCTCTCTTCCTCTTACTCTTTATAAAAATATGTATATATATATATATATATATATATATGTGTGTGTGTGTGTGTGTGTGTGCTCATTTTATTACAACAACTGCGTTGGGTACTTGTAATTTATATGCATACACGCTTTATGTGCGTGCTTAGGTATGTGTATGAGTGCGTGTGTGTGTATGTGTGTGTGTGTGTGTGTGTGTGTGTGTGTGTGTGTGACAAGCTAAACTACCCTTTTGCCTAATTTTTAATCTCGCGCGTTGCCAAGCCAAGCAGCCATAGCGACGGCGGGGGCGACATCAACGTCGATGTCGTCGCCAAGCCTCGGCACCCAATACCAATTAGACAGTTAGACGCTCAGTCATAAGTAGAGCTGATGATTCCGGTTCAAATTGTTCAACTAGTTCCACTTGATGAGCTTGTTCAATAAATTATTTTGTAGCAGCTTCACTGTGATCACTATTCCAATATCTCGGTTCATTGACCAATTTACTAGTTCATTTGAATAAGTTCTTCAAACAGCTCAATTGAGTAGCCTGCGAAGCTATTGGAAACCTGACGTCGAATTGGCATTAGCTAACATTGGCATAAACTTTTAGCTTTTAGCTTTTTACACATACAATTAAAAATGTAAATCAGTCTCGTTCCCTTGCGCCCCTTCCAGATTCTCAAACACTTTCGTTCTCTTCTCTTCTTCTCTTTTTTATTATTTTGTGGCATTCTTTGGCAGCGACATTGCTCGAGTAGGTGTGTGGGTGGGTGGTTCGGTGGTTGGAAGGTTGAGGTTGCTTCTGTGTACCTATGTATGTACGTGTATGTGTATATGTATGTGTACATATAATATATTTATTTATTTAACGTGTGCGCTCAACTAAAAATTACAAAATGCCACAGCTCAAAGCAACAACAACAACAGGAGAAGTAGCAGTAGCAGCAGCAGCAAACTCTCGAAGAGCAATCAATGAGTCCAATCTTCTCTTGCTGATGTATAGATCAGAAATGTGGATTAAGCAGTGATATGAAGAAGAAACAAGCTAAAATAAAATGAAGCTTCAATTATATACATTGAAGTAACTAGAAACTCGCATGGTAATGTAAAATTACATCAAAGGTGTGTTCATAATGTACACACATTTATTACCGATAGTTATTTGACAGCTTTCGATAGTCTATGAGAGTGTGATGATGAGCGACTGACAGCCATAGGAAACAATTGAAGTGAAGAAACATATTAACAATTTTTGGTATGTTTTATTTAATCCCCCAATCAAATGCGAATTGTTGCTAGAATTGTTACTGAGATGTATGGTAATATGTACATGGTATGTATGCACATGTACATCACATCTGGCTTTGTAAGCAGATTTGCTGCTGTTACTGTTGCTGTTGCTGTTGCTGATCCATATTATGGCTAGCTAGATGCTGGAAATTGTATGTGTGTATAGGTACTTAAACAGAGTTTCAAGCACACACACACACACACACACACACACACACACACACACACACACACACTAGTGCACATCCAAGCACAGAGGGAGGTAGATAGAGCCAGGACTTACACACTTACACAGAGTGAAAGAGGGACCAAACATAAATACATATTTATTGTTGGAACAAGCAATTTAGCGAAAAGAAATCCAAATTATATCATAACTTTGTGTAGTGCGCCATCTGGGGTTTAGTTGCCTGTTTTTCGCCGGCGCTGCCCCTGCCGACGACGCTGCCAACGTCGTTGCTGTAGCTGTAACTGTAGCTGTAGCTGTAGCTGTAGCTGCCGCCTACGCCTACAACAAAGGCAAAAGCAAGCTTCAACAGACACGAGGCGCTAGGCAGTTGCTAGCGCCAGAGGAGCAGACGGATAAGAGGATGAGGCAGGCAGGGACGGCAGGCAGGCAGGCAGGCAGGCAGAGGTGTGGCAAGGCGGGCGCTTTGGCAATAATTCTATGCTGCCACCGACATAGCCGACGTTAAAGATGTTGCCACACACATTTTTGTGCCGTTTTCCACTGTTTTGTTTTGGTTTTTTGCTTGGCTCCTTTTTTATTTTTATACAGCTGCCTTCACAATGAAAACAATTACAACAACAATTGCGAATAAGCATGCAAAACGCAAGTAGAAGATGAAGTAGCCAAATGAGTAAGACAGCGATAGAGCGAGTCCATAGAGAGAAAGACAGAGAGGTAGAGAGAGAGGTGTAGAGAGAGGGAGAGGGAGAGAGAGACACAGAGAGCAGAGCAGCGAAAAAGCCGCGGCAAGCTTGAGTCGATGCCGCAGTCAAAACCAGCTGCGACGACGGCAGCAGGATGGGAAAATGAGAATGAGAAAAGAGAATGGGGGCCTGCGAGTGTGGGAGAATGGGGAATGGGGAATGGGGAATGAGAACGGAACGAGAATGAAATGTTTTCTAATAAATTTTGCTTTATGTGCGCGGTGCGGCGTGCAGCAGGAGCAGAGGACGAACTGAGGGCGGGCGACCAGTAGAAAAGGGAATAAATAAAAATAAAGTTTTATATTCATGTACCGCACACACATACTCACACACACACACACACACACACATGCCGCAAGGGCCGCAACACTTGCCACCCAATTGCCATTAATATGGCGGCTGACTAACATTCGTCTCTGAATGTGTGTGTGTGTGTGTGTGCGTCTCTAATGCCAACTTGCAATTTATTTTAACTTTGCCGCGAACTTTAGAGGCAGCCTCCCTCTGTCCCCGCCACCCACCCCTCCCTTAGCGCGCTGCCTGCCTAAAAAAATAAATAAAAAAAAATACAAAAAAAAAAACAAAACAAAAAAAAAACAAAAAAAAGAAACAAAGAATGAAAATGAAAAACAAACCAGAAAGAAGAAACTTTTTCGCCATTTTGTTTGATTTTTTTCTTATTTTCTTTACTATTTCAGCTAAATTTTTTTCAATTTTTCTTTTCTTGTTTTTGTATACTTATTTACTATGTTCTTCTTCCTTACAGTTTCCTCTCTCTCTCTCTCTCTCTCTCTGTATCTCTGCTCAGAGTTTGGTGTTTTTTCGGAAAGGCAAAACAAAGGTAAACGAATTTTTTATATACACACATATGTACATATATATATTTATATTAATATATTTGTTAAGCATGTTACCATTTCCATACGACTTAAAGCTGCAACCTTTCATTGTTGCTAAAATATGATATATCTTTTCATATCATGTACACATACATACGTATGTATGCACATATATGTTTATACAGTATGCTTTATCTGTTATATGGCGGTAACTAATTCTGGTCTCTAATCAAATTTGATTGCTGGACAGAGTAGACATCAGGTATGCCAGACTCGTCTTGGATATAAACTAGAGCTAAGTTAAGGGTAAAGCGGTAGAAGGTTATAGGTAATGGGGTAGTATAGGGCTAAGGCAGGGGTAGGGGTTGCGCTTCCTTATGGCATCGTAAAGTAAATAAAATTGTGGTATTTTAAGAAGCATTTCATAATTTTCATATTAGCTGCAATAAAATGCGAAATTCTAGTCAAAGTGGCGGAGGCTGGGGCTAGGGCAACGACAAAGGGAACGGTAACGTTAAGGCCAGCCACAAAGCAAAGTAACAAAAATCGCAGCGTACAAAGGTCATTAAAGCAGCGAAGATGGAGCTGGCAAACAGCGAGAACGAAGCTGTGAGCTCAGCGCTGAGAGCTGAGCAAGAGGGCTGCAGCTTTATCAAGCACTAACTCAACTCTCTCTCTATGTGTGCGCTAGTGTGTGTATGTGTGTGTGTGTGTGCAGCTTCCTAATCAACCCTTTCACGAACCCTAAAAAACGAGAGAAGAAAAAATGGTAATGCAACAACAACTATAACGAAGCATAACAATAAAATGTAAAATTAGAAGCCGCCGCCACCGCCGCCGCGTTCGTCGTTAGGGGCAGTTTCTGAACCGCCCAACCCCACGACCGCCCTTGGACCCGTAGCTGCCTTCTGTCCACGCGACTTCAATTACAACTAAAAAATCAAGTAAAAATGTTTGTACTCGGGCATACACGGTTACATAATACTCTATAAATTAGCCACGACCCAAATGAAACGTACCAGATAGGCAAGAGTAATGCAGCAGCCGACACTGATAAAACTCTGATGCAAGCTCTGAGACACATAAACCTATATACCCGCTACTCACCAAGTAAGCGAGCATCGAAACCAGGCAAGCCCAAGCAAAGTCCCTACCTGAGCATCGATGTCGATTGAGGCGGAAGCGAATCAACAACAACAGCAACAACAAAATATAGCACAGCATTAGGCGGCGCGAGTAAGGTCAGACAGCAGACGACGCGAGTTCGCTCTCTTTATGTGTGTGCGAGTGTGTATGTGTGTGTGTGTCTGCGTGTGTGTGTGTAAGGGAAATATGTAACGCGGAGTCTTAAAAAACTACTTTAAGCGCATGATCAGCGGTATTTTTGGCTTGCCCAGCTAATAACTTGCAGCAACAGCAGCGCAACACACATACACATCCACACACACACACACACACGCACACACACATACAGCAGATATACAAACGCATAAAAGAAAAGCGGCAGCAGCAGCAGCTTCCGCGGCATCATTAAGGGTAGTTTCCAGCATCGTAAAAATATAGAGAAATAAAATTGAAAAAAAAAGGCAATAACAACAACAACAATGAGAAGAAGAAGAAGATGATGAAGCAGTAGCAACAACAGAAGTTCGGCATACGACGGCAACGACGACGACGACGAACAACAGCAAAGAGAAACGAAAAAAAAAAAAAAAAACAAAGTAAATAAAATGTATCAATATAAGAAAATGTTGTAGGAAAATTTGCAAATGGTATTCAATCGAATTGCAGCAACAACAACTCAGCACGCGCGTTAACGAACTACAAATTTTAGAGCAGCGAGCCCCAAACCCAAACTCAAACCCAAACCCAAACCCAATTACTCAGGCGCCACAGCTAAGACAGCCAACAAGCAAGACATCCAAGCACAGCCACTCAGCTGACCCCCATTCACCCCCACAAGCCATAGCCCCATCGGCCCACCTCGCCCCAGCAGCTCGTTGCCCAATCCACATTCTGCATTAGCTGCCACGAAATCAATGAACGTGTAAGACGTTGCCGAAGCTAAAGCTGATGCCACGCAAACAGCGGAAGGTAAGTGGGCATATCGCGCTGCTTCACTGTTGAAGGCCAATTCTAGTTCAATATAATGAGCTAGTTCGTATTGAAGAAGTAGTTGGAATTGTTCTATTAGTTCAATTTGGTAAACTGGCTGAATAGTTCGGTAGGGCTAGTTGAATTGCTTAGCTAGTTCCTATTTAATTTTGTAATACCCAAATTGATAAACTAGTTGACTTTGATGAACAAACTAGCTCATTTGATAACCTATTTAAATATTTATATACTAGCTTAATATGCTTCAATGCTTAATTGACGAACTTGTTCCTTGTGATGATCTAGAACTGATTCAATTTGATAAAGCAGTTTAGTTTGTTATACTAGTTCAATTGCGAACTTATCAACATTTAATGAACAAGTTTAATTTAATTAGTTTAATAATTTGATTTGGTGAACTAGTTCCATACGTCCAAGTACACGTTTTGCGTTTCTCGTTAAGTCTCCTTTAAACTACTAAAGCTAATACAATTAGCACCTTAACTAGTTATTTGATTCGTAATTATTCACTAACGACTCATTTTGTCCATTTTGCTATCTGTCACATCTATCGACAATTCACTGTACACAACTTTCTAATATTGCTTGAAGCGTACTTCTCTTTTCCCCATCAGTAACTACATTTTTTCGCTCTGTCTCTGTCTCTCTCTCACTTTCTCTCTCGCTCTCTCTTTCTCTTTTGCATTCTCTGCCTTCCTTTTTGTTTGCCAGCTGTATTGATGTTCCACTATAGCCAATGTTTTATCCATAGTTTTGCTCATAGTTTGACACCCCCTTCCCGGCCCAAATCAGAACGAACTTGTGCTACAGAAATCTTTATAAATAATGTTTCTGGTGTAGACGAAATCAAACGATGATTTTGCCGTTGCCGGGATAAGGCTCAACAGCCCGCTCAACCGCCTCGTCGCCTCCTCGCAACTAGTACAGACCCAACCCTTGCACGCCTACGCAACGCTGTTTGCCACGAGGCGCCATCATCGTCGTCGTCGTGGTCGACATCGTCCTTGTCCAAGTCCTCGTCGTCGTCGACTTCGGCTGTTGAGCGTCTTTAGCTCTCATGCCCTTTCCCTTTTCTTTCTGCGCTCGCTTCTCCGCTTTCCTATTACCTAAGCCACCCACCCCCCATAGCCAGCTGTAACCTCCCCCTGCCCGCCGGCTTCTCGTTCATCTATTCATTCCTCCTGTTCCAGCAGCCATTAAGTTTTCTCGCTGTAATAAAAAATTTTCCTTTTTTTGCCGCGCATCAACGTTTAGATATATACATATATATGTGTGTGTGCGTATACCTTTGTGTATAAGTGTGTGTGTGTGTAGATACTAAATTTTCTAGTTTTTTTTTTTTTTTTTTTTTGTATTTCCCTTTTACTCTATGCTTTGCCATTGCCTTGGCATTAGTGTTTATTTTTTTCTTTTTTGAAAAGAAGATTTATGTAAAACGTTCGGGGAGTTAGCGCTGCGGCAGCGCAGCTAGCTGCGGCTGCGGCAGTGCCGTTGACGCGAGCAGCGACAGCATTAGCAAAATAGTCGCAGATGCTGTTGCTGTAAGTTTTACGCAGTCAAAAACAAAACTGCCAAAATACCCATCGCCCTCCGCGTGGCGTCTTTCGCCTACCTGGAGCTTCACCAGCCACCCTCTGAGACAACCCCTCCAGCAAGAGCAGACCAGACCAAGCAGCCCCCACCCTCACCCTCACCGCAAGTTATCGGCTTTGTTGCCTGCGGAGCCGCTGCGCTTGACTGCGACCAGCAACTGGAACGGCAAGACCTTCGTTCCTGGGCCTGGACTGGGCTCGCCCCCAACACCTCAGCCGAGTCATACTCCTATTCTTACTCCCCTGGCCCTCCTGACTTGAAAGTTTCGCAAGTTTCATGTTTAGATTTCTAAGTCGCCTGCCAAAACCTCCCACTGCTGATTCTCCATTTCGTTGCGATCTTAGCTCAAGTTTCCGACTTCCGATTCCCTGTAGGGGTTTAAGCACTTGAATGAAAATGAAAATGAAGATGAAGATGAAGATGGAGATGTATATGAAGATGAAGAAATTTAAAATGAAGCGAAAAAGTGAGCTTCAGTTAGTCAACTTAAGTCGGTTGGGACTATATTCAAGCATAAGATTAATAGTAGTCTTTGATGCTAGCTGCCCTGATCTATGATATGTGCTACTTAGAATTGTCTGTCTGAAGTTGTTGAGGTGCTGTGATGTATGCCTTTGCGTTTGCCTTGGCCTTGGACAAAAGGGTTCAATGCACATGGCATTGCATTCAATTATTTACAAACTGGCAAACAGTCGATTTACGCAAGTGTCAACGAGGGGAGTGGAGAGAGGGCATTTGGGGGCTATAGAGAAAGACCTGTGCAAAGCTGGGCAAGCCTCGAAATATAAAGAAAAAACCCACGAGAAACAAAGAGAAACCCAGCACACATTCAATATTTGCAGATGAAACGCGAGCATGCGAGAGCACTGGCGGGGGCGGAGGAGGCAAAGCAGGCAAAAGTTTGCTTTGTGGCTATAAAGCCACATTTTAGTTGAAGCTCGAGCCCGGTGAGCCGATTATTGGATCAGCTGCTAAATGCGATCACTCGATCGTTGACTGCGCGAACCTTCTTTCCACGTGTTACGCATAGCTGCATTCAGAGATAGAGATACAGATAGAAGATAGAAGATACTTTAAATCCACAAGATACAATACAGATGGAAAAACTTCAAATTAACAAAAATCGAAGTAGTGAAGACTTTCCTCTGACTATTACACAGAGACCTTCTTGACTCCCTCCTTTCCGCTCTTTCTCCCTCTCTCTCTCCGTCTCTCTCTCTCACTCTCTCACTCTCTCTCTCTCTCTCTCTATTGGTCTCTTCCTCTGTTGCTTTGTGTTTCAACTATGTGGAATACTAATAACAAGAGCAACAACAACAGAGGAAGCTACGCGTAGCAAAACGAAAAATGCCACAAAACGTGCTTCTAAGTTATTTTTCATTTGCCCCCCAGCCCCAAACTACGAGCAAAGCCCCTACCCTATACCTATACAAACACACACACACACACACACACATTGGCCAGAGCATCTTAGATGCTTGAGCGTTGCTTGCTATTATGCTTGTTGTTGTATTTATCCTTCACACACACACACACACATACACTGCTATAACAAAAGATTGCCGAGTAGTTAGGTAACGGCCAACAGGCAACTGTAACGGTAACAGTAACAGTAACGGTAACGGCAGCGGCATTGGGGCAGACAGGCATTTTAAGATTTATGTCGGTGATTATTTCTAAGTTTTTGTGCGCTTAGCAATGCGCCGCCCCTTCGCTCAGTTCATAACACAAGAATATGTACAGGGTAGATCTTTATATACATATATATGTACATGTATATATATATAACGGCAGGCACGTAGCAGAGCCAAATAGTGACCCCCAGTGAATGCCTAACAGCGCTTAGACTATTCACCCATCGGTGAGCGAGCGAAACGTGTTATTGTGGCTGAGCCAAAATAACTCATACGCCGCATATGCCCATTTCAACTTATAGACATGGGCTGCACACGCTGCGAGTCCAGTTTTGATCTCTAGACTCGCTTTGAGTTCAGCTTTAGCTCCGTTGGCCATAGCAGGGCAAAGGAGCCAGGAGCGTACAAAATGTATCTAATGCTTATAGCTGCTCTTGTTTCGTCTCCCTTGCCCCTCCCCTCCCCACCTCCTCCGCCGAACACTCCTAACACAATCCCTCTCACCTCGCCACGAACTGCTTTTCAATTCCCATTCTTTCTTTGGCTTCATTGTGTTGGCCTCGGCATCTCGTTTTTTATTCGTTTTCTTCTGTTGCTTCTTGTTCTTCTTCTTCTTCTGCTTCTTCCTCTAAGCACAATACTATTTTCTTATTTTTTCTGCTGTTGCTACATTTAAAATGTTTTATTTGGCCATTTGTATGTTTTATGGGAGACGTCGTTTACCGCTGCCCACGAAATCGACCCATGCCTGGGCCAGGACCTGGACCACTTGCCCATCTCCCTTCTTCTGTGTCGCATTTATTCAAGTATATTTAAAAAATATATATACATATATATGTATAATTATATATATATAAATGCACGTACCAAATCGGGACTAAAAGTGCTTGAATGGTTACCGAGAAACTAAGTTGGATTGAGAGGATTTCCTTCTAGTTCTAGTATACATACATATATATACATATATGTACATATATGTATGAAGCTTTATATATTTCTAATTACGTAAAAATATTAGAACTTACGGCGAATTAAGTTTTGTAGTTACGCAGCATTCAGCTTGCCCCATCTCCATCGCCTCCAGCGGGCATTTTTTTAAGTTATGGATCAGTTGCGATATAGAATGTGATAGATCCAAAGAGTTGCATCGTCACTGAATGAGAGAAGTAGAAAATTGAAATTTTATTACAATAATTTGAAGTTGTTGTTGATGAAAAGTTATCTGTTTGGCAGCTCATATAAATGCTCAAGTCAAATCCAACTAAAAATGCACTGTGATAACTCAAAGGACAGATTTACTTTACTTGGCGTTTTCTATTGCTGCTGCTTCTTCTTCTTGCTCGTCTTGTATGACCCATGCCCGAAAACTAATCGCAACTCCTCAATGGGGAGCAACAGCAGCAGCCGCTGTTCTCTAACAGTGCACAACACAAAGAAAGAGCAAGAGCAAGAGCAAGATAGGAAGAGAGAGAGAGAGAGAGAGAGAGAGGGAGAGAGAGAGGCGGGGTGGGGAAGAGTGAGAGAGGGAGAAAGCGAACGCGCACGCGAACGCGAATTCTAAATTAAATGTAATAATAAGTATGTTATGTTTAAGTAAAAGGAGATGTGTCGAGTGTAAGGGAGCATGGGGGTATGGGGGTAGCTACCCTGCGAACTTAGCCATAGAAATGAGAATTTTTAAATATAAAAGGATGCCACACACACACACACACACACACACGGAATATGCATGTCTACCAACCCACCAACTGCCCCCACCTGACATCTACTAGCATCAAAAACAACAACTAATGCCAAAGCCCTGGTTGTAGCTGGTCTCCAGCGTCTACACGCTACCAGCGCCGCTGTCGCTGTCGCCGCTGCCGTCGACGTCAGCCGCCGTTAGCAATGCAAAAGAAATATTGCAACCCTCGGCAGAGGGTTGTGTGTGTGCCTGTCTCTGCGTCTATGTGTGTGTGTGCTTTTTATTTTCTAAACTTTACTGAAGTTGTTTTTTTCTGTAGCTTCTTCTTCTCCTCTTTGAATGCTTTTTTATACATGTTTATATGTACATACATATATATAGTACCCGTACTTAGTGGCTGGGCAATGCCAAAAGTACACTGCACGAAATTCACAAGAGACTCCGAAAACATTGGGATATGCTGGGCTTGAGTAGACATTAGATGTAGGCGCATGATTCTGGGGACGAATGTATTCCAAAAATCTAATCTCAATGCCACGCTCCTAGAAGGCATAGAAGAAAGAATTTCGGACGGACGGACGGACAACCAGTCAGACTAACAATACCTAATAACCATATAATCTCCTGTCACATTTTAAGCGAGAGGGAAGACAAATAAATATTCATATGAATTTAGAGCCATAACCAATACAGTATATTAATAACTAATCATTATCTAGCCAACTATTCCTATCTATTAACACATCATTTTTGTTCAGTGTACGCTTTGTACTGGCGTTTGTCTGCGACGTTGTCATTGCGTCTAAAAGGCACCTTTTTTCCACTACGATTCTGCTTATCCTGCCTCTTTCTCAGCCTCAGAATTACAACAGAATGGCACAACAATTTACAACACACACACGCACACACACACACGCACACACACAAACATACACTTAAACAAGCAGCCACCATAAAACATAATATGTATGAGATTTTTCTTTCGTTTATTTTTTTAACTACGAACACGTAGTTAAAAAATGAAAAAATTTAGAACTGCAAACGAAGATGAAGATGCTGCTGTGTGTGTGTGTGTGGGGGTGGGTGAGGAGGTGCCTGAGCTGTACCAAAAAGAAGAGCTACGGCGGCATCGACGCCGGCATCAACGTCAGAAAATTGAAAAAAAAAGAAAATAATACAACTACAACGCACCGACGATGTCTGCCACCGTCTCAGTCTCAGTCTCGGTCTCCGTCTCAGCTGGCTTTGCTACAGCCAAGTCGCAACTACACAGACACAGACACACGCACACACACACGAACACAGTCGCACGCAGACAGAGTCAGAGGCACGCACAGACATGCATATAAACCACCCTTGAAAAAATTTCGCGCAGCAAAATCTAAAGCAAAAATTTCAAGAGACGAAAAAAGCGAAACGAAGTGCATAAGTATAGAAAGAAATGTTGAAATAAAAACCTTGTTTCCGCGCAAGTTACAACAGCTTCCCCTCCACCCCCTTCACGACACAGATGGCAAAAAAAGCTAAGCACACACACACACACACTCACACACACACACACACAGCCAACCACACATACACACACACTCACTACTTATTTGGAGGGGTTACGAGTACATGCCGTATCCACCTTGAAGAGAAAGTACGATATTTGCTAGCAATAAAAGTAGTAATCAGTCGCGGTGCCTTCCTCACACACACACACACACACACACATACATATATATATATGTATGTATATATATAAATTCGAGCGAATCGCCGAGGTTGCTCAGTCGACATTCCCGAGTTAGAAAGAGATGAGCATTAGAAGCGGGCAGCAGGCAGCCAAAAGCAACAACAACATTTCGTAGGGAGGCGACAGAGTGAGCGTGGGGGGGAGGGGTAAGAAGGAAGAGAGGAGCGAGCTGGTGGCTGGTTTAACAACTGCTCCGCGTAACGAGAACTTTTCATTTTATGTAATTTCACTTCGCCGTTCTTTTTTTTTCGCCGCACTGCTGCTTTTTTGCGCTTTGCTCATTTTTCTATAACATTCGAATTTTTAAGTGAGTGTTGCCGGCGCTGCCGACGTCGCTGCCAGCGTCGCTGTCACGCATGTCGCAGCGGCTGGCTGCCTTTACTTTTGCTTTTGCTTACCCCATTTGTTCGCCCCTAGCGTGCTGCAATGTTTTTTTTTTTTTGCTGCTGCTGCTGCTGCTACCGCTACTGCTGCCTCTTCTTCATTCTTTTTTTTTCTGACTAACTAAGACATTCGCTGTCGCTGGCGCTGGCGCTGACGTCGACGCTAGGCGCGCTGCCAACATCGACAGTTTTTTTGTGTGTTGAAATTACGAAAGCGACATTAATTTTTTAGAATTGCGCTTATGCGTGGAAAAGCAGTTAGCCTAGTGCGAAGGAGAAGGAGCAGGAGGTGGAGCAGGAGGTGAAAGAGAGGGAGGAGCAGGTGGAGCAGAAGCAGCGACTGCGCTGCTTGCCAAACTTTCACTGCAGGTTTGGGGCTTAGGGGACCGGGTTGATTGTGGGCAAGGGGGATGGGGGTGCGGTCGGTGGTGGGTGGTGGGTGGCTCGGCAGAAGCTGCGTTTTAAATGGGTAGTAAACGCGCATGTATGTAGTTATATTATTTTTTACGAGCGCGATATGTTGTGTAAAATAGCATTCTGCCTCAGTCAACAACCACGCCTACCCTACCCCCACTTCTTCATCTTCGTATATGTATGTATGTTTACATGTGTGTGTGTTTGAATGTTTTGTCTGTATGTAGGTATGCAGATGAGTTGGCTGTAAGTTTTCACTTTACACTCAGGCGTACTTTAGATGGGGGTGGGGGTGGGGTATGGGTGTGGGGAATGTGGGGCGGTGTTAGGGGTTTTATGGTGGGCAGCCATTCAGATACCTTTGTAGCACACGATTTGATATTATACATGCACATATACTTATATGTTTAATATGGATGAGAAGCTAATTTCATAAAGCCTTCGGATGAGCTGTTCTCTCACTTGATCGAATCAATTAGTTCTGCAACATAGAAGGAGTCCAAATGTTTCGAATATATCAATGATCGATAAATGATTTGCAAGCTGATTTCGTGCTGCTTATTCAATAAAATAAAATTTCATAATTGAGTCATTAAATCGATAATTCATCTCATGTGACTTACTTGAGCTTCTCGATAGATATTCTATTCAATTTCAGATTTATTGATACGTTTCTATGCCTTAATCGAAATTAACGAAGCACTACAAATCGATAGTCATGTATTATGGTGGCGATAAGCTTAATGAAAGATTTCTCAATAGCCCATCGAAACACATATATCGATTAATCGATAATTTATTCATCGATTCGTTCGTTTAAATGAATCATCAATTATAAATCAATAAATCGATATTCATGAATTATTAGTCAATTAGCCTCATGCTTGCCCAAAACAGTCATGGCCAAATTAATGAGCAGAGCAGAGCAGAGCGCAACACATCGTATCGCATCGTGTCGCATCGTATCGCATCGCTGCGCTTCGCTTTGACTATTTTGATCGTTTGCTTTTCCGCCAAACACTTTTCCATACATTTTACTTAATTTATGGCCACACCCCCTGCCCGTGCCCATGCCCTTGGCCCTGCCCCTCGGAAGGCTCGCATGTGAAATTATTTACGCGACAATCGAAATGGATTTTTTGTTTTATAAATGAGGAGAAAACCTCATGAATAATAGCGCAAAATATTTGACGTCAGATGCTTTTTTATATATTGTAATAATAATGGCAAAGTTTTTTCCACTTCCACCTCCACTCTTTTTTCGACATTCATATTTGCCTATGTAATGGTTTTTTATTGCAAAAGAATGCATACAAAATAAACAACAAATCAAACAACAACAAAAAATAGATGAAATGAAAAAAATGATGGAAATATTTTGTGTGTGCTTTGGGGTTGGCAAAATTTATTGATGAAGCGAGAGAAAAAAACGAAAAAATGAAAGAAACGATAGCCAAATGAAATGTTAATTTCAAATACATACACACACACACACGTTCTCCCTCTCTCTCTCTCACACACTCTCTCTTTCTCCCTCTCTCGCTCTCTCTGTCTCTCTGTTTGACAGCTGACACTGGCAACAGCAAACAATGGAAATCACAATGACTGACCGATCCTGGCCTTGTGCCTTCAACCACGCCCCTCTTGTCTAGCACCCGTTTGACCCGTAGACCCAGCCCAACGCCGCATTCCTCCTTTCTCACTGTGAGCCCGGCAAAATGAATATCATGCTGCCCAATTGTCATAACAACAGTAGCAGCAATAGCAGCAACATGACTTGCCCATTGACAGAGCGACAAAGCCTAGAAATGTTTTCATAATTCAACAGTTTTAGCTCGCAGTCAGTGAACGAGTGTATGTTGCTTGTGCTTATTATTCATTAAAAAAAAAACAGTGTTTGCCATTGACTAAGGCCAACAAACAGCTGTAACATCATTGCCCAGACTTTAATAAGAAAACAATCAAAAGCTCTTACAGTTTTCCATAAGTATTGATATATATATGTAGATATTGTCCATGTATATGTATGTATGGTACAGTAAAGCCTTGATAATCCAAAGCATCTTCAATCTTGAGCTTAGCAAGGTCCGCTGTAGTTGCGATTCGATAAATTTATAGAATCGATAAGTGCGACGCGGAAGTAGACAACGAAAGGAATCAAGCAGTGAAGAAGACAATGGCACAGGAAACAGGAAACTAGGAGTAGATAACAGATAAATTATTATGAAGAAGTAGAAACAATATTATCAGCAAGGAAGAAGTAAGAAAAGAGGCAGAGACAAAGAGTGAGAGAGAGAAAGAGTAGTAAGAGAACTGAAAAGAAAGGTAAGGCGAGCTTTCTCCTCGGAAAAAAAGAAGAAAGTAAAGAGAGAGAAGAAAGGTTGAATTAGAAAACAAGAAGGGTATAAAAAGAAGAGAAACCAGAATAACAATAAATGTACATAATAAAAGAGGAGCCAGAAATGGCGAGGAGCCAGCTTGCATAGACATGTAAGAAGAAGCAGCAGAAGTACATGAGCTTGTCAATGCTCAAAACTGGAGCTTACTCAAATTCCAGCACACACACATACAGACACACAAACGTACATGTATTTGTATATATATATCAGACATAAAGGCAGTAAAGGAATGTGCGTAATGTATATAATATATATATATATATATATATATATATAAGCAATATATATATATATATACATATATACTCACTCACACGACGACCCCTGCGAAATGCTAAAAATTTGTATAGAAAATTAGTTAAAAAATTACTCCGCAGACACGCGCACACAAACAATTTACATGACTGAAGAGTGGGGGGGGAGGGGCCGACGAGGCCGACGAGGCCGACGGGGGCCAACTGGTATACTGTATGTATTGTATGTGCATGTGTGTACACATGCACACGCACGCACACACGTGTGTAGTCGCATACACACATTTGGCATTAGTGGGCGGTGTTAGAAATTTGCGTGGATCCTTCCTTGCCCATTGTAAAGGCGACATTACTACCTTCACACACCCACACACACACACACATATATATAAATATATATATACATGCAGAAACAGAGGGAGATAGCAGAGAGCACAGCGTGTGCAGGACTACTTCTACTTTTTTTAAACACACACACACACACACACACACATACACACACATGTGCTTAATGTGCCTCTGTGTGTGTGTGACGCGCGAGTTGAAAGTTTGTCATAAAGCACCCCATTAAAAAAAGAGGCGCACAACGAACGTTTCACAAAGTTAGAAGTGGACGAAGTGGGAGTGGGAGTGGCAGTGGGAGTGGGAAGGGGAAGGGGAGTGGGACCATGCGCCCCCTCGACTCTCCTTTTTGGCTGGGGTTACGAATTTCGCGTGGCAGCAAGCGAGACAGAATGAAAGCAGCCACCAAATTAAACATAAATGCGAATTAGAAAAAACTTTTCGTTTTTTTTTTTTTTTTTTTTTTTTTTTTTGTATTCTCTTTTGCGAATAGCAGCAGAAGAAGAAGGCCCAGCGAAAAGGGAGCAAACAAAGAGAGAACAAAGAACGAGCTAAAAGGGGACCAGAGCAGACTCCAATTGCAACTGATCTATTTCAAGCACTGTATACAATTTAACCTTTTTCTCGATAGATCTGGCTTTCTTTTTGCTATATATGGACTGCATGTATATGTTATATTGGGCACATTAGTTGCAATCGGGAAGAGTATCATGAATGATGTCTGTCCTGACAGACGGGCAATATATATCGAAAACTATTCATATATACATGTATATTCCAATACGAATTTCAAGATTTACAATTTGCCATTCAATAAATGTGTCTCATTGTTATTTTATGCCATTTTAGTTCGATTATTAAATCTAATTTGAAGACATTGAATTCACGTATATGTATATTGTCAAATTATACATAATTGTTCTTTCTATGTCCGTCCGTCCGTTCGTTCTTTCGCATATTTCTTTCTCTAGACAGCTCATCCCAATTCCTGATTATCAGTAATAATCGAGCAGGGTATCTCCTGGTCGTGCACTCCCTAGAGCACCCTCAACTCTTATTTAGTTTTTGATCGATTCTCTTCAATGATTGCCTAAACTGTGTTGCCTAAACTGTGTCAACTGTATGAAGGATCGACTCGAGGCAGGTTTCTCTACAAATTTCTTGTATGCGGCAGTTGCCACGGCTGCCACACACACACACACACACACGCACACGCACACGTACACACACAGAGAGCAGACGTGTGCAGTTGTTTTTGGCAATTAACCAAGAGTGCTGCTGGCTGCGACGTCGACGCCCATCTCTCTAGGTGGTCGGGGGCTTAGCTACCCCACTATGGCCACCCGCCCCACTAGCAAATATGTATAAAATAAAAAAGCTACACATACGCACAGTTTTTTGTTGCCTGCGTCGCACTCCACATTTTTAAATATTTTTAACTGCTGCGCATCGTTTCATGCCTGGGTAGCCCAAAAGGGCGGTAGGGGCGGGGGGCGGAGGCAGAGGCGGCCTCGGCTCGGTACGCTTGGAGAGTGGAGGTAGCTGACAGCGTGGCAAGGTTGCCGGGGTGTTAGGGTTGATATTCGTTTGGCGCTTTTCTCTGTTTGGTTAATATTTTGGCTCGTTTATGGGCAATGCGTGTGCGTGTGCTCATGTGTGTGAATGTGTGTGTGTGGGGGGTGTTCGCGGAGTCTTTGTGGGTTCGCTAGTGTATATACATAAGTGCACACACACACACACACACACACACACACAGATAGGTGTAGGCTGCTCGGCTCACACTCAAATAGCTCCGCCCCCCATGCGCCGCCCCAGCCACTCCGCCGGCCGCTTTACAGGCAGCGAGACATGTGCGTAATATATTAACCGACAAAAATGAAAAAAATAAGTAGGTGGAGCTGTAAAAATGAGCTGACACTTTTTGGCTTACTCTTTGCTGTGTCCACCTGACCACCCACTCCGCCTTCTCTCTCTCTCTGTGTGTCTTTCTCTCTGTCTCGCACTCCCTCTGTATACTTTCATATTGTACATAGACAACTTTTTGTGTGATTATTAAATGATTGACTGTCTATATATTGAGGTATGCAAATTAATTGTATAGCTCAACTCTATTAAAGATTTCTATTGAAAAATCTAACTAACAACGAAGCAGATAGAACATAGCAGACGAATGTGACCAACTGAAGAGAGCTAGAGAGCTGCAATCATCTAGAGATCCACCTGAGCTGATAGATCGGGCTGCGGACCAGATACCAATAGACTTAGAAATGGTCTAGCACATACCTCATACATAGAAACGATTCAACAGAGTGCACAGCATATAAACACACTCACATTTCAATTAGTTGGAGAGAAGACAGTTTTAACTAAGGCAGATGTTACGATCTTAAGTCTCAATCTAATGAGATGTGCTCCCACACACACGCACGCACTATAGAACAACGGGACACGCACACACGTTTTGAAACACGCCCAACCACTACATACATATGCAAAACAGCTATTCCTATTGGCTAATTACAACGAGCTGAAAAATTATACACAGCGAATAATCTACATAAGATGTTACATACATACATACGTACATCAATGCCTTGGGCTTATGAGTATGCGCGTGTGAGCGCTGTCTGTGGGTGTGTGAGTATTTTTAAAAAGAAAGCGCACACACACACACACACACACACACACAGACACCCGTCGTCGTCGAGTTGCTCATGTCTAAGAAAATATGCTGAAACTTTACCCCAGCAAATGGAAAAAAGTAAAACAAACTCAAAATCAAGGCAACTGTGGCAGTGTGTGTGTGTGTGTGTGAGTGCATGTGTGTGTGTGTGTGAGTCGAGTAAATCAAAATTTTGTGCACCCACACACACCCAAGCAGAAGCACTACTTGCGCCTCCTTTCTTCACACACACACACACACACACACATGTACACACACACTCGCGCACATGCATGTAGTGGCAGCATCTTAGATTTTTATACAACACAATGAAGTTGGCAACAACAGCAACAACAACTACAACAACTACAACAACTACAACAACAAAAGCAACAACAGCAACAATAACCGCTAACAAACTACAAGTATTTACAGCCACATGCAGCTCAAATAATTTGTAGCATTTGCCTGTACTACTCTACCATCAAACACACACACATCCTCCGCCTCAGCCGCCTTGGCATGGCCCCTTCCCGCCCCAGTCCACACTAACCCCATGCCATATTCGACGGGTTGTCTAGTTGGGAGCGCTAAATAAAACTACAACGAAGACGTCAACGTCCACGTCGATTGTGTTAGACTGTCTCTTGGCCTTGCTCTCCCAGCTACACACACACCAACACACACAGGCAGGCGGGCGCGCGCTCTTACGATTTGTAAAAAGACGAAAAAGAAAGAAAGATAGAAAAAAAAAACAGAAATGTCGGCGCACTTGTTGGCATCTCAAAGTCGCCGCGCCGTCTAAGAGCAAAGCGAAGAGAGCATAGCATACTTAACAGCGAACCATGGAACGTGGCAAGACGAGGCGAGGCGAGGTGAGACCAAGTTCGCGACGAGGCGAGGCGAGCGAGGCGAAGCAAAGCAAAAGCAGCGACGCTGCGTGGCGCTACTGGTGGGTACTTTACTTGATGATTATGGCGACGATAATGATGATTGGAATGGCTTTGATGGCGTTGAAAATGAAGATTGCGTGTAGTAGATTTCTTTGTGCTTCTTTTTCTTTTTTTGATGCTGTTGCTGTTGTTGTTGTTGTTGTTGTTGTTGCTGGGTCCAGTGGCTTGTGCGTGTCCTGTCTATGTGTGTGAGTGTCTGTGTGTGTGCTAGTGGCAGAGTTTGTGTGTGTGGGCGTGTGCGTGTGCGTATGCTGTGTGGGTAGTTAGCTTAAGGTAATGCTTACAACTACACACTATCAACATTTGATTTTATTACGCTCATTTGTATGCACACACACACACACATACACACACATACACGCACACAGAGAGAATAGCTGCACAGATAGTGCGTGTGCGTGTGTGTCTGTGTCTGTGTGTCTATGTGTCTGCGTATATGTGTGGCCGCCTGCTCAATTTGACGCCCATAACCGCTAAACTAAATTATAAGAATAGATTCGCAAAGACTGCTGTAGAACGAGAGAGAGAGAGAGAGAGATAGTGAGCGAAAGTTAGAGAGAGAGAAAGAGAAAAAGAGAGGGAGAGAGAGAGAGAGAGAGAGTGAACAACTTTGACCTCCTACTGTGCTGGACGCTAGCATCGCAGCTAACGCTGGCGTTGACGTCGACGGCAATGAAGGACGTCGTCGGCGTCGCCGTCTCCGTCGTCACACGGCGACTTTTGCCGGCTGCCTTAGTTCATCTTACATTTTTTTCTCATCTTATTTTTATTTTATTTCTATTTTCTGTATTTTTTTTTTGGTATTTCTTGTTTTTTGGTTTTGGTTTCGGTCCAGCCATCCAGCAGGACCAAATCGCCAGCGTCTTCCAAGGCAGTTAGTAACTGTTAAGACGTCGTGGTCGTTTCGTCTCGTCTCGTCTCGTCTCGTCTCGTCCCGTCGTCATTCTCGCTTCATTTGTGGGTTGCCCATTGCCTCTCGCCTCTCGCCTCTCGCCTCTAGCTTTACTCGCTTAGTTTTCTGTTCTCTGTTTGTGTTTTCACATTTTCTGTTGTTTGCCGGCTCGCCTCAGCAGCTGCCGCAGCCGTAGCCACAGTCGGAGAAGCAGCTACAATAACAGTTAGCTGGCTCGGACAAGCGACGGACAGACTAGAACGTGTTGCTTGCGCTTGTAACGGTAACTGTAACTGTAACGACTGATGTAACGGTAACTGTAAGTGAAAATCTGTGAATGTGAATGTTGGCTGCTGTGATTCACTAACTGTTCTTTGATGTGCCCTAGCATCAATGTTAATGTGTGTGTGTGTGTGTGTGTGTGTGTGTGTGTGTGTGTGTGTGTGAGAGAGAGAGAGAGAGAGAGAGAGAGAGAGAGAAAGAGGAGTTGTTGCTTCCCTTCTTGCAATAATAACAAATTAATATTTTTATTATTTAAAATACAAAAAATTAGAGTCTCACACACACACACACATACACACACAACGACATGCAAATAAATCTATTCACACACACACGCACAGCAGACTCGCTGGATGTTTTGTTTTCGTTTTTTTTCTTTTTTTTTTTTTTGCTGTCGGCTCAAATATATTTTTTGTGCGTCGCCCCGTCGATTTCCCCTTTTCAACGCCAGTGGGTGGCAGCTCAACCCCTCCCCTCGCCAAAATCTCTCCTCCCCTTTACCTCCCCCTCGAACTCTCCACCCACCCACCACACTTACTGCACATAGTTGTATTTTGGATTTTTTTGCCCTTTACAATTTGTTGTTTTTTTTTTAAATTTCGTGCCGTCACACGGGGGTTGTTTGTGTGTGTGTACGAGTGTATTTGCGGCAGCGATGCCGGCGTCGCAGTCGGAGTGAACGCAGCATGCAGCGGGGTTGGTTATGGGTTTTCTTTTTTTCGCTCGCACACACACACACACACACACACACACATGCGCGCACACTCTTTTTCTTTTTTGTTTCATCGCGTTGTTGTTGTTGCTTTTGGTTTTAGCATTTTTCGTTTTTACTTTTTTTTTTTGTTTTGTTTGCGATTTTCCTTTGGCCGACGCCGCCGTCGACGTCGCAGTTCGCAGCCTTTTTTAACGCCGCACGCAGCATAAAAAAAAAAAAAAAAAAAACAAAAAACAAGAAATGAAATAAAGCTAGTTGTTGCTTGTGATTGGGGGTGAGGTGGGGTGGTGCGGAGTGAGGCGGGATGTGGGATGTGGGGTTGGCTGCTGTTGCCACATGACATAGGCCGCAAAGCAGGGTGGAAGGACCGGAACGGGTGGAATAGGTGGCATGAGTGAAGTGGGTGGAACGGGTGGCAATGGCAATGAGTAATGAGAGTGTTTAGTGCTCGTGTGTAGTTTGGCGGGCGTCGCAGTCGCAGTCGCAGTTGGCAGTTGGCAGCGGACAGTAGCGGCAATTATGCTGTTAGAAGAGCCAAAAAATGCCGGCCAAAGTCGCTGCTGACGTCGAAGTCGGCGCCAACGACGCCTTCAAATCATAGCACAACATTTGGCGCACTCAGCCTATGTGTGTGTGTGTGTGTGTCTGTCTGTGTGTATTGGAAGGGGGTGGGGGGCTCTGCGTATATAATGGCTTCAATTGTGTGCTAAATTTTCTATTTCATTGTCGCGCTGACTGCGCAGCAGCGACCGCAGCCGCAGCATCAACAGCGCGTCGTCTTTCGGCTTCGTGCCGCGGTGTCTGCTGCTTCGGCTCGGCTTCGTGTGACGCCGACGACGTGGACGAGGACGAACGCGACTCTTTTCAGCCACAGTCGCTCCGCTGCCACAACGCAGCGACTGCGACTGCGAATGCTGCTGCTGCGATTGCTTCTGCTGCTTCTGCTGCTTCTGCCGCTGCTGCTGCTGCTGCTGCCGGCTCGTCCTGTGGCTGTGACTTGCCCGTTACTTGGCTCACTTCAATTGAGTTCCGTTTTTAAAAATAACGTTAGTTGCTGTTTGTTGCTCGTTACGTGCGCGTGTTGCGACGCGCAACAGAAAAACAAAAATAAGCAAAACTGAAATCATAAAAAAAAAACAAATAGAAAGCAGAACACAGCAAACAGAACAGAGTACAGAGAACACAACCAAAGGACATTCATTCAAAATATCAAAAATAAATTTTCAAAAATTTATTTTAAAACTATTAACATCTAGCAACTATTGTGAACTAATTTTATTTTCTATTTTTTTTTTTCGAAATCGGAGTTTTGTAAAACAGTTGAAAACAAAGCTAACAAAAACCAAGAATAATTTTTTTATTGTGAATGCAACGCAGCGAATGTGCAATAATAATTAGTGAATCGAATCGAATTGACATACGCACACACACAGACATCTGTAGCAAATATCGAGTAGTTTCGTCTGTTGTGGCCCATTGCTGCGACCGTGGTCCAGTGTGATTCGAGTGTGTGACGAGATAAACAAACAACAAACAACAAACAAACAACAAGAGAGCGAAGCAAAGTAAAGCAAAGCTCGCGACATTCAAGCTCCCAATCGAAAGCGAAAGCGAAAGTGCCAGAAGGACCTGCTGCAGACGACCACGGCGAACAGCAGCAACAACAACAGCAGAGAGAACGATAACAAAGTGCAATCGACAACAACAACAACAACAACAACAACATTAACAGACAGACAGAAGGAAATCGAATCATGTAAGTAAAGTTGATTAAGCGATTCACGTAGATCACTCTGTCGGAACACTATATAAGACTCAGAAGCTGCTGAAGCAGTCTACCTCTGTTAATATATATATGTATATGTATATACATGTAGCATATTCGAGCCAATCTCGGTAATACGAGCAGTGCCCAATTCCAAGAATAAGGCTACAGTAAACCATACGACATTGAATAGTTAGAAAGTAAATAAAGACTTGTCAATTTGAATAGATCAGTCAAAAGTGATTTGATATATCACCATCAGTCAAAAGTCTTATTTGAACTATTAAACATCTAACTTTCACAACTGATAATGTCAAACTTGTGCCTTCATATTGCACGATCTATATATGTATATAATATATGTCTGTGAAACAGAGAAATACTTAGGAAGAAAAACCAGAGCATGTAAGTAAAGCACATTAGTTAACTTCTCCATCAATACAAATGTAATTGTGCTGAAACATATGAGGAGTGAAGAAGTCTACGAATATCATATAATATTCTATATATATATTATGATGACTTCGAGGAAGCTAATTAGATTGCTGAAGGTTGTATATGTATGCCAATAGCAGCAGGCATTCAGTAAAAACATAAGATAATATATACATATATAGATATAGGCATTGCTTCATAGTAAGTCTCGTAAATGCGATATTATTTTTAAGAATTGTGTATACATAGGTCAAGTATGTAAACTTACTTGTAATTTTAAGAATTGTATGTGTCTAACTATCTCTTTATCAGGATGTCCGAATTGAGGTTGGCCAATAGGTATTACCCAACTCTCTTGCTATAGTGTCATCTAGAATGTCAAGCGATCTCAGCGTGCTCGAGCGCTGACAGGTTCTGAGATCGACAGACGGACGGGGGCTCATTAGACTCAGCTCGTTGCCCTGATCATGAATATTATACTATGATTTGCCATTTTGAATGGGCCTCAGGGTATACAAATTGATGATGAACATAGATAAGATATCATATCAAATACAATCTGTAATATACAAATTGCTAGCTATTTCGAAAGATTAGATTACGAATCTGCTCCGAAAAAATGATTTGTCCACTAGTATGTCAAGATCCTTCAGATCAGTCGGAATCAAACAATAATGTATAATAGCTTTGGGGAAGACTGAAATTTCACAATTTTCCGTCTACTTTTTGTCCTCCAAAGGTGATTTCAGTGAGAGATAGGCTCGAATCGTTTAATCGGACGGAAATCGTTTATATCTTGTGTGGATAGACGTGATGTCAATTGTTTCTGTGTGGCAAAATTTTCGTGTTTCTTAGTCATGGACAACTGGAACTGCAATCTATACGAGCTCTCTATCTCTCTCTCTCTCTCTATATATATATATATATATATATATATATATGTATATATCGCTCGCCTCATACGATCTCTCTCGCTCAACAAGCAACGTAAATGTATAAGGCAAGGCAAGTCGTTGAACTTTGAGAGCTTTTTCGACTGATTTGATTTACCCTCTCTTCACGAGGGCATTACAATTCTATCAGTGCTAACAGAGTTTAGATAGACAGAGATTGATTTAGAGATATATAAACAGATACATTTGGATTTGCAGAGTTCGCAGAGCAGAAACAACTCTCGAATAGATCATTCAATAAATCTTGTTGAAAGTGTGCTGGAATGAAATTGGGTTTTCAACGAATAACTTCTATTATGATAACTTGAAAGATATACCTCATTCTGGGAACTTGTCCTAAGAGTAAGACCAAGTACACATATACATACATACATTGTATATTGCAAGGACTGTTTCGCACTCCATAAAGACATCCCCTGTGGGTCAGGTTTCTCAACTCTCATTTTCTCTCTGGCTAATCGGAAGTGTATTGCACCTTTGGTGTGGCGTGACACTGGCCCTCGTCTCTTTCCTGTTACATTGCACGGTAATTGTGTGTGTAAGCATATCTAACAGTGATATCATACACAGCACGGGAGAGCACGAAAGAGAGAGAGAGAGAGAGAGTAAGAGAGAGCCAGCGGCAGCTAGAGCAATGATCGAGCTAATTCACATTACGTATACGCCGCGTTTAGCGTCGCTTTTTTATTTGTTATTTTTTATTTGTCTTATTTGCCTTTGCTTTGTTTTGTTTATTTCTTTTTATTATTTTTTTTTTTTAAATATTTTTTTTTGTGTTTTTCGTAGCGCGATTGCGGTCAATGGACGCCGCGTTTATTAGGCCTTCAGCGCCTATGCCCCTACATGTATGTCGATGTGTGTGTGTGTGTGTGTGTGTCGATGTGTGAGTGTGTGTGTGTGTCGATGTCGGTAACCCAATGCAATCTACAACAATTAGAACAAACAGCGGCGGGTTCATTGTGATCGCATTACCAGATCATTGCGTTTTGTAGTCGTTGTTATTGCGATTTCGTTGTTGTTGCTGCTGCTGCTGTTGTTTCTGTTGTTTTGTGTATTGTTAATACGAGGTCATGCAAAGGGTTAATGTCAATAGCAGCAGCAGCTCGCACAAACAACTAAGCGACAGCTGAGCAATTGGCAACTATTAGAGGAGCGAGCATAGGGCAGAGGGGGCTCAAGCCAGTCAAGGGAGATGAAAGGCCAAGTGGAAGATTCCGTTGTCAGAGAGAGAGAGAGAGAGAGAGAGAGAGATAGAGAGAGAGAGAGAGTGGAGTGCGAATAGCATTAGAGCTGCTGAGGGAACGGCATTACGAAAGAGCATTCCATTTCAGTTCGCAGAGATCTGCATGCCGAATACAGTTTCGATTTCAATTTCAATTTCATTATCAATTTTGATTTCAAGTTGCCTGCACTTGCAAGGTGCAGATTCAGTTTCATTACCATTCCATGCCGTTCCGTTCCAGTCGGTGACAACGATCTGCCAGACACACACACACACACATACACACACACACACACACTAATACAAGTGTGCATCTGTGTTTGTTTAAAAAATGTCGAGTTTAGCGCAAAATGTTGGCCAGATTTTCATTCAAGCCAGCAGCGCGCTGCTGGCATCTGCGAAAGGTCAAAACAAGTGCCAAAAAGCCATGGCAAACAGCAGGGTAAAAAAAAAAACAACAAATTATCAAAACCAGAAACAAAAAAAAATGCGTATTCTTAAAAAATGGGCAAGACGCAAGTGCGAGACAAGCACAATTAAAAAATTAAATCGCCACGCATGAAAACACAACAAGACAAAAAAAATTGAGTTCAGCAAACAGACGACGAACGACGAACGACGGACGACGGACGACGGACGGCAGACAGTAAAAAAAAAGGCCCAACAAAATACAAAAATTATATAAAAATCAGCAAAAATGGAACAAGCAAAGAAGAAGAAACACACAAGAAAAAGCAGCAAAAGAAGCAACGAGAGATGCAATGCGACTTGCAATTCCCAAATTGTTCCTGCGCAGCCAACTCAGGGCCACACGCCCAGACAGCGTGAAAGGGTGAGCGATAGAGAGGGAGAGGGAGAGAGAGTTGGAGCGGGAGTGGGAGTGGGAGTGGGAGAGGGAATGGGTTGAGCCAATTGCAATATGTTTTATGATCTGTAATTAGGTTAGACCCAAAGCCATGTCTAAGCACACACACTCACAGCCAGAGACAGCGACCGAGAGAGGCCGAGAGGTGTAGTAAAGTGTTGTGCGGTGCGTTAACCAATCAACAATCACCAATCGGCATCAGCACAAAATTCAGCAATTGCAAATTGACAATACATACATATGTATATATGTACATACATATATGTATGTATGTATACACGAGAGTGTGAGGAAAACAGGCCAAAGAATTTTGTTGGTGGGCTTTTTGTAAAATTGCGAACAAAATGTGGGCTACAACTTTCAATTGGCGACGATTTCAACAGCCGACAACAGCAGCAGCAACAACAACAACAAGGGCGAAAAACGAAAACGAAAATCGAAAACGAAGCTGATAAACGCTTTGATATGCCCGTTGATCGTATATTACATACATACATATATATTAAATAATGCATATTTACATACATATGTATGTACATATACATATATCCCATATGCACACACACACGCACTTACATACATACTTACACCAATACAGTGAAAGTCAGCGCACTGCAAGTGCGCGCCGCTGCTAGCGTTGGGTTGGATCTGCAATGAACTCAATTCGAGAGCAGAGCGCAGAGCAGAGCGGAGCAAATGCAAACACTTTCCGCTGCTGCCCTGCAGCAGCAGCAGCAGCAGCAACAGCAGCAGCAACAACAAGAACAAGAGCAGCGCGTAACTGTCAACAAATTTATGCCTGCTCTCTCGCTCACACGCATGTGAGAGCTGCAGCGATCCCTAATTTTGCTTGCCCAATTTCTCTGCACAGGAGCAAAAAAACACTTACACATACACACATGCACATGCACACACACACGCATATGCACATGCACACAGCGAAGCTTACTCTATTATATTGCTTATGTCAAAAGAAAAACGAGAAGAGCATGAGCCGCAAAGTGTTGTTGTTGTTGTGTTTGTTTTTTCTTTCAGTTCTTTTTTTGGGCGACTGCGCTGCCCGCTCGCTGCTGTAATGTGCGCGGGCAGCGCTTGGCGGCGACTGCAGTGACGCGACGCGTCTCTCTGATCATTCGTCTGTGTGTGCTTCGGTTTTTCGGCTGACGTTCACGTCGACGTCGCTGCACTGCACAATGGCAAATCGCAAGTCCAAAAAATGAAGGAATTGTATGTGTGTGTATGTGTGTGTATGTGTGTGTGGGACCCTCTGTCTCTCTCACTCTTTCACTCTCTCTCTATCTCTCCCTCTCTGTCTCTCTCTATGTGTGCGAGTGTGTAAAAAAGTTGTATTTAAAAAAAAAGAGCAAACACAGGCGGTACACACACACACAATATGTCAGGGAATTCTCTGATTCAATTGGGCAGCACACACACACACACACACACACACACACACACACATGCGCAGCACGCAGCAGCAGCGACAGCAATAGCAGCAGAAGCAGCAGCAGCAGGGGCAACATATCAGCACATTTAACTGCATTTTTTCGGAACTCAGTTGAGCTTTTTAATTCGATCGGTTCAGTTACTAAAGTTAGTTCAGCCAAAACGCACAATTTCAAATTCAAATTCGAATTTCACTGTTAGCAGCCGCAGCAGCAGCGACAGCAGCAGTGCAGCAGTGCAGCAGAGCAGCAGCAGCAGCAGCGCCAGCAACAATTTTTGGGCCAGTGTAGTGCGGATGCGGATGCGGATGCGAATCTGCGGATCAGTCATAGACAGACAAAGCACAGCTAGAGAACGTGTCTTAAGTGTGCCACACAAGTGCAACAACAACAACAGCAACAACAACAATAACAAGTGCAACAAGGATCGAAAAGCTCAACAATTTTTTGTTATTTTCTTTTTTTTACGTTTTACATTCTGTTACAAAAAAAAAAAGGAATAGAAAACAATTTTCATGCATTTTCCAAACAAGTGAAAAGACACCCACGTCGCAGTGAGGCCCAAACCCAATCAACGCAAATCACAAAAGAAAAAATCAAATTCCAATTTGCAATTTCAAGGACTTTCTAACTTGAACTGCTGAAAGAGACAGCAATAAACAATTTGAATAGCAGCAGAAGCAGAAAGAAGAAGCCGTAGCTGAAGCTATTTCAAGTTCGCAAATGTCGCGCCATGTGAGAAAAAATTAAATTCTTTTTTGGTGTTTTTTTTTTTCGTCAAGTCGCAGCCTGCACATCTGCAGTTGCAACGCCAACAACACTACCAACACCACGAACAACAACAACAACAACAACTGCAGCAGATCCAGCTTTCTGCTACCCAGGTACGTCTCAATTCTATTCCAATTGGAAGCAGCCGAGAATGTGCTCGAAAGCGGAGGGCTAGCGTTACAGTTCCGTCGTTAACAGATTCAAGGAAGTGCAGCACTTCACACACGCACACGCACACACACACACACATGTATATATACATATGTACATGTATATATACGCACATTCTTGGCAAAAGAAGGACATTTGACTCATGCAATCCGGGAGAGCAAGTTTTTGGGCAAAGCACAAGAAGGAGGAAGAGCGCGAGAGAGGCTGAGGCAGAGGGTGGGGAATGCATCTGATCAGCTCATCTGCGCTCAACTGAATCGAGCACAAGTTGAACTTCATTTTCGTGCTGCTTCTCTCAACGTCCCTCATCCCCCTCCCCCTTCCCCTCCCGCACCATCGCACGCTCGCTCTCTCTGCATTTTTGTTTTGTGCCAATTTTCTGCATTGAGCTTAGCCTGTGCGTGCGTGTGTGTGTGTCTGTGTGTGTGTGTGTGTGTGTGTGTGTGTGTGTGTGTGTGTGACAGAGAGAGCGGGCACGCGCATTCATTTTCCCTTCTTCTTCGCACACTCTTCGTCCAAGTTCCAGTTCCAATTCCAGTTGCCAGTTGCAGTTCCAGTAACAGTAACAGTCACGCCGTCTCAGTCTCAGTCGCCATCGCCGTCGCCGTCGCAGTCGACGTTGCAGTTCCAGCGCTTGATCATTAGCACTTTTGAGTCACCGTTGCCCT